>OY284482.1:12761843-13229843 GCA_958336345.1 Dorcus parallelipipedus
AACAACCAAAAACAAAATTTCTCACAAAACACCTGAAGAATATCAACGGTATGATATTATCAAATATGCAGAAAAACTGTAGTAAGAAACGAGAGAGATCCGATTATTTATTATACCTTTTTGGAGGAGATTTTTGATATAATTCACGAGACATATTTCTATGGGGCATGGTGGTCGAAACAGAATCATGAAAGAACTTAAGACGAAATATAAGAACATCACTGTGCAATTTGTCATGATTTATTTAAATCTTTGTGAACCCTGTCAAAAGAAACTGAGTATTCCAAAACAAGGGCTAGTTGTTAAACCCATTAAAAGTAATGAATTTAATTCGCGATGTCAGATAGATTTGATCGACATGCAGTCTCAAGCAGACGGTGATTACAAATTTGTTATGGTCTATCAAGACCACCTTACGAAATTTGTCCAGCTTAGAGCATTAAAAACCAAACGTGCCGAGGAAGTTGCGTATCATTTGTCGGATGTGTTTACATGGTGCACCATGTATTTTACAAAGTGATAATGGTCGAGAATTTACTAATAAAGTTATTGAAGAAGTCTGCAATATGTGGGATGAGCTTAAAATTGTGCATGGTAAACCAAGGCATAGTCAATCACAAGGCTCAGTTGAAAGAGCAAATCAGGACATAGAAAAAATGTTATTTACATGGCTGAAAACAAATACAACAACGAGATGGGCGGAAGGAATAAAATTCATTAAATTCATGAAAAGTAGAGCCCACCACTCTGGAATAAATCGTAGTCCTTACAAGGCCTTGTTTGGCTGTAAAGCTAAAGTAGGTTTGAAGACATCGTTGCCACTTACTGCGCTATCAGAAATCACTAGTGAAGAAGATCTTCAAGCGATTTTAAAAGATCAATCCACATCTCAAAATTTGATTTCGGTGGATGATGCCGACGTTGGATTAGAACAGAGTGATAGTGTCGATATTAATATGGATAATTTATTTGCAGACTTACAGTTAGTTACGCGTATCGCAAATACTGAACTCACTAAAGGTCCAAATGACAATAATGTCAGCAGCCAGGCCGAAGATGAACGTCAGCCTAATGCTTCCGTAGTAGATGCTGTTGATTTGGAATGCAATGTCAATAATGAAGGACAGGATAACGATGATGCATTTTCGCTTAGCGAAAAAAAAATTCAGCAGGTTCGGGACTCAGTTAAACACTCACTCGAAAAACAAGCCAACAAAATGTTAAAACGTTCTAATACAAAATTTCGTCTCGCAAAAGCTGGTCAATGTGTTCGAATAAGGATTCCAGAAGTAGACAGAGCTAAGGCCGATAACCGAAATATTCTTGCTGTTGTAATTTCTAATGAGAATGAAAGCCTGTATAAGCTAGGAACAAAACATGGTATTTTAAAGCAACTTCATGCAAGGAACGAATTTACCATCTGTAAGGAAGCCTTTGTTTCTATAAGTGAAGTTCCTGATGCTGAGATAAGTCTAAGAGAATGTACTCGAAAAGATTCGAATTTAGGCGGTTAGGGTTTCCGACATTGTAATTGTACCGTTAAATGTAATTCAAATCGCTGCAAATGTAAAAAATCAAGCGTTCTTTGCAACTCCAAATACCATAAAAACCTTTCCTGCAAAAACAAATAGTTTGGTAAATCATATTTTTTTGTTTTATTTCTTCAAAGGTTTTTGTCTCAGTTTGTTTCTCTCATTTTTGTAAATTCCAATTATTAAGAATTCAAATTTTATTTGTGAATCCTATTTTTAGTTTGTAATAAATTTCGATAAAGCATGAAATATATTTTATTACATTAATCCAAGTGGGATAAGAAATTATTAATAGTGACCAGTAAATGATACAGTTAGTATTAATATTTACCGGCAAATATTAATACTAATACTAATGGCCGGATTTATTACAATGACCGTAACATATACAAATAGAAAAGAAGTATTTATAATTTTAATGTGTTCTTTGAAAATACGCATTTGAAATGGTGTGGTTTAATTTAGTATTTGAAATTTAGCACATCAGTATTATTTTGGTACGAATTAAATCATCTGACATCCGTCATCGGCGATGTTTAACAGCAACGTTTTAAATTTACATTAAAAGCGCTGCGTGTGGAAAATAATTTGCGTTAAATAGAATTTGTTTCTTTAAAAGATCAGAAATTAAGCTTTGATCAAAATCTGTCTTTCTGTGTCAACGGCAGGAGTGATGCATAGAAGAGCGGTTGTCGGCATTCTGCGAGCGGGTCGCTTAATCCGATTTTGCTTATGGGAAAATAATTTTAATACGCGTTTTCAATTAAGGCTTCGTTTGAGCTTTTTAATAAATTTGGGATTAGCTGTCAACAATTTTATTAATAGCGAGAGACGTTTGCCGACTTTATATTTCCACATCATTTCCAACAATTACATATTAAATTTGCTTTTAGGGATTTTTCGCCACTTAATGGAGGCATTACTCGTACTTATCTGTTCTCTCTTATTAATGATAGTTTCCTAACAACTATTTAGAAAATGTATATAAAACAAGATCAACATAGTTTAAAAATCAATTAGAAACTAAATATTAAACATTTTGAGAGAGTTTAGGAAATATTATTAGTAAGAGAAAACTTTTAAGAAAAAACTGATAAGAGCAGTTTCTAAAATGACTATTTTGACTACTGGTTCTTTTCAGCAAGCTGAAAAATTACTTGCTTTCTTAAACAATAATGGTAACATTCCCAAAACCTATAGACCTATTACTATTACTTTTGAAAAATTATTATTGCAAGCATAAGAAATGTACAACTGGAACTTTATAATTCATAACACAATGGACATTAATCAAGTCAATTCAAAACTATTACCCGTAAGAAATATTCTAGTGCCCCTATTAATTAACTTTTCAATTAATGCATACGTGCCTCTATTTTCTCAGCTAGAAACGACATTCCCATAAAAAGGGTAACACGGATCACATTAACAATTACAGGTCGATTTCTTTTTCCAAAATTCTGGAATCAATCCTGACCTTTCAACTTACATTCTTCCTGGAAAATAACAAATTAATCAGTTTTTTGTCTTGAAATGCTAGCAACGCTATTCCTGTGGAGTAAATGTATAATATGCACAAATCAGCTTCCCTCAGCATGCCTGTGTGAACACTTTCTTATATGAGTAAACACGTGTTCAGTGGTCTGATCACTTGTATCAAATTTCCAATTCACTTAACACAAACACAGTCATCTGCATGTTTGTTAAAAACTATTTCCATTAAAACAGGTGTGTCACTAGTTTCTTATTTATACTCTTTTGTTGTTGATATTGGTAGATTTATTAAATAAAGAGTAAGTTCGTCTTGAATGATTAGGAATTCCTCACGACCCACATGTTGCTAACTCCTGAAATTCTAAAATATGTAAAGAAACAAATTTAAAATAAATACATTTGTCACCTTACAAAACTGGACAAAGCCTGTCATTCCGTGCAAAACATATTGCAATCGCCGATCTCGGTGATCCAATTTCAAACAAAACAACAAGTGACCGTTAAGCGGGATCTTCGAAATCCCCGACGTCCTTCCTTGGACGCTGTAAACATATAACTCAGAATCCAGTAGGATTATCTTCTGATCGATTCTCATAGTTTTCAGTTTCCAGCGGTTTCCTGATGGGATGGTGTTTTGAAAGTACCTATCTAGCCAAAATATATTCAGATAAAACTTTTTCCAATTTGCAATTAGCAATTAAAATAAATTTGTAATTCACTTTCGTTAGAAAATAGATGTTTTTACCGATACAAACTAAATAGGTATAATTTCAGTATTACAAGAAAATACTTTTAATTTCTTGAAATTCTTAAAAACGTGAGATGAATATTTTATTGATTATTTTCTGTTTCAAAGAACTTTCTCTGACATTTAGTAGCGTATTATCAAGGACAGAATGTAAATTTCAAAGGACTGCTGTCGTAAACAAAGTCGTCTTAATGAAAGCTCTTATTTTATTGTCGCGCGAAGGGTAAATTCGATTTTTACGATCATCTTATATTTACGATAATACAAACGTAATTTAACGCGAGCAATTAAGTTAAGAATAATTTTGTGGCGGCCGTAAAATATAAAGTGTATTATCTTTAATAAATACCAACATAAAACTGAAATCTTCCAGCGACGTAAAACTTGATATATTTAAATTACTCTGCCACATCAAGAAATTTTAATCCCACTTTCGCGCGTATAAAAATGGATATAAAATTCCATAACACGTAACTTCATTGCAGTACTTGTCACCTTCAGTATATTTTCAGTAATACAATAAAAAGAAAACGACATTTTTACCCTCTTGGAAGTGTATTTTTACATCACTCTAGGGTCTCCAAAATTTCAAATTCCATTTCACACAACACTCTACTCCCTCGATATGGCACTTTGGCCGGGGTCCTCGGTATCAATAGTCGCA
The DNA here is from genome assembly GCA_958336345.1 of Dorcus parallelipipedus. Classification (NCBI taxonomy): domain Eukaryota; kingdom Metazoa; phylum Arthropoda; class Insecta; order Coleoptera; family Lucanidae; genus Dorcus; species Dorcus parallelipipedus. The sequence continues at coordinate 12,766,282 of OY284482.1, forward strand.
TTGTAAACCGAGCACTTTGAGGTGTTGAATGACTTCAATCCACCTGCTATGATGGCCTTATGTACGATAAAGTTGAATTATTGGAAATATATTTCAATTCAAAACTGCTACAATACTATCACATGAATATAAATAAACTACATGTGATAGGTCTCTGTCATAAATTTGTTTTAGATTTAAAATAAAATTATTGTGACATATGCTTCAGCAGAAAACTGAAAACAACTTTAGTCAGGTTTAAGGGAATATGGGCATACATTCGAAATCAAAATATTTGGTTGTTACTATTCTTAAAAGTTCCTAAATTATTAAAAGCACTTATTTGTCCATTGAAATTTATTACACAAATTGTAATTATAATTCGTCATAATTGAGTACTGATTTCTTCTAAACGAAGAATCAAATTAAATAGTAACTTTTTTGTAAGTAATTAAAGAATATAACACATTATGTATTTACAATATCAACTTCTACCGGTGCGGCGCCGGTGCATAAAAAGAAAAAAGTTCAATAGTTAAACTTTTTTTGCAACTTGCTAATTACTTAACTTCAAGGAAGGTATATTTGTAAATAGAGTTTTGTTAAACTATTGAAAAATTAACTACACGATTACTTTTTTATGTATTAACAACATGATGAAGATTAATTAAAGAGTCCTTGTAATTTCATAAAAACAAAATACCCTTTTATAATCCTTAGTACTTGTAACGCTTAGTACTTACTCTACAGCTGCTTTCATTAATTCATGCGTTGAAAATTTTATAAGCATTTGCGAGTGCGTCAGATGATTATCAATCTTTCTGTACTTCAAAACCTTTTACAAACTTCCGGGCCTTTGTGATATCAATCCTATTAACTTTCTCCTGTGCTAAGACATAGCATAATACTTATTCGAGGGGGAATTTCAGGGTTCACTCTTAAAAAATTCGTCGGCTCTTTCTAGCTATAGGAATTTATAAACTTTTAATTCTTTGAATTTTACGACGAATCTAGTACTATTTAACTTGCTTTAACAACTAAACATTTATTTGTTTTACTTGCCGTGATGCAAATCAAAGTTTTTACTGAAATAGTAACAGTACTTATATATTATCATAAAAATGGTAGAAAGTTAGACATATACGGATTTAAAAGAATAATATTCATTATGAGAATTTCTTTGTCTGCTCAAATTAAATGCTCTTGCAAAATTTTGAATATTTTTCATAGACGTAGTATAATTATAACTAGACTAAGTATAGAGAGAGAGGTAATGATTCCAACATGGGAAAAGGATCACCGATCACGTGATAGATGGCAGAACCCGGATAGGTACATTTGTCGTCGGAACGTGTTAGGAAAATAGTTTTGTGCGTATATTTCCATACATAATATAAAAATCAAGTTAACGCAGAATATAGAGATATCTATCTTGCTCTTCACATTTCCGGATACTGGCTATCGCTTTTCCATGTTGTTAACGTTTATGACAGTGCATTTACCCCAACGAGCTTTTGAAGATGTTTAGAACAAACAACTGGACACTTTTTACATAATTTTTAATTTGGAGGAGGATTAATGAGAAAGTGCCCAGGCACTTTTTGGAATTTAAGGTTTTGAGAAAAAATTGAAAATTGGTTTTTCCATATAGGTTAAAAAGCTTCTCAAAGAATAAAAGAAATAAAATAATTCGGAGATATATACAAACCACATATTAATCCCCGCCTACTTAGAGTTAAAGTGGATTCTATGGACACCACTAACCATCCCCGTGCATTAGATTATTTTAAAAGCAGCAAATGTCTAACTATATAATAATAATAATAAATGGCTTTATTGTGCAAATCTCAAAAAAAAATAAATAAATAAATACAGATTTTCCTATCAAATTAAATGCAATACATTACATATGTATATGTATATGTATACGAATCAAGTTAATTAATGAACTGAAGGAAAATTCTAAGTAAAGATTACAATACATATGATGGGAGTAAGCACAATCACAAGGCGAAGTTCAGATTCAGCATTAGCTTCTCTGCTTTTAAACTTAACCTTGAGTGAGTAAAGTAAATGAACATATGAAGATGCCTAAATTTAAAAAAAAGAAAAAAAATTAAAGGGAAACACTTATTTAAACTTAGCAGTACCTATATAAAAGAGGAATAATTTGATATAATTTGATATAATAGAAAAGAAAAGACAATATGTGAACACACAGCGAGATCACGAAGGGAGGAGACTTAAGATACGTAATAAAAAAAAATTATTTTAGGTAGCAAGTATCAAATAAAGTTTCTCTGTTTCACGAGTAACATATTTTTTAGACACAATTTAAAAGCAGATGGATTTAATAGTTTAAGTTCATGAGACAGATTATTATATTTGGAAAAAATAGCATATGTGGCTATGTGGTGGTGGTGATATAAGTCCGCGAAATCTGGTGGTTATATTATGCACGTCAGACCTAGAACGTATTTTGTTGTATAAATATGGAGGAGTTTTATAAAAAATTATTTTATGAAATAAATTTAAAGTTTGAAGTTCTCTCCGGTTTTTCATGTTTATTTCAAATTTATTTCCTTGAATTTTGGCGAAATATGACCAAATTTTCTGATTCCATAAATTAACCTTAAACAAGAATTTTGTATTTTTTGAATACGATACGTAGTAATGGAATCTAGAGCTGGATGATATATTGGAGTGCTATAAGTAAATTGAGAGAGAACAAATGCTTCACATAAGCGTTCCTTTAGGTTTATATTTAAAGATAATCTAAGAGGGAATATTTTCTTTAGAAAAAGATAAGCATTGCTTATATATTTAGCGATCTGGCTACGATAGCGAAAACTGTTGTCCATTATTAAACCCAGATTCTTGGCTTTTGTTACAAAAGGGATTTTAACACCATTAATACAGATATGAATAATATTTGTAAGATTAACGCAGCATTTCTGTTTTCCAAAAAGTATAACCTGAGATTTAGTTGGATTGAGTTTTAAAGAATGATCTACGTATACAGAAATTGAAAACAAAGCCTCGAGATCTTTATTGAATTTCAGCATAGCGTCCTTCCAATCAGCAGGATTAAAAGAGTAGTATACCTGAGTGTCGTCCGCGTAAACATGAGCAGTGTTTTAGTACATACAAAAATTTAGAGGTATAACAACAAAATAATATAGGACCAATTACAGAGCCTTGCGGTACTCCTTGTGTGACTATTAGAGGAGAAGAACGTTGATTATCAATAATAACAGTTTGCAATCGTTGAGAAAGGTATGACTTGATTAAATTAGCAGCATTCTCGCTTAAACCGACATGCAATAAAATGGAATAAAGTAAGTTATACTGTACCGTATCAAATGCTTTGCTGAAGTCTAATAAAGTAAGTTTTGTATTTTTTTGTTAAGTGTTTTGCGTCCAGGCAAAAGTAAGTACAGTATGTATTACTATGAATGTTTGTTGTTAATAACACACATCATTTTCTGACGATTTCGAATCTATCAGAAATATGCACTCGTCGAACTGATAAAGTTGACACTTAACAACGTTGTCAACATCGCTCATTATTTCGGTGGGCAACTGATTCTGACGATTTCGAAGCGGTCAAAAAGTGAGTTGGAACAAACCTGTAATACGTTACTCCAACTGTCTAAATGTATGCGCTTACGAGATACAGCAAGGGAAACTTATATTTATGGATTTTCGCTTTTTTTATAGAAAATAACTAAAAATAAAATCTAAATAGATATTTCTGAAGTGGAGGAACTTCTTCGTATCATACGAATGATTAATTTTTAAGAATTATTTCTTCTTTTTTTTTCCAAAGAATTATTTTTTGCCAATATAGAGTTATAATTTTAATATTGGACATGTTATTTCTCATTAGTTCTCCTTGTATTAAAGTTTTTTTTTTTTATGAAAGAACTTCTCGCTGTATTATTTATAATAAATTTAAAAAGTGGCAAAAATACAAGCCACTAAACACAGGGTGGTTTTTAATTTACCGAAACAGTTAGTGGTATACATAGAAGTCACCTCAAACAAAAAGTATGGTGAAAAAGTATACAATAAATCTTATCGGACTTCGTTCATTGTCAACTTATAAACATATTTTCATATTAAAATGTAAATAAAGAAGAAAATAATAATTTGCCTGTTAAAGGGTTAACAAGCAAGGTTATACCTGTCAGTTATTAAATTGTGATATTTTCCGTCATCTACATGGGAAGTTCAAAATTTGAAATCTAAAGATCATTCTTTTACTATACAGATTCGGTAAATGTTCATCTGGACATCCTGTTATAATGCGTGCGATAGGGAACGCTCTAGAAAAATAAAGAGAGAAACTTGACTAATCACGTCCACTTGTTTTCGATGCCCGGCCACCGCTAGTCGCGGCCCGCCCCGCCGGACCGTTGCAATTAATTCTCCGCAAACTGAATCGAAGCAAACTTGCTATGTCCAGTGCACAAATTTCCGAATCTGTATGTCGATAGTATAGAACTGAGTTAAGAAAATATACGACAAAATGACATGGCAAAAGCTGCAAGGTTGTTTTACGAAAGTTAGAATGAAATAGCTATATGTATAAAAGTTCTTTGACTTATCAATCGATTGATCGGCATGTATTGGAAAAATGAACTGTACTTCAAAATAAAAAAAAGATGCATTTACTTTAATTAATATGAATTTTATTATGTGCGACAAGTGTGAAACTAGGCGCTAAATACATCGAAACGCCAACATCTAAGACAAATTAACATATTATTTGAAATAAATTAATAAAAATATATCAAAGCAATAATAATTTCAAACTTAAATATCGGGACCAAATAAGACAAACTACATGTTTTTAGAATTAGGAGAAAAATATATTTCTTAATTATGGAAAATATACTGAGTGTTCCATTTAAAATAACAAAGTTGATACTCATGTGTTAGATTTCCGACTGTCATTTCTTCTTTTTAAAAGTAAATTCTGGCGTTCAGGTAAATCCATAAAACTTTTGTATTTAACATTTTTTGACATGTCTAATAATAAAATATACCGTTCAAAATATAAACAAAAAGCTTGTACACAAATATATTTCTTTTTTAAAAGTTGTCTAGGAAATTCAGGGCGAAGTCAAATATAAAATAACAGCCATCTTCCATTAATTTCATTTACTTTTTAGTATCCTCGAAAGAAGAAATCTTAGATAGTTTATCTTAGAGGACACAGATTATTAGAGTGTCTTCCTATCCAACATTTTGGGCAAACCTCATCCAATTATTTAATAAAATTTGTAATTATAATTGATCGAGCACTTGAAAAAATTGATATAAATGTCGCTGTCAAACGTATAGCGAAATGTCCAAATGTATATCCTTTTACGAAATATCTGATCAATTATAATTACATATTTTGTAAATATTTGATATTGATCACTACATTTAATTTTATAATGCAGGTATTCATCCGTTCATTGCATTATTATGATTTTTAGGTGGAAGTTGCGGCTGAATCGTAAGAAAATTTTTATCGATTAAATAAAATTATTTAATAGCTTTTGAAATAAAATTAATAAACTTGAAGTTATTAAAAACATGTCGCAGTGGTTTTTTATTTACGCACAATACATTGCATTACTGAACGTAATAGAAATTCTTTTAGAGCGGCGAAAGAAATGAGAAAGCAAAAATTTAAATTTGCGCCTGTAAATTAAAATGACGCGTGTCAAATACCGGCACGCCGGCAGCCGGAAAATATGTAGTCAAAGTAAAATATGAGTGAAAAGTTCAAAGCATACACGTCTACATCAAATGCAAGGCATAAATCCAGTCAGGTTGTCGAAAACTTGCTTATTTACCACCTTTCAAGCTTTTTGCCGCGCGCCCGGAGTTTTGCATGTGATGTAAAAGTGAACCAATCAACGTTTTCTTTTTATTAATCTTTTGACGTTACACACAAACCGCGTTTTCATAAAGTACTTTGTGCCGAGCTTTAGCATTTTATCGCACACGTTGCCTGTTTATGACACGTTTGAATTATTACTCTTTTCCGAGGAAATATTGTTTTCAAAGCGGAAATTTAAATTTAAAATTTCATTTTTGAAAATTGCGATTATGCAATCGCAATTCACTGTTAAATTCATGTCATTCGGATTCTTACATATATCTTGTCTTTAAAATTTAAATAACTACATTTAAGCGCAGCATGATCGTAAAAGGAGATTAGCGAAGCTCATAGGGAAACTAAAGTAAAGCTACAGCTCCTATTCTAGGAAAACCATTTTCCTTTGTAAGGTAATAAATGCTCTTACGTTAAACAAAATTCAAAGTTATTTTCAATTATAGTTTATTGAAAAGAGAAATATGACACTATTACAAATTCGGGATTCGTAGATATATGTAGTTGCACTCTATATAGCTTGTAAATTCGTATAGTTATAATTTTTTATTGTTTCAGTGAAATTACTTTGAGATCAAGACATATACATAAAAAGAGTTTATTAAACACTATATTTACACAACACTTATAACTAATAGTTTGATGTATTGAGCACTTGTGAAATATAATTAAACGCAAAAACGAAAACACTCTTTTCACAAAACTGTTTATTAAAAACTAAATATATAGTATGTTCCCGGATTGAGTTTAAAATACGTATAATGGACCAAAAATTTTTGAATTAAGATTTCATCTTCTGCAGTTCAGGCCTGCTTAGCCTGAAATGAATTTGTGCCAAATTTAAGGTCGAAAGTCTTCAAGATGGCGGAATTAACACAGGAAGAAGTAAAATCTGTGTAGGAAAAGTGGTCTTCCTTTTGAATTTAGGAGAAAAATTTAATAAGATAAAATGATTCTCATTTCAAATTAGCGAGATATACCAAATTCCAACATCCTACAAGAAAAACATTGAATTACGGAAAATTACTTATTATAAATAATATTTCAGTAAAGTTGTGAAATGTTAACGCCACCTACATATTTACTGACCAAAAACAAATAAAATATTATTATTCAAATAACACTCCATCCATATTAGCACCTGACAGTGTTAATGTCTTACAACTGTACTGAAATCCTAATATTCCGTAATTCAATTTTTTTTGTAGGATGTTGGAATTTGGTATACCTCCCTAATTTGAAATGAGAATCATTTTATCTTATTAAATTTTTCTCCTAAATTCAAAAGGAAGACCACTTTACCTACACAGATTTTACTTCTTCTTGTGTTAATTCCGCCACCTTGAAGACTTTCGTCATCAAATTTAACATAAATTCATTTCACGCCAAGCAGACCTGAACTGCAGAACGTGAAATCTTAATTCAAAAATTTTTGGTCCATTATACGTATTGTAAACTCAATCCGGGGACATACTGTATGTACATTTCGTACGCGATGCGTACATCGTCAGTAGTATACAAAAATATTTACAAAACTTCGCACTTATATCTACAAGGGGTCGTTTTTATATTCTCGGACTAGGCAGCTTTCAATTTTAATGCAATTTTTAATTATATTGTTTTTTAATCACATATACCTTGGTAACATGTTTGACAATTTACAAAACAATTGCAGCAGTATTAGTTCCAATATCTGTCAGATTGTATTATCACAAATCAAAATGAACAAACTCGAATATCGAACAGTTATAAAATTCCTAACAAAACAACCTCTTGCTCCACGACAATGCATCACCCCACAAGTCAAGACTTTCCAAAGCTACTGTTGCTGAATGTGGATTCGTAGAAATTGATCATCCACCTTACAGTCCAGATCTAGCCCCTGTGACTATTTTTTGTTTCCAAATCTCAAAAAAACATTAAGGGGAACAAAATTTAGGGACGATGACGAACTTATAGCGGCTGTTGAAAGCTATTTTACGGACAAACCAAATGAATATTTTTAGAATGGATTAAAGATGTTATTGAAACGATGTAAACTTGTATTCAAAAGCAAGGGGCCTATATTGAAAAAAAAAATTTTGTTGCTGTTCTAATCTTTTCTTTTCGTTCCTAGTCCGGGAATATAAAAGCCACCCCTCGTAAGTGTAAGAGAAAGTGAAAGTGGCCGGACTTTTCCAGGAACGGATGAATGGACAGGGGTGAAAGTGTTTTTTTTTTTTTGGCTAGTTTATGAAATCTAACAATTTATTGTATAACGGGGATAAATCATTGTTTAATAATGAGTCTTTATGTTTTTTCATATATATTGCTTCTAACATGTTTAAATTTAAAAATTAAAAAAATATAAAGGAAAAGTCCGGCCAAATTTCACTTTCTCTTACCCTTAGATATAAGTGCGAAGTTTTGTAAATATTTTTGTATACTACTGAGGATGTACGCATCGCGTACGAAATGTACATTTAGTTTTGTGAAAAGGGTGTTTTCGTTTTTGCGTTTACTTATAACTAAACTAACTCTATGCAAATTCTTATTCGATTGTCGACGCTTGATCAGATTGTTAAATGCTGCGACAGAAACAAATGTTGTTTTATTGTTTCGTTTTCAGTTCCAAGAGGCTGAAGTTGACCCTAGTGGTGTACTGGTATCGGAGAAATTTTTCGTCCGTTTATGACCTGACACTATACTTATAGCTATGCTGGCCAAAATGCGGCAAGTGAAAGTATTTAAATAGTTATAAACCTTAACTGAAATATTCTGGTTTTATAACAGTAGACTCTCGATTATCCGAAGTTTGGGGGACCGGATCTGTTTTCGAATAATCGAAATTTCGGTTAAAATGGACGTTTTGCCCGAAACCATTTTATAGTAAAGACCAGTAAAGTTGGTCCGGACTGTAAGCATTTTTGTCAACGATTGCCTTAAACTTTTTTTTTAATTATAAGCAGCCAACGCGTTAGCAGATAATTTTTCACCGGAAATTCGATGTTCTCTAATTCCATCCTTCTCGACAACCACCCTTCTCTTGTTTTGAAATTAATTGGTGCTTCAGGTACAGCAATGTCTTCACTAATATCTGCTGCCTTTTGTTGTAGAATCCGACCAGATAATGGAATGCCGCGGTTACGTTGTTGGGTAAAACACAAATATAAAGCTTGATCCAATTTTTACATATTCACTAATTTTCATAGTTTTTCGGTTTGGTGCAGGAGAATTAGAACGATTTTCCACTTTTCAATTTGTTGGCGATTTTTCCTCCACTCAGAAACTGTACTGACACCTACTCCATATTCACTAGCAATTGCTTTTAACCACCTTTTAACGACGACTAGCTGTCGAGACGTTTCCAGTACCTCCTCTTCCGTTTGGTGTTCTCATTGAGAACACTTCGAAAATACTACGATTGAGCCGAGTGCTCACAAATTCCAAGCCGTATTTTTTTATGAACCGAGACGACGTAGACGTCATTTCGGGACGTTCAAGCAACCGCACTTCGGATAAAACGGAGGAATAGTTTCGGCATTTGTTTCGGATAATCCAGAGTCTCGTATAACCATGAGTCTTTCTGCGATTGTACAGCCACACCTGGTCACCTTGTTGGAATCCGATCTCATTGCTTCGTCTTTCGTGACATGTTTTCATTCTAATAGTGACCGAATTGATGTTTCGTCGCACATATTCATGAATGCTTGCCAAGCAAACTTCTAGATCCTGAAGATACTCGTACAGTTCAGACCACCTGGCTTCTGGCTAACGAAATTTCAACTCACGTGGCAAATGCATTTCTCCTCCAAAGAAAACACGATACGGCGACAGTTTAGTAGTGTCATGTACTTCGGAACGATTTGTCATTAGAAGAATCTGCAAATGTTAAGGTTGATTTGTTGTGACTACATTGGCCAAGTACCTTTCTAGGTTCTATTATATCGTTCCACCATGCCATCTGATTGTGGGTGTAACGGGGTAGTGTACATTTTGAAATACCAAACATCCGACTCAGTTCTTGAAAGACGCTTCCTTCGAAATTTCTGCCTTAATTAAAATGAAATTCCATTGTTACTCCAAATTTAGTTATCCAATTTTCTAACGTTGGAAGTGGCATCGATTGTTTATTTCCTGCATGGGCAACTCTTGACCTTCTGGTCATATTGTGAAGGACTCTGTTATCAACATGACGTATTTATTTCCGCGATTGGTTTCTGTAAACGGACCGGCTATGTCAATAGTAATCCTTTCGAAGAGCACAACGTCGTATAAGTGCAATTTTTCTTGAATTTTTTTGATAGGCCCAGGCACAGCTTTGCATGTAAAATATCAAACGCACCAATTTTCAACATCGATCGCAATGTATATGGTATATGGTATATGGTATTCAACGTTTATAACAAAACCAATTCAACTAATAACAGGCCAACATATGCCCACCGAAAATCAAAGAGATCGACGTGAGTTGCACTTCTATGTCTGGATCTCCGTTGGAAAGCTCTTTTATTTTCTAGTGAAGTCACCAAATCATCATCTACAGGGTCTGGCAATAGGTTCAAATTCAAATTTATTTATTGTACGTAAGCCATTGTAACAAAGGATGTACAAGTCAATTTAAGTATAATATAATTAAATAAGTAAACAAACACAAAACATATTAAAAACATTTAGTTCTAAGTCATGGTGTCAGCCAAAGAATTCGGCGACGCACAGTGGGCCAGATGTAATATTTATGCGGTCGAAAGTCAATAAAAGTAATATTTGTAATCGTCTTAAAATCTATACACTTAAGAAGGTTATTGTACATAGAGTAATAAAATTTATTTTCTGAATCGTATATTTATAATAAGGGTAGTATTGCGAGGCTCATTTTTATTTTAAGTGTTTATGTCAACTTTCATTTATTTTGATCATTTGTTAGTGGTCCGTCGTTTGAGGTAGTTTTCATTTTAATTATGGATATTACAGAAAGTATGTATTTATTAGTATATATTGTTTTAAATTAAATTTAAATTACAAATATATATGTGAAAAGAAAAATAGATTAAATTTCAAAGGCTGCAAAAACTTTTATATGTTATCATATGTTATAAATATTATATAGTAATATTAATTAATTACTGTTAAATAAGTGGAATTAAGTTTTATTTGCAGCACGTTGCAGATGAAGGAGTAGTAAATATTTTTTAGGTGACTTCTGAGAGTTACTAAGAGGAGATTGGACGAATATGAGGAGGAAATATCGCCCTCAGACTTTGTTATACATAATCTACGAGTATGTATATCTAGCAGAATGTACAAGTACAAACATATTATACTGGCTTTAGTGGTCTTCAGACGTTTCACGAGTAATAGAAATCTTATAATTATAATATTTGATAATGGCATGCTAAAAATCTCAGTTTTGAGAAAAGCAATATAACCTGAAGAAAATAAGTTTTAAAAATAAAAAATAATTTTGTCCGGCTAGATTCGCGATTCCGCCCATTGTGCGACGTAGTGATTACAGAATAATATAATATAAATTGATAACAGATAAATTACATACTAAAACATTTAGTTTAGAGCTATGGTGTCGTCGGTTAAAAATTCAGAGACAGAGTAATAAGCTTTACGTAAAAGGATTTTCTTGATGGAGTTTTTAAAGGTTATAATATTTGCCGTCCGAAGCGTTTCAGGTAGCCTATTGAAAAATTTTCGACCCATATAGCTGGGTGAATATTCAAAATTAGTAGAACTATGACCGGGAGTCGCAAATAATTGTTTTTGGTATTGACGGTTTTGTGAGCGCTGTGGTGTGTGTACCAACATAATCTGGGGGAAAATATAATGCGATAGTCGTTCGGTGTGTTATGCAGTTTTAGTAGCCATGAATTCGTGACCCGTGCAACAACGTATTTTTTGCATTATGGCGTTCATTCAAACGGGATCCACAATCGACGTTCAACGCCAATTTCGATGAGAATATGATATTCCTCGCGGTGGTAGGATTCCTTCGCGCAACACAATTTTGCAATGGCATCGACGGTTTAATCAAACTGGAAACGTGAACAACATTTACGGCGGTACTCACAGACGCGTACGCCAGAAAATATTGAAAGGGTACGTCAAGCGGTAACTCGAAGTCCAACGCGTTCAGCAGCGCGTCAAGCAATTCAGCATTTCAGACAGAAATGTTGTGTTGCGCGAAGGAATCCTACCACGCCGAGGAATATTAGATTCTCGTCGAAATTGGCGTTGAACGTTGATTATGGATCCCGTTTCAACGAACGCCGGCTGCACGGGTTACGAATTCATGGCTACTAAAACTATATAACACATCAAATGACTTTCGCATTATATTTTCCCCCAGATTATGTTGGTACTCACACCACAGCGCTCACAAAACCGTCAATACCTATTGCCGGACCCTGTATTTTCAGTAAGAATTACTGTACAAAACATTTTGGCATACCGCAACTAACAAGCGATCAATATAAAAATGAATTAGGGTAGGCGTTGGACTATAAATGCATGTCTTGGATAACGTCATATTAATACTGTGAATCAATTGTAAACAATTGTTTACAAGTTTAACTTTTTAATTTTATGGTAAGTGCACTGGTGTAAGTTTACTTCCACAGTTACTTTAATTTTTGAAGTCCGTCATTAATTCCTTCGAGAACATCGCCGAAAGTTTGCTATTCGACCAGACGCGGACGGCGAGACCTTATGTGTTTCCGAAAACGTTTTATATCGTTTGCAAGTTCATAGATTGAATACATGCACATACGGTTATTGTAAACATATATCTAAGGACATATTTGGTTATGATGTTATACCCTTGAAAATTCTAATGCCCGGTGTTTCAGCTCCAGTTTAATTTTAATCCTCAGTTTATTTCCATACGAACAATTGTGCTTATAATTGTTACTGTTAAACTTAAACTGATACTGAAATATCCGGCCTAAGTTAGTTGTTTGAAAATTATTTGAATAAAATTTCATTCTTTTAGTATTTATGATGACGTTAATATAATTTCAATATGAATAAAATTATTACTTTAATAAACAATGTGTCAACAATCGACTTGACAAGAGGAAGAACTTTTTTAATATCAATTTTACGCAAATAAGTTATTCTTTACAAAAATTCTACTTCTCGAGAGAGACACTTCAGAAACAATGGTTAAATTTAAATTTTTAACTGTCTGTCTATAAAATTCAAATTTCTTAATTTTATATTGCGCATATCAAAGTAACGTTTTTATTATTGATTTTAGGTAAAAAATGTATTCTTTACAAAAAATTCTACTGTTCGAGCACCTTCAGAAACCATATATAAATTTAAGTATTTTGACTACAGGGTGTCTGAAATATTCAAATTTGGTCTTGTAATTACTAGGCAGCGGACGGCCGTCGGGCAGGCGAGAGTGGGCTCGTGTTGAACAGACGAAAAATGCATCGCTTCTACTAGTTTATGTATTTTTCGCCTGTTCGACACGTCCCCCATTCTCGCCTTCCCAACGGCCGTCCGCTGCTTACTTATTACATAGTAAATTTCCCATAACATTACTAACATTGTATCACTAAATGAGATGAGAGCTTAAAATGTAACTAGCTTATAAATTTTGTTGTATGTCGATTTTGTTTGTAGAGAGTTTTAGATCAAAAATCGACCATGAGATGTCGCGACCTAAACTGTTGCTCACTAAAGTTATAGTTTATAAGTTAAAACGGAAGAACTCTCTTGTCCATTAAAAATAATCACAAAATACATAATTAGAGCAAATGATCGGACACTTCGTAAAATGGAACAAAATTTCAACATTTGGCTATACGTTTGACAGCTTCTTCAGAATAAGTTGTAATAATGTAAATATATAGTTATACTTATAAATATACGTCTGGGATAAACGTTACGCGTACACTATAAATATACATTTTGTGTAGACATTATATATATCCCATAAATAGACATTAGTTAGACTGTCACTTAATATGTATAATTCTAGTCTGTAATTTTCTACATTTAGGAAACAGTAACCGATCTGTATTTAAAATTTTTTCAAAAACGCATTATGAAGAACGCACACCTGAGCAGTAATTTACAAGCACTGTAATATGGAAAGCGGTTTTGTTATCAATTGTAAAATCTTTTTTTTATTAAAATAAGTACAATGGCAATTGTTATCTTATAAATAAATTTCCTTGTGAAGGTTTACAGTTATATGTTTACTTTAAATTTCTTACACAAAAAAATTCTGTAAATCATGACCTTTCATAAAAAATGAAATATATTTTTGTATAATTTTATTCAAAAAATTAAAATTAAAAGTAAACATAGTTATTCATTATTTACAAAACTCAGCCTGAATAGTTAATTTCAAGTATCGTAGAACTCATTTCGTTAAAAATTTTTACGGTAATTTTTTCGTAAATTTCCTTCGTTGTTTAGAAAAATTACAATTTTAGGATTTTGGCAGCTTCGAAAACGCTATTTTCTAACTAAGCAAAAATCATTCGGTAGCTATATCTGACAAGGGTTAAACAGGTTTCCAGGCAAGCACAAATTATTGCCTTAAAAAGATTTTTTGAAAAATCAAAAATAATTTTTTTTCCATATGATACCGGCGACTGTAGGTAGATATTTGCCCGTACAATTAAATTACAATTGAAGCTTTATTTCTTAATTGAAAACGTACCCTAACAGTTAAAGATTTGCCAAATTTCTACGAAATATACTGCTAACTGGTTGTAATATAACAGTAATTTATTCTTTAACAGAATCAGATCAAGTGAACTTCTTTCTTTCTCATTTTTCTCAGTGCACTTAAAACGAAACGTTGTACCAAGGCCATAGCCGTATGTAGCACTGTCTAAGGTTCATTTTCGAACGAGCTTATAGCTTTCCGTTTCGTTTTTAGGACCGGCAATGGTACAAGAAATAAGATTATAGTGCAGCCATGTTCTACAATTGATATACAGAGCGCTGAAAAAATATTATTTTGTATTCGCTTAGTTATTGACTATAAGTTTGAAAATGTTCAGTCTCACCACTACAAAATGTACCTCAAAATTTTAACGGAAAAGTACAAATTTTTTATTCTGTAGTTTCAACTAGGTTGGTATAAAGATTAAGCAAAACTGAAAACGGTTAATTTTGAATGTTCGTTTGCAATAGTTTTCAGGCACTAGGAGGTATCCTAATTTTAGTTTTTAATAAATATAATTGTCATCAATAATAGGAAAGTGATTCTGAATTTCCTTTCCATAATCTTCATTACCAATTTTATGGACAAAACCTAGCTTTTAAAACGAATCAAGATAGAGAATTTTAGTCAGTTTTGTCCTCTATTTTACAAACTAAACAAAATATTAAAAATTAATCTACTTAATAGAAAGAGATCTACGGAAAATTTATTGGAGGAGTTCAGATTTTTAATATGAAAAAAACATAAAAAGAAAATTCACAAACTAAAAATATTTTTTCTTTTGACTATAAATTGCTTCTAAAGATTATGATTTTAAAACAGCTACAAGTAGTTATCGTTTAAACCCATCCACAGAAAGAGATTTAAAACTAAATGAAACTGCATTGAAATTTGTTTCAGCAAGTGTTTAATTTTAATCTTCAGTTTATTTCCATACGAACAATTGTGCTTATAATTGTTACTGTGGGAGTAAACTAAAGATTAAACTTAAACTGATACTGATATATCCGGCCTAAGTTAGTTATTTGAAAATTACTTGAATAAGTTCATTATTTTAAGCGAACGTAAAAAGTTGTGAAAGTGAGCAATGACAGATGTTTATTTATGTATATTTACTAGTAAAAGAAGCCCGTTCTAGGAAAATGCTTTTACTAATAATTAACTTCATGACATCATTAATCCATGCAAAGAATATTTATTTGTAAATGAATATTGTAACGCATTGATTTAGATACCTATTTTTATACTTCTTTATATTTCTTTAGCTAAAAAATTCTGTTTCCACAACTGTAGAAAGATGGATAAATTATTTCCATTGATGCTACTCAGTACTAAGCGATATTGGCATTAATTAAGCGAATCGCCAGGTCATGTATCTAACGACTTAGTCAAGTCTAGAAATTACTGTGGCGAGAACACTGGAATCTTGTGGAATCTGGAAGCTGACCGCTAACCGGTCCCAGCTTTACTCCTAACCGGCTCGGGATTGCGAGTGGATTAATTGCGGGCCTCTGGGACCGTTTACCACCGCCACGACAATAGACCAGGATATAAACTAGAACAAGGAATTACAGCGCCGTAGCGGTCGTCAACACCTATATAAGGCAAATCCCTTCTGTAATATAAAGCATCTGTCCCTCCTTTGCTGTATTGTGACCACTAACCCTGCAGATTGAGAATGTTTTCCGAGTAATATCCCACAGGATCTAACCCAACATGATTATACACTTATATAACTTTAAATTATTTACTTACGAGACACATAATAGTTACATTATATTAAACCTTATCACATTTATTACAACCATTATTTACCTGCGTTTTTGCTAACATTGTTATTCTCAGTAAAGCATGAAATAATTTTTATCAAAAGCTAATAACTACAGTAAAAGTAAAATAATAATAGAAATTTAGCTATTATTTTAATAAAATATACAAAAATCCCATTTAAAAAGAAGCCGGTATAAATTCGAATACGAGCTGACGTATTTTCCTCATAGACCTCACGTGCAATGATCCAAATATGTCATATAATTCTCCAGACACCTTTTAATTCGCTCTGCTGCATTAATATCTTCATCAAGAATAAATAGTTTTAAACTTGAATCGAACAAGGCAGCTTTTACAAGATTAGTCTCGATCAAGTTGTCAATTGATACGCGAAACGTTGAATTAAAGTGTCCAAATATTACGTGATTGGTACTTTGGTACATTTATGCTTTCATATTTTATTTTAATTTTTGAAAATATCGCTAATTTATTTATATTTATAATAGAGTACTCGGAATATGAGAAGGATCTATGGGCGGAGCTTATCATTACTCACGGCAGGAAGTGGCAGTTACTCAAATGTAACATCAACAATAAGATCCGATCATAACCTATAACACCCCTCGTATTCACACAGACTGGTCCGATTCAAATCTGTCTTCAGCGCTGGTCACGTGACAGGTCCTTCTCATATTCCGACTATTCTAGCAGGCTCTAAACATTTTAATTATATTTGTACTAATTTGAGATGTACTATCAAATGACCACAGAGAAAACTTAAAATTTTGTTGTGATGTCCACCTGAAAAAGAGAAGAAAAAATTTACCGAGGCAAATAGAGGTGATTCGAACAACTATATAACGCGTGATCAATATCTTTTCTAATCAAGTGATGTCTTTGTTTGGTTCATTATTTCAAATGCCATTTGAATTATTTGCAATGCAATATAAATATGTAATATGTAATTCAAGTGGCATTTAAAATAATGAACTAATCAAAGGCACGTGATTTTATTTCCAAAGGTCACCTGATTAGAAAAGATATTGATCACCTGTTACAACTATATACAGATTCATTTGTTTTTCCATATAAATACGGGCGAAAAGCGCGTCCGCGACACTTTTTATTTCGACTTCAAACGTGAAATTCTTTTTAATTTGTGCTTCATCTTCAAACAGTCAAATTTATTTTGTCAACTTTTCTTAAATAAATTTTCATTATTAAAGCAGGTTCTTGTCCGATGAAAATTGTATCACAAAATCTTTTAAACGGATACTAAATATACGCACTAACACTTAAACTTTCAATCTGTAAATTAATTCGTAATAAGTGTAAGAGACTAATTCACTCATCTGTTATTTATTTATTTATATGTTACAATTCAAATCAATTTAAAATAAATTTATTTAATTACACTGAGCGACAAATTTTAACTTTTTGTTTTTTTCCTTACTTATAATGGTATATTTCTATTGATCTATGATTACTGATAACCACAAAGTAAAGAGTTTGTTTCTATCACGTTTGGTTCAGAATAAATAAATACTTTTTAAATATCAAGTTTTTTACTTAAATATTCCAAATAAATTTGAATATGAAAGGTATTAATAACGTGCACAACATATATGCGGGACCCAAGATTTGTCCTGATGTCAAATTTCGAAACCAAAATAAGCTGTATACGCTTTTTCTATAAATGGTATAATTTTCTTCCAGTTGAATTGTATATTCACTAAACACACAGGAGAAACTGTTTGGGTAATTTACACAGGCTCGAGACATTTTGTGGGTCAGTTACGGGCGATCGCGATATGTATTCGGATTTTGTTTTAACGTTAAATTTTCGATCTGTTAATATAAGACAAGTTACTTTTACATGTAGAATTGAAAATATTTATTAAAGTTAGTAATCATACCGAAATTAC
This sequence comes from Dorcus parallelipipedus, assembly GCA_958336345.1. Lineage (NCBI taxonomy): Eukaryota > Metazoa > Arthropoda > Insecta > Coleoptera > Lucanidae > Dorcus > Dorcus parallelipipedus. Next base: position 12,784,526 of record OY284482.1, read on the forward strand.
TAAAAAAAAAAATCGCAATTAAAATTTTAAGCGTATTCCGATTTCGTTACAGATGACTAAAATCAGGGTATTAATTTTTATTAACCCTTAGGAAAGTGAAATTTGAAATATTGTTAACGGTGCTTGATTGCAACAAATATGGCATTAAAAAAACATTTCTTAATTACAAAAAAGAAATTTTTTTTTAATTTTATAAAATTTAACATATATATTACTAAAAAGATTTCAATACATACTTCGACAAATATTTAATAATGCCAAAAAAAAAACAGTTAGTGCAATTTATTGAACCTTTAGATACGCGCCGTATAAGAAAAAAATTTTGCAACAATACATTTTAAATTACTTCCTATCGCCTCATTAAATTATTTTTAAACAAATTCGTTAGTTACGGTTACGAAAAAAATTAATAATTGAAATTTAGAACATTCCCAAGAAAAAAAAATAATTTTTTTTTCTTGTAAATAAAATAGTGACTACATTTTGGAGTTTAGGCGCCTCCACCAAAAATGTTACGGTATAAATCGAAACAAGGGGCATAGCGTAGCTTAAATATTATATTAAACATAAATAAATACAGACAAACATAATTGTACAAAGTTCAACTTACCCTAACAGCACACTTTAACAAAATAGAACCTACATCATGCTCTGATAGCAACTAGTTTAAGATCTTCTCATTTTATGCAGATCGTGGGGTTTTTATAGGAAGTGTAACTCGAGCAATTCCGAATTCTACCGACGCCGAAAAGGTACGAGAGATAACGAAATAATTTAAATCCGTTCCAACGTGTTCAAGGTTTTTTCATGCAGGTGTCAAGGTTCCGTTGTTTACGTTGGCGAGTTACATTTCCTCTTATCTTAAGTTTGCTAAATAAATCCAATGCATGAATTTACTTGCATCTTGTCACAAAGGTTTATAACTTATTCTATTATATTATAATTTATTTTACTTAATTCCACCTGTTATACAGTGACCGGCAGAAAGTTGGACACATAAGGGAAAATTGCGGGACATTGTGAATACAAAATACAATAATATTCATACAAAATACGTTTAACTAGTATTACTATCATAAATTGACTTAATTTGAGTTAAATAACCCATTTGAAGGGTCTTGTAATATCCACATACTCACAAATCTATTAATTCCTTAATTTGATTGGTTCCAGAGAAAAAAGGGGAGTGATTTAAGGACTATGACGTAGACATCAAGCGCCGGACATGTTAAATCCTGTTCGGACATGTCCGTTAGCATGATAACCTATTGATATTTTGTGTTAACTTACTAATAAATGAAAGTATCTGTAGACATAGTGAAATTTAATATATTTTCGAAAAAAAAAATTCTCAAAAACCTGACGTGATGGCCAACTTTTGAAAATATTTTCAGAATTAGAATGAGAAAGTACATAAGGTACTTCAAAATAAATAATACTCTAATATAATATTATGGCTGACTCCAAAGATAAATTTCATCTTTGAGACACTTCAGCTTCAAGAAAATCAGTTGGTGAGAGATATTTCAGCTCTACTTGCTGCAGCTATGCTTTACCAGACACAAAGAATCTTGTTCAAGTGCCTTTACATGGCAGGCACACTTAGATAATGTGCTCTATTGTTTCAACACCTTCCAAGCATAGCCTTGCGTTAAGTTCCTTAATAATAATAATAATAATAATAATAATAACAGGACTTTATTCAGGCGGGATTTCAGCCGCTGGCTGTTGCTATCCTATCTTATATAGCTGAAAATAACAATATATAGTTATACAATAAATGTACGACAAACACACGTGTGTACAAGTACACATAGCTAAATATACAATCGAAAATAATATAACCAACTTATACTAAGTAATACGGTTGACAATACCAAAAACTCTAAGCAACTAATTAGATAATAAAAATAATTTCAGTTTATCCTTGAAAGAGAAGTATTTTAATGTTTTAAACACATCAGGGACATCGTTGTAAGCACGAACGGAGGAGTAAGAAAAAGATCCTCGAAAGAACGCAGTTCTGTGAATTGGTATGTTCAACATGCATACTTGACGGGTTTTAGATTGATGTAAATCTCGGAGAAAAATTAATTTACAAAACAAATAACTAGGTTCTTGAGTTTCTAATATTTTATGGACAAGAGAACATAAATGAAGTTCTCTACGTACCACCATTTTTAAAATTTTATGTTTTTCATAGAAAGGAGTTATATGAGACCTTCTGGTAATATTACCTACAAAACGAATACATGAATTTTGACATTTTTGAATTCGGTAAACATTTTCAGACGATAAACTCGGTCCGTAGACACAATCACAATAATTAAAAGTGGATAAAATAAGACATTCAACTAACAGTAATTTTATTCTGAATGGTAAAATATGTTTATACCTGTATATGGATCGTAGCCTATCGTATGCATTTTGAATTAGTTTGTTTACGTGGAACGTGAAGGTAAGATATGAATCAAAGATAACTCCCAAATTTTTTATTTGCTTAACTAAAGTCAAAGGAATGTTATCTAACAAAAATACGTTTTGCAAAAGATGATCAATTTTGTCACACTGCCATTTAGTACCAATTAGCATAGCGGCACATTTATTCGGATTTAACTTTAATGCATTATTTTTGAACCATACGCTAATTGAGTCCAAATCCTGATCAAATCACTGGGAGCAGTAGGTCTATCGCACTTCGGCAGTGGAGTAATTAAAGCACGTTTCCAAATATCAGGAAAGACACATTGTTCAAGAGAACAATTTATAATATTTATTAAGCTTTCAAAAAGGCAAGCACATTTTTAACATAGTAGCAGAAATGACGTCAACTCCTACAGCACTAGTAGAAATGTCTGAAATTATATTAGTAATCTCCTCACAGCTTGTTAAATGAAAATCAAAGGTTGCATTTACTTCAGATTTAACGTTATTACAAAAATACGATACAGTGTCGGGATTGGCTTTCTCAATATTATCATGCGAAAAGGAGGCATTAATCGTTTCCGGACAGCACAAATGAGCAGGTAAACTTCCAGAATTCTTTTTATTATATATTCCTAAAAAACCCAACTGTTTCCACATATCAGCAGAATTTTTTGAACTCTTAACAGTGCTTCCATCAAGTCAGAGAAAAAGGTTAAAAGTTAGTAGTTCATTCCTACAAAATAATCTCCAGAAGTCCTAGAAGGCTCACATCAATGTTACGTTTCAACTTTCAAATTGTTATTCTTCAAAAAGAATAGAAGGTGAGAGATCTTACAGCTCTATTGGTATGACTTACTAAGAACCTTTAATCATCCTCTTCATGGCACACATATTGCTATGTTATTTTAGTTTTAAGGTTTTGAAATTGTAGTAACAATATTTTTGTATTTATTTATGATGTATTAATTGTAATTTAGTTCGTGATTCATCATACATCAGTTAAATTTTGTATATCAAGAAAAATTATGAACCCAAGGTATTTCGACTCAAATGTTGCTAAACAGTGAAACACAAATTTTTGTTAAGAAAAACAAAGTGAGGGCAACAATCAAAAGATGCAATCGCCATTATTAGACTAACACACATACGCTAGTCTAAAAGCAGTTCGGATGTAACAACATCGTGGAGGATTTGCAGTCTTGAAGGCATCTCCGAAGCCGGACTTCTCAGACCAGGAGCAAGTCCAATATAACCGATTTTATTACATGTACGGTTACATTTGTTTCATAACTGCAATCAGAATTACATGGGGATTCATTTGAAACTAAGTACGAATGCGAGAGTTGAATCATAAGGAACTTATTATGAAATTTAACTCGCGTTCTCACAAAAAATTGTTTACTGGTGTTCGTCGATTGTATGACGTATTCGTTTTTTTCAAAGCGAGACTTTAAATAGGACTGAGTTTAAATTTGGGGACAGTTACTTGAAATATCTGGTTTTGAATGTACAAGGCGATATGAAATGTTATGTGAAGTCACCGCGGATCAATTTAATAATGCAAAGTGAAGTGTAAATAAACAGTAGTTGATGTATTTATAAAACCGTAAGATTGAACAGACTATTAATCAAATCGTTTATAAACTTTTAAATTTGCTTTCAATAATATCAATAAATAATTAAGCATCCTTTCTAAAAAGGAAATTCGATTTTAAAACCGTTGCGACACCAGAACCTATCACATTAAGTATTAGTAAGATTTCAAAAAGAAAAAAGAGAAATTCAATTAAGGAGAAAATATTATGTTGGACATATAATGAGAAATGGCAAATAGAGAATAGGTCAACTGATCTTGTAAGCCAAAATAAAAATAAAAAAAGACGAGTACTAGAAAATATTTTATATTTTGTACCATAATTACTGATATACGAAATTTGTCAAGTTGATATACAAAAATCGTTTGATTTTGAACTGTTAAAGCAAAAACTTTACCTAGATATCCATTCTGTTTTAACGATCCATGAATTTATTTTCATCTTCTATAAGACAACACTTTCCAGAATTTATAAGGTTTATTATTAATATTTTATTTTTAAAATATAATTTATATTTGAATGCTGAAGTAAAAAATTCAAGATTCCCGAAAGCCGTGAAATCAAATTTCTCAATTTTGTGAAAGGCAGTTAGCCTGCCATCGCAAACAAAATCTTTTCCCTTACGGTTGAATTAGCGGGAAAATTTGATAGATATAGAGGCTTGAATAAATCTTACAAAATTCCTTATCAATTTAATCTCGATTATCAACCCCACGCTCCTTGTCTCTAGGAGTCGGATGATAAACGACGTACTCATAGTAATTGCCTCCTAAGTTATGGCTCATGGCGTGTATGAAATATGGTATCGCTCCGCACGCAATTACTGAGGGGTTATTTATCTTCCAGAGAGAGACATCGAGAACTCTCGGAGCCAGGGTGCCGGCTAAAGCGGCTGCTTCCTCATTCATGGTCTCTTTATCGCAGAGCTAGCTCGCGCCTACTGATAAACGATCTAACAACTAGCTGGTGGACAATGTGGAATTTGTTCCGTGGAGTTTATCATGTAAGCATTCCAAGCTCGCTACTGATAACAGCCCTCTGATTTATTAGACACCTTACTTATACCCAAGCAACGATTTATTTACCTATTAACTGGTAATTTTCAAAATCTAATTTCACCCCTGTGTTTCATTAATTTTACTTATGCGATATGCGTTTCGAAACACAAATTATAAAGTTAAATATTAAACTTTTGTGTTACCTTGTTTTATACAGGGTATTTTCAAACACAGGTAACACATTTTTCCCCAATAAAAATAAGAAAAGTAATTAGCGAAATTTCTGAGTAATACCTATAAGTTTCTGATAAAAATAAGTAGCCAAATCTTCATGAGGTGTAGTTTTATCGTGTCTAAGGGCTGTAGATACTTTCCCAATCAAATTATTTTGCGCGTTCGGAGCTCTGACAGTGTTTCTTCAAAAAGTACAAAATCTGCTTCAGAATGCTCATTTTTAAAATCTTTAGTTTTTAGAAGTAATACAGTGCGACCTCGATAATCCGGATCTTCAGTAGATCGGATTCTTCGGTAATCCGGCTAAGCATTTCGATTGCATTGTGTACTTTATAATCCGGATTTGATAGTACTCGTTAATCCGGACCTGCATATTCAATTAAATTCTAGACGTCTGCTTCATACAAAGATAGTGAGGGGTTCCCCTAACTTCCTAACCTCCGAAATTCGGCCGGACACGAGCAGTGCGTCATAGTAGTGCGAGTCTTCGTTGAGGAAACGTACCAGTTTAGTTGCATTGCTATTTGTGGTTACATATTCGCCATTTAGTTACATGCGTAGATACTGTGCTCAGTGTGTTCAACCGCGTATTATTTTACCTATTTGATACATGTAGACATATTTTTACATACATAAATTAAAATGCCTTCTAACAAAGGAAAACACATTAATATCAATCAATATCACAAAAATCCGATATATTAGAGAGACTACACCGTGGTGAAAGTGGCAAAGTGTTGGCAAATGAATACAGAGTAGGCACATCAACAATTTCCGATATAAAAAAAAACAAGGACAAAATCAAAAGGTTTGGTGTATTTTAAAGACAATTTTGTACTTTTTACTATGTATGTGTCCCATCTTTTAGATTTGTTGGTAAGTGTGATTCCGGTCCCGGCTCCAGAAAAACGTTAAGAAAGGCCGAATATCCAGGAATGGAAGAACGTTTGTATGCATGGTTTTGTACACAACGATCAAGGCACGTCCCGATTTCCTATGAAATTTTATCTGCCAAAGCAAAACAGTTTCATATCGAAACCTATGGGAATGATAATTTTAAAGCTAGCAGAGGCTGGATTAGTATTTTCAGAAAAAGGCATGGTCTGCGTGCTTTAAAAGTGCGTGGCGAAAAACTATCCAACGATCAGAGCGCCGTCGATCCCTTCATAACTGCTCAAATATACAATGCAGATGAGTCTGCTCTTTATTGGAAAATGTTGCCTGAAAAAACACTGGTTCGTTCTCAGGAAAAGACCGCACCAGGTAGAAAAATAAGCAAAGAACGCATTACATTTCTAACATGTTGCAATGCTGATGGATCTCAAAAATTGAAGCTGTTAGTGATAGGGAAGGCAAAAAATCCAAGGGCATTCAAAAATATTACCATACCTGTTGAATACAAAGCCTCTGCCAATGCATGGATGACAACAGCTATTTTTGTACAGTGGTTTCAAAATTCATTTATTCGTTCAGTTAGAAGTCATTTAAGAAGACTCAATTTGCCTGAAAGAGCCCTGTTGATCGTCGATAACGCCTCGAGTCACGGGACTGTAGAAGAGCTGAGGATGGACAATTTACAACAATCTTTCTTCCACCAAATTGTACAGCACTTTTGCAATCTATGGATCAAAATGCCATCAGATTGACAAAATTATTTTATCGGAAAATTCTTTTAGCCCATATTCTATCTAATAACGAGGAGAACGTTGTTAAGTTATTGAAAACCATTAATTTGAAGGACGCTGTATGCCTGCTATGCAATGCTTGGGAAAAAGTCTCCTCCGAAGTCTTAGAGAAGTGCTGGCACAAAATTCTTGCTCGTGAAGCAAATAACGACCCAGACACTGAATATTATGGCGAAGATCTGATTCCTTTGGGTCAATTAAGGCGCAATATGCGTTCCTTGGCTGGAGAGATAATAGATGTTTCAGATATGCTTAATGGTCTCACTGAGCAAAATCTCACCGACATGGAAATACGTAACTGGCTTGAAAATGATGAAGATTTGTTAGCACTCGAAGACATAGGCGTTGCAGATGAACACCATGATAGTGATAATGAGGATCCAGAGTTAAATACAAACAAGACTGTTAAGAATGACGAGGCAGTTAAAAGTTTCAATGTGTGCATAAATTGGGCGGAAGAAAATAATATCTCACTACATGCTGTTCTTGTGCTTCAGAGATTAAAAGAAACGGCTTTTATTATGAACCAGAAAAATATAAAGCAAACAAGAATTACAAATTACTTTACAAAATAATATAAAATTTATGCCTTCTGTATTATATAATTTTTTGTTTATATGTATATCATTTTCTTGTAGTGAATATTTCATTTTCCAATAAAAAAAAACTGATCCGCTTCAGTAATCCGAATTATTTACTAATCCGGATCACCGCAGTTTTAATTAGTCCGGATTATCGAGCTCGCACTGTAACAATAGAAAATTTATCAATGATCGATCATCAAAGGCCGATCAAAATTATTTCATTTATAGTCGGTACCATATGAATTTACCGGTAAGCCATAAAACTATGAGTTCATAAAAAAACAATTAGTTAACATTTAGGCGAGCAACTCGAGTACTATTGCAGCAATAGTAAGAAACCCTGTATATTGTCACAATAAAAAATCTGTAAATATTCGTTGATATTAAATATGCATATTACATATTTAGGCATTCTTCAGTTCATATTGCATGCATATACTGAACAGATTTAAATGCATTTTCCACTGCTTAATAACGACTGGAAGAGAAATCACATTCAAAATTCAAAATTGTTATAAATATTGAAACCAATTAGCAGCAATCTCTTTTATGATTTTTGAAGATTGATATTAATTGCTTAAAATCAAAGATATCTTCGTCTTGATGAATGAAAACGTTGATCCAAGTTTATTAGTTGCAAATATGCAAGCATTAAATTTTATTTATGGTTGGCATTAAAATCGCACAATTTCTTGACAGTCAGCTCGTAAATAATCGCAAAATGTCCGAAGAATAAAAGTTAGATGAAATTCTGCAGGTTGTTCCATTTATCACGAGAAGTGCTCTATAAGTTAGAAACGAGTGATGTCACGTACTTTTACTGTATCCCATTCTGCGCGGGAACCAGCGAAAATATGCGGGTTTGGTAAAAACGACTTCTGACGAATTGTTCATTGTTAATATCGACTTCGGGAAGACATATTCTTGTTAGCCTGGTAAAAACAGTAAATTCTCTGAACAATTGTCACATTAAATTCTGTGCGATTAATCGTGCCAAAGACAAAAATTAAGATATTCAGAACAACCATTAATTTATCCGAAAATAACAATTTTTTTCATAACAAGGAATACTTTCAAAACACCCTTACGTTTTTTAACACCGCTATTCCCCAAGCTTACCACTTATCGGGGAAGCGTCTTCTGGCTGGATACTTGCGGCTGCGTCCATCTTACTGTTATTAATTTGTCCTTCGACATTCGCCTTATAAACTAGGGAAACGCAGAAAACCCAGTTCGGAGAAATCCTAATTATAAATGCTAGCAACAGTTCCCCATTTTCACTTTTTAATGGTTATTTACACTGACCTGTTTCAGCTATATTCTCATATGTTAGCTGCTTGTGAAATGTATGTTCATCATTATATTTAATTTACTTAACACGTATTTTTCTTTATTGATAATTAACTGAGAACTGAAGGGAAAATACTGGTCTAACTATCGTTAATGATTTGTTTTCAATTTTACTTAGATTTAGGCAGTTTTCATTTATTGTAGAAGTAGAAAATATGTATGAACAAATTTTATTTCACCCTGATGACAGATGTTTAAAAAAAAATCTCTGGAAGGATAGCCCTAATCGTACTCTATCTATCTGTATATACATTATATAAGGTTACATATGACACATCATCTGCGATACGGTGGTTAAAACAAATCGCTTATGATCATAAAATTTCATTTCCTATTTCTTCTAATATCACTGCAAACGATTTCTTCGTGGACGACCTACTTACTCACAGATTTTGAGAACGAAAAAGAAGTATTAATTTGTGTGAAGCCAACTCCACATATTCGGGTATTTATCACAAATATTTGTGTATTTGGCAAGTAGACGAATATGTGCATGGAATGTTTAAAGACAAATATTTCCACAAAAGGGTATATTCGGCAAATATAAATGAAAGGCGCAAATATTTGCAAAACAACCACATCCCTGGCAGATCCACATATTCGTGCGTGATTATTTAGTCGCATTTACTGCGTTCTACATTTTTTTTAACAGTAAATAAGCTAAATTCATTGGTAAAAATGCCTCAGCATCAATCACCGAAGCGTCTTCACTTTCCACTTCCATCTTTAAACTGTTTGTGTGCATATTTGTGGTTCCCAAATCAAACAACCAATTAAATAATTGGCAAATATGAGGATGGTGAGCTTGTCAATGAAACAAATATTCAGACAAATATACGCGTGTATTTGCCTAATATCCGAATGTGTGGAGCCAGCTTAAGCAAGATTCTGAGATTTTGATAAGTGCTCAATTTCTGTTGCGTAAGTGGTTTGCAAAAAATCCTAATATCAAACTTTTCTTCGATGCAAGCTGTTCCCTTAAAAGTTACCTTTTAACTGCGAATTGTCAAACTAAAACTTTTTAGAGTACATTGGAAATTTAATACTGCTGTAGCACATTTTTATGCAGAAATTCTTAAATACTTAGATAAAGGTCAATGTTCAGTGGGCTTGTTCTGTGACTTGAGTCGAGCATTTGACTGTGTCAATCATAATACACTTTTGGATAAGCTAGAATATTATGGCATTCGTGGCACTGTTCATAATTGGTTTAAAGCCTACTTACAAGATCGTTCACAATATGTAACATTAAGATATTTTGATGAATCTAGCCAGATTGTCAGTAATGTTACATCAAATATTTTATCTACGGGTGTGGGAGTACCACAGGTTTCCATTTTGGGTCCTGTGTTGTTCCTACTCTACATTAATGACATAGTAAGCGGAGTAGCGTGCAGTGACATCATTTTATACGCCGATGATACTTCTGTACTTGTCAAAGGTGAAACAACTCAAACTGTTCAGAAAGAACTAAATGATACCACAAACCAGTTAGTTGAATACTTTCATGTAAATTCATTATATTTAAATCCCAGTAAAACTAGTTACACTGTGTTTCATACTTCCCGCAATAAAAATTCTTCAATTAATTATAATTTAAATACTAATAAATCTGACGCTCAAAAATTTTTAGGTATTTATTTTTAAGATGATTTGGAATGGAAAACGCATTGTAATTTTGTGACAAGTAAAATCAGTCCTTTATGTTTTCAAATAAGAGTTCTAAAAGATATTCTCAGTAAAGAGTCAATTTTATCTTATTACTTTGCTCAAGTGCAATCTCTTCTGACATACGGAATTTGTCTATGGGGAGTTTCTTCTCACAGCAGTATTGTCTTTGTAGCACAAAAAAGAATTTTACGAATAATAGGAGTGCCCTTTAGTACTACCTGTAAGCCAATTTTCAAAAAATATGGAACCTTAACATTATATGGCCTGTATTATTATGAGCTTTTAATTTATATTTGTAAAAATAAGACAAATTTATTAAAAACGATTTTCATCACAATTACCTTACACGTAATAAAGAAAATTTCTGCTTACCGTTAAACAGGGTCTCAATGTCGCAAAAATCACCCAATTATATTTAAATTATTAAGTAACGTGTCAACATTTAAGAGAGAAATCAAATCATACCTCTTAGATAAGTGTCTATACAGGGATATTCACATAAACCGTTCGTTAAAAGTTTTCAAGGTTGCAGTTCACGTAGATATTTGAAATTTAAGGAGCAAGGGTTTTCCGTGGAGATCTCTTTAAATAAAATAAAATTGCCTTTGTATCACTTCCGGTACAACCGGAAGTGATACAAAGGCAATTTTATTTTATTTAAAGGGATCTCCACGGAAAACCCTTGCTCCTTAAATTTCAAATATCTACGTGAACTGCAACCTTGAAAACTTTTAACGAACGGTTTATGTGAATATCCCTGTATACACTCGACGAATTTTTTATGTGATAATTAATGATTAATTCTGTGATAATTATGTGTTCTGTTTATCATATCTGTTTTAATTTATTGTTTATATTATTTGTTACTCATACACCTTTACATTTCCATTATATTTTTTGACAATGCCGAAGTTTCTTGTGAAACATATGACAAATAAATTGAATTGAATTGAATTAAAGGATGATATTATGTCTTACAATATTCAAGAGAACTGTTCAGAGCGTGATGTATTATCCATTATTTTTAATCCATTAGGTCCTTGTATACTACAAGCCAAAATTCTGTCAAAAGATGTGCTTTCTACATATTGACTGGGATAATGCGATTCCAAAGGATTTAGAAAAATAATTGAATGCATTTAAAGCTCAATTACCTCTTTTAAATAAAATTCAAATAAATTGTCTCGTAATTTGTTCAAATTTTAACTCTGTACAATTACATGGTTTTAGCGATGCATCTCAGAAAGGTTTATGGCGCATGTATTTATTTACGGAATATTGTTCAACAAGGAAATGTTTGTGCAAAAACAAGAAAGAGTAGCTCCCGTTAAAACAATCACAATTCCTCGTCTAAAATTATGTAGTGTAGTTCGATTAGTAACAAAGGTTACGCAAGCTAAATTTACAATGTACTTATTGGAGCGATTCACAAACATACAGGGTGTTTTCGGAAGTGTGGCTGAAAACAGAACCTTTGTTTTTGCTCAAAAACAAATTTCGGCGGCACTGGTGATTAAGGAAATTTCTTTAAATAAATTATTAAAAACAAAAACATAATAATTCTTAGAAGAACTCGTCGTTACAGTTTTAATTATTAAATTTGAAACAAAAAATTAAAGTCAACACCTAAAGGTAAACCATCGCAATTGTCAAAATATGGACAAATGAGTAAATATTCAAAATCAGTACCGTGTTGTTTCCGGATTCTTTTTTAGCCGCACTTCCAAAAATACTCAGTATTGGATTAAAACAGGGGGACAAATTTAGTGATAGCATGAAGAGGCTAATAAGAGTAGCTCAAAGTCGATGCTTTTCAAACGAAATCGGTCTGCTAACTAGAAACAATAATGTCAATTTAAAGAACAATTTAGTAAGTCTCTTGCCGTTTCTTGATGAAAAAGGATTATTACGGATTAGCGGAAGATTAAAAAATACTCATTCGTGATTTAATGGTAGGCATCAGTTGCTCATAAGTGAAAATCTTTGTTTCACTAGACACTAGACTAATGTTTGAGAATATGCATAATGTATTATGCCACGTTCCTCCTCAATTGTTATTATCAGCCATATGGCAAAAATATTGGTCAACTTCTGGAGTGAATATAACTAAAAGTGTCGTCAGAAAATATGTACATCAAATGTTTTCGTTTTAAACCACGAACAGTAAATCAAATAATGGCGGATCTTCAGAGTAGAGTTGTTGCTACTGTAGGCTGTAGCCTCTACAATTAGTGGTAGAAACTAGTCTGGTTCGTTTTTAAAGCGCCGTGGCTGCAAATCAATAAAAGCATATTTTTTTTTATTTATTTGTTTTCCAAGTATAGCCATACATCATGAACTTAACAAGAGTAAACTTCATTGCTGCGATTTTTGTATCTCGAAAAAGCAAACCATTTCACAATTATGGAACACTTTACACAATTATGGAGCACTTTACACACACTGAAGTACACTCCCGCTCCTGAGGTCCTGACAAGTCTTTGGCTTAAGACCCCGTTGGGCAACCACCACAGATTAAAAAAAAATATTCCGACAGTGCTGCCAATTTTGTGGAAGCAAGAAAGGAATTACAATTATTTCACAAATTTCTTACAAAGACAAGTAATGAAGTGATTGTGGAAATGAAGGCATTAAAAGGCATTTCATTCTTCCACGAGCTCCTCATTTTGGAGGGTTATGAGAATCAGTAGGTTTTAAAAATTGTTAAACTTTATTTGCTTGCAAATTCAATGCATATGAAGAATTTCTTATCATACAGGCACAAGTTGAAGCAATTGTCAGCTTGCGTCATTTATATTCAATGTCAGCTGATCCAAACCATCTTAAACCATTAACTCCTTCATATATTCTCATTGGTAAAACATTGGTCTCAGTCCCGAATCCAAGCTTAAAAGAAGTCTCAACCTACACATTGAATTGATATCATTTTCTTCAACAAATCAACCAATAATTTTGGAGATGATGGTAAAATGAATATTTACATAATCTACCATAAAAGACAAAATGGAAACTTCAATTCAAAAGTATTAAGATTGGTGAATGGACATCTTAAAAAACCCTGTTAAGTTTGTCTTTTCTACCGATGATGGTGGTTCTCGCCCTCGTTGTTCTATAGTGTGTCCACGGATAGGTGATACAAGAGGAAAAACTTTTTTATTATTGATTTCTCAGAAAATTTTGTTTATAATAATTTTTGCCGTATTTGAAAATCTTAATTTTCACCTTATTTTTCCTGCATGTAGTCATTTAACACTTACATTCACAAATTTCCACAGTTTCGGACTTTCTGATAGTGTACCTAATACCTTGATTGAAAAAATCAAAAGTGCGATTAAAATAAATTCAAGAACAAGTAGGGATTAACTGCTAAACGGCGTTTTGATATCTAAAAATTTCTGGTCATTTATATTTCTTGCATCACCTATCCGTGGACACACTGTATGTATATACGAAACAAATGCTTTACACCCCTTTAAATGCGTTTCCAGTATGAACGGTTTTTTGTATACCCTTATGGCCTTATGAAACGCACACCTACCAAATTTTATTCAAATTGGTGAATTCGGCTTGAAAACGCTTCGTTGTCAGTAAATCGATCTTTAACGGCAATAGAATTGTTAATTTAAAGATACCGTAGGTTTGATATAAAGGCAGAATCAGTAAATGATGAGTAATGAGTTTTATATATTCTAAACCGTTGTATTTTGTGCATCAACAATATTATTGTTGGAAATATTTTTCACGATAAAAAGCTGTTCATAATATTCAATAACACAAGAAATTATATATTATCTTTGAAAATTTGCATGAAATATCAATAAATAATGCGCCAATATTTGAATTTTGAATAAATATCATAAATTGCGGATTTTCTGCGCCGTCATAAATATCGGAATAATCGGCGAACGTCAATCACAAATACCACTAAAATGCATTTTTGTTCGGGTTATAAAATCTAAAAAATAATTGCAGTACATGAAAATATTTTCGAACGCTGAAGGGTAATATATACATCCGACAAAAATGATTAAGTTTTTTATTGCGCTGACATCGCTATTTAAATTCTGTCTATTCAGGACTTAATTTATTGCATTTCAAAACTTTTATGGTTACATTATAAACGTAAAATATTGTAACTTTACGGTTAAACAATATCATATGTAGTTTGTTACACAAATACATTTTTGCAAAATATGCGTGGATAATAATTATTTAAAGACGAAACATTATGTTCTTTTAATTTTTTTTAATTCTATAGTAATTCTTTATTTTTATTTTTATTCTTTAATATTCTCTGTTAGTTTCCAATGAATCGTTGGTTTTCTGATTTTACTCAAGATATTACGGATAAAATGTCACAAAATTCATATTATTTTATACAGGCCAGCACATTAATGTGATAAAGTTCAGTAACTCTAATATGATCTGAAACATGCGAAGATTTACATATAAAAAAGTTGTAGAACACAAAAAAGACCATATTGTAAATATACAATCTGTCCATTGTCTCAGAAATTATACTCAAATTGGAGTCAGGAAATATAGTGTCTGAAAATTTCATATTTTTTTAAATTAAAGGATTGTCCATGATATTAGTGACTAACAATAAATAAATATTGGAGGATGTGCCTTAAGTCACTATAAAGTTAATATTCGTGACTTTAATTTGAGTATATACTTTCTGAGACAACATAACAATTCTAAAAAACTTTTCTCAATCATATTTCCGCGTATTTTGAAAAATATACGGTACATACTTTACTCTTGTGTTGATATCAAATATGTATTTTGATATCTCGGTATATGACAAGAGGTATTCAAATTTTGATATGTGCATTTTGAGTTTGGGAAGATGCGGGTGCTTTCATAAAGAATACTTTTTTCTGAGAAATCAATAATAAAAATATTTCCCATATGTGTCCAACTTTTTGCCGACGATTGTAGAACATTATTAATAAAAACTAACGGTACCTAACTTAAAAGTAAATCTAACTAAATCATAATATACAAGCTGTTCCATTTAAAATTTCAAAGAAAAAAGCCAACAAATATCGCCAACTTTTTATTACAGGTGCCCTGTATAAAATATTTCAATTCTGTACTCCCGGTGACGTTGTACTACAAAACCCACAAATTTTAATTTTTTAGGAATAATATTAAGGCTACGGTGACACATTATGTTGTAAGGTGAAATCATCGAAATTTTTACATGAAATTATTGAACTTGCAATAATCAAATATACGAGGTATGATCAATTAATACGGCGCAGTTTTGGATGTATCGAATCAAAAATTGTATTTGTTTTAAAAACACGATTTAGCAACCTTGCGTCATGAAACTGACAAGTTTCGACGCCAGCAGTTCATTTGTTCAGTTTTAATTGGTGTCTTTCCAAAGATGTTTGTTGCATTTTGTCGCCAAAATGGATTGTGAACAGCGCATCAACATTTAGTTTTGCTCCAAACTTGGAAAAACTCCAACAGAAACATGTGAAATGTGAAAAATAGTTTAGTCAAAAGCTGTAGTAACCTCAAAACTGTGTACAAGCGGTTTGATAGATTTCGAAAAGATTCTGAATCGATTGACAACGAACAAAAATCTGGACGCCCTTCGACTTCTTGCACAGACCAAAACACTACCAAAGTGAATGAATTGCTTCGATCAGAAAATTGACTATTCTGGAAATACCTAATGATGTCCACATTTTACTCAGAACGCCTAAAAGTACTCACGATAAGTGATTTCCAGGACTGCTTTGAGATATGGCATCATCGTTGGAATAAGGAGATTAAATAATATTTGTAATTTAATTAATAGATTTCTTTATATGTATTAATTCGTTGACCGAATTAATTGATCAAACCGCGTATATTAATGTTTCTATGGAATGATATACCGATGTTTGCTCATACAAAACAATACATCAGCAAATGTTTTAATTCACAATAAAATTCGTTATAAATATGAAACGCAAACAGCAAGATAGGTAAATATATAAATTTGATATTTATATTTGAACAGCAATTTATTACGACTGACACACGGCATCCAGGTGCGGATTTCGTAGAAAATTATTTCCACCGTTCGAAACATCAAAAGTAATGTGCGAACACACAAAACAAACTGGAAATAAATGAGATACGCTCTCTATTGTGAATAGCGTTATTTCAAACGTATTAAGGCTGTCACTAGAAATTTTAAAATCATTACTCATTCCGATTTTAGTCCTTTATCCTATTTAACAGGCTGTGATTTCGGTGCAGCACGTGAAATGTCTTCTCTCGTTTGCCGACATGGAAAAAATAGAATTGGACGCACCCTAAAGAAATTTACGACCTTTCGTAAATATTTAGATTTTGACAAACAACCACGTCGAATGAAGAGATATGGATAATTCAAATTTGAAAATGCCAAATATTATTTTATAAGATATTTTTTAAGTTGAAAAATTGTACTTTGATTTGCTTAGTATCTAAAAATTTCACATTGTACTTTACTGCATTAAATTATAAAAACTGAGACATTAAATATTGTACTCCTTGCATATCTGCAAAACCTTAAATCTTTATAATTAATATTCAATTTCAGTTTAGTTTAAAATGGTAACTCTTTATGTATATTTTATGTAACTTGCTCCAAAATACATTTCAACTGAAGTGTAGATCATTTTTCTGGATCGTGTCAAATTTATTTTATAGATTCAATAAAACTTAGTTTAAAAGTTTGTGATATTTCGAAGCTCGATCTTAAATTAAATGCACGCTTCCTTATTGCACGTTATTCCCACAATGAACTGCTGACATACAAGAATAAGTAAGAATAAAAAAATCTAACGTTCAGCTGATTTTGCATTATGCTGCAATCCTGGTCAGTAACTTACAGTGCACGAAATCAACGTGACATACTTATTTCTTCAGTTAAATTCGGCTAATTTTCAAACCTAAGAAATGGTGTCTGATAAAAACATTCATTTTCGTGACATTTTCGCTGAAAAATCGTCGAGTCCCAAAAGGTTCCAGGAGCCGGAAGGAATGACAAATATTGATTTGGAGAATATAATTACGAAGAATGATGACGTGCCTGGTGAGTAACAGCAGACGAATTTTTTAGGCAAATAAGGACGATTAGGTATTTTTATTTACATAAATTTTAAATATCAACAATTTAAAACAAACTTGCCCACACATTACTTACTGTAAGAAAAAATGTAACTTGGTGAAAGCATTAAAAAATTTGGATTAACTCTTTTTGTAATACATTTTACAACGAAATTTATAAATGTAGCAGCTTTTGGATTTTAAAGTGTTTAACGTATACCGGGGTGATTCAGGTTGGTATTCGCATCCCTGTAATTTTTTTATTCCTGTTGTTAAAACAACAATATTCGGTATGAATAATAATAATAATTTTTAAGTCAGAATGTTTATATTATTCAAAGTATATAAATTTGATTAAACTATATAATCGCCATTTGCATCAGTGACGTTTTGCCATCTTTCTGCTAGCAGTTGTATTCGTCGATGATACCACCCAATTTCTCTGGAATCAAAAAATTCTTGACGTGCTATGTTGATTTCGTGCAGATCATTAAAATTTCTATCCCTAAGGAAGTGTTCCATCGAACGAAATATATGGTAATCTGAAGTAGCAATATCTGGACTATCCGCAGGATGAGGAAGGACAGTCCATTCAAGTTCAATCAGTTTTTGTTAAGACCTAATTGCAGTATGCGGTTTGGTGTTATTTTGGTGGTAGATAACTTGATTACCATTTACTAATACAGGGTATCGTAAACGTAAAATATCGCGCATCCTGTTAAGTTAAGCATAGTAAATTTCAGCATTAACCGCACGGCCATTTGGAACAAGTTCAAAATGGATCACACCAAAGATATTTTACCAAACGCTGAGCATTACGTTTCTTCCAAAGCGATCTTTATTAACTACTGGAACTGGTGCTTGTCGAGGATTATGCCACTGTATATGAGAGTAGGGATTCTTAAAGAAAATCCATTTATCATCACATGTAATGATTCGTTGCAGAAAACTATTGTCGCGGGGATTTTGGAGTAATTCTCTGCAAATGTTTACACGTCGTTGGCGCTGAGCTTCATTTAATTTATTTGGAACGTTTAATAATCTTACCGCACCTTCTTAAGTGGCACCAAAAGGTTGAATTCGATACTCCCAACTGGGCTGAGAGTTAACGTGTTGCAGTAACTGGATTTTCATTAACAAATTGTAAAAGAAGATCTAGGTTAATTTTTAAAGGGCGATCAGGGTCACGTCTCCTTCGTAGAGTAATATCGTCATTTCTAAATTTTGTAAATTCACGTTGGGCTTTTCTTACATTAACAGACCCTTCGCCTTTTTGTTCGCTGGTATCCCTAGTCAAGCGACTAGGGATACACAAGCGTGCGGCGGTGCTTCCCTTTCTAAACTCGTATAACAAAAGCTCAAAAATTCTTCGCTTTTGGTTATTCATTGTAAGAAGACACAGCCAAACATGGATTCACAGTGTAGCTTGACTGTAACGTTACATCATTTAGAGAAACGCGCTCTTCGATTTACAAATAAAAAATTATATCTTGCTATCTTCAAAACAAGAGTTGGTTAATAAAAGGAAAAAACGACATTTTTTCCGAGCAACCTAATAGTTCTAAAAAATAAGGACGGTCAGAATGGAAACACTTATGAAAAGATGCTGTATTTTTAAAGGAATAAATAGTCTAACATTTTTCACAAAACGTATTGAAAAAAATGTAAACATTTAGATTTCTTTCATTTTTAGTAATGACTGTTGGCTGATTATTCCACACATACATTTATATTTATACAAATAGTCCTCCTTATCCACTAAGAAATTTCTGCAGCTTAAATCATTACTAGAAAAACGGTTCTCATTTGGCTATATCTTTTAGTTAATAAACCGTCTCTCTGCCATCCTGCCCAATGTTTAGCCAACTAATAAAAACTGTCTTCTCATAATCTCCAGGCGATAATTCCAAAACGGTTGAATTTAAGTACGGAATATGTTACATAATTAATTGATTCAGAATTAGTTCTATAATCCAAAAATGCAAAAATATACAAGGCCTTAACTTAAAAAATTTCATCTGAGACCACTTCTGCTTAAACCGGCAAAGATATAATTTTTTTAATAACGTAAAATTAACTACTGGTAGGTAAGTTTATATTACTAATACTAAATGCCATTTTCTTAAGAATAGAAATAAAAAAATTCTAGGGGTGCGAATACCAACCTGAATCACCCGGTATATCTCGCTGATCTACTTACATCTTCAGTATTGAGCATATTTTGGAATGAAATGAAATAAAAACTCTTGAATAATTTTTAAGAATATTAATTTATTTATAAAGAGAACAATACTGACAAATATATAAACACAAATAGAATTAAGAACACATAAAACTTTGAAAATATTTTACAATTTCACAGGGAGAAAATGTCGTAAAATAATCAACACAACAATTCTGAAGAAAAAAATGATTCAGCTAATAGTGATAATTGCATTTGTATTATTTGGAACGATTACATTCTTAATGGTCATACCTCCTAA
Organism: Dorcus parallelipipedus; assembly: GCA_958336345.1. Classification (NCBI taxonomy): domain Eukaryota; kingdom Metazoa; phylum Arthropoda; class Insecta; order Coleoptera; family Lucanidae; genus Dorcus; species Dorcus parallelipipedus. Next base: position 12,804,651 of record OY284482.1, read on the forward strand.
TGGTAAGTCATAATATATTTGTAATCTCCCATTTAATTTATCTGCTTGACCACAGATGGTGTTTCATTATCGCAAATTTGGGAAAGATTCTTCAAAAACGAGAGCCACGGAAATCTACTTGAGAAGTGTAAAACGTCGCGGTCGATTGAAGATTGCTGCACGATTTATTCGAAATTTGCAGGCAAAACTGTGATAGAAGATTGTACTGTGGAGGGCGTAATTGACACGTTTTTGCAACAGGAAGAGCAGATATTTTCTTCTTTGGTCAACGAAAGTGCAAATTCATCATCAAACTCCGGCTCAAATTTTATTGAAATTGGTATTCCTCTCATAGAAAGTTCGGATTATAATTACGATGATTCTGATTACTATGACTACGACCTCATGCGAAAAATATCCAGCAACAGTGATACAGACGTTATTCCCAAAGTCATGTCCAATGTAACAATTGAAACAATGACTAATCCGATTATTGATGGAAAGAATGTCAATTTTGAAATAAAAAACACGCACATTAAATTGTCAGATGTAGTACCAGAAAGTATTTTCTTTAGAAAAAAACGTCAAAACCCCCAGTATGCTGGAGGATATTATAGAGAAAATGAAAGATATTTTGAACCGTTTGAAGACAATAAACTGTATTCACCCTATTTTAACGATTTTACAAATGATGAACCCCAACGTCAATTTGGTGCAATGCAGCCTCGATTTTGGCACGGAAATCAGTTAGAATCCCAGTCAAAAGTGCATCAGCATTTCTATAAGCAAAACTCTTTTCATGATACTAATCAAAAGTTCGAATTAAATCCACATCCACTTCCTCAACTGAGCTCTAGGGTTAATGACATAAATATCGTTCATTTGGACGGTATGAATCAGGCTGCTAAAAACCAACAGGAAACAGTGGGTGTTAATTTTGAAGTAAACAAATTTATCACCAAGAACAACAAACTTGATAATTTGAATACGAAATTTACAAATGTAAATGATCGTAAAGATTTTGTAACATCTACTTCTTATCACAGCAGGAACAAAAATATTAATTTACCAAGTCTACCTTTGTCAGAACATATTCATAGTGTGACTAATCCATCAATTTCACAAACTTTCAGAAATTTAATTCAAGAAGAGCCAACATCCAATGCACTAACGTCAACTAATCTGCCAGTATTAAGTTTAACAAAACAATTTGATCAAAACAAAAACATTAAAAAAACTAACTCCCAAATGAATCAAAAATCTATTGAAGATCTTTCTAGTATTGATTTGAACCAAAAACTAACAGCAGTAATTTCAAAAAATAATCCTTTTCGAGAGAACATTGAGAGCTACGAGGATGAAACGACAGAAGCATTAAATACTTCAACAAAAGGAAACGCCTTCATGGACGACTTTGACATAAAACGAGTTAACGCCGGTCAAAAGCAGTTTCGAGCCAATAATAAGATGACGCAGTTTACATCAGCAGCAGAAGACTTAAAAACCAGTCACTACAGTGCAATAAATCCATTTTTCAATCAACAAAATCCATGCATTCCAACATACATGCCACCAATAAATTCTCCTTATCCCGTTATCCAACAACAAGTTCCTTATTCGTATAGTGCGAATCCTAGATTTGCGCAACTTGTTCCGTTTGCTAGAAACTCTCCAGTAAATTCGTATGTTATTAACCCTCATTTTACATATCTCAGTCCAAACTACCAGCAATTAGTACCAAATGTGAATCCACAAGTACCTGCGGTTTATTATAATACTCAGAACTTTCCGAGTACAGATCCACTTCAAGTTGAAGGCCCCGGTGGACAGTATTATGTTTGTAATCCAATTCCTACTCCTTCTAATCAGTCCCCACTCATGATGTCAGGAGTTGAAGTACGACAAAATTCTGATCCGCTCAATTTGCAAGAATTATTGGCCCACACTATCGAAACAGATTACGTCAAGTAAGATACAAATTTATCAAATGCAACGTCACCTTCATTACGCATATTTTATTTAACAGTAACAAGACCAGAGCTTCACCTCGATGTCGCTACAAGGAACGTCGTTGTGCTGATGATAAAAATTGTATCAAATTGCACCAGATTTGTGATGCTGAAGTAAACTGCAATGACGCAAGTGATGAAGTTTCCTGCTCCTGTAAAAAAAGGGTCGGTCCAGCAAGGCTTTGCGATGGATACTTTGATTGTCCAAATGGAGAAGATGAATTAGGCTGCTTTGGTATATTTAACGCTATTTGAACATTTCTAATTATGAACTATTTAATATTCATAGGTTGTGATGAGGATGCTTTTAACTGCGATGACTGGTCACAAGACAGAGCTGCAACTTGTATATTACTGGAACAAAGATGTGACGGCATTGCCCAGTGTCCAACCGGTCGAGATGAAGAAGATTGTTCCGTTTTGACCAATAAAGTAGGACAACATTTGGTAAGTTTTTAATCAGTTAAGTCAACAATTTAAAATTCAATTGAAAGCGATAGACGTCGTTTTTATATCGTTTAACATTTTAGCGTCAATATAAAGTTTCCAATACCATGGGATTCTTACATAGAAATTACAAGGGTAGGTGGTATCCTGCATGTTCGAATCCTGAAATTTGGGCGGTCGAAGCTTGCGAAATCGAAGCGGGTCCGAGTAGCTTGTAAGAAAATTGAAATTGTTTTTTATATACAAATTTGCCTTATAAGTCTTTGTGCATACAACGAATGACGGTATTATCCGAAAGAGACCTTATTTACTACTTCATTTATTTAAATCAATGGTATTTGAAAAGGTATTGAGTGGCCGAAATGAAAGCTAAGAACCATTTATCATTGGAGAACCAACCACACCATTAACGATAAACAAACAAAAGTATAGAAGAACAACAAGCAGAAGAAGAGAAAGATGAGGAGTAACCAATTTGGTTAAAAAATTTCCGTGAGGATCTGTTCAACTTCGAATTGGTATAGGAGCTAAACCTTTTATTTTAACCTTTTTATATTTAAGATCTTACAGCAAGAGGTAGAAAGTATATTTTCGTCAATATTTTGTGTCCAAACTATTTGTTCTTTACGCACAAGGACTTATAAGATAATCTATTAGTACTACTATCAAAATTTCACTTTTTAGACCACCCTTAACACATATGATACCAATAAAACCTGCTTATCATGGAAAATACATTAACGCATTGCCGGATGATGGTTTGGAAATAGTAACAACTTGTGTTCCTGGACGCGCGGTTTATGTCGAATGCCCTCGACCCATTTGCGGAACGAGAAGGCTAGAAAAGAACTATTTTCGAGCGGAAGAAGTGGACACTAGTGTGGAGGAGGTTCTGTCAAAATTTATGGGGGATAGAACTAAACTCAACGCAAGTGAAATACTTGGTAAAAGTAGGGTAGTAGGTGGTAAACCTAGCCAACCTGCTGCGTGGCCTTGGGTGGTTTCCATATATCGAAATGGCGCGTTTCACTGCGGCGGTGCTTTGATCAGTGAACAGTGGATAGTGACTGCAGCACACTGTGTTGATAAGTAAGGCCCAGACACATCAATTTTAAATTAATATACGACAAGCGTTTGCAGATTTCCTCAGTATTATTTTGAAGTTCAAGCTGGAATACTTAGGAGATTTTCATATGCTCCGATGCAACAAAATCGATATGTTACGCACGTCGTAGGCCATAATGGTTACGACCGTGCAAATTTGAAAAATGATTTGGCACTGATGAAATTATCTGCGCCCATAAATTACAACCGCTATGTTCGACCAATTTGTTTGCCAACTGAAATTACAGCAGGGCAGTCGTATCTCCAAGGTCCTGCCTCTGGAACTATTTGCACGGCAGTTGGGTGGGGTGCAACTGTGGAACACGGCATTGATCGTAATTTACTAATTAACAATTTAAATAAATTCAAATTTATATGCGGAATTTCAGCTGATAACTTGAGAGAAGTGGAAGTACCTGTTTTAAGCCGTTGCAAACATAAGGAAGATGAAGAAGGGAAGGATATATGCGCTGGTTTCGTTGAGGGAGGAAAAGATGCTTGCCAAGGGGACAGCGGGGGGCCTTTCATGTGTAGAAATCCGAATATTCCAAATCAATGGTATCTGGCAGGAATCGTTAGTCACGGTGAAGGTTGTGCTAGGCCAAACGAACCAGGTGTTTACACAAGAGTTAGTGTATATCGTAATTGGATATACGAAAATGCTCGTACGTATTAAATAGAAAATTATAATGTTTAAAAATGTAGATTCTGCTCTATACATTTTGCAATAGATTACAATGTTGTTTCGTCTTTGTAAATTTTACAACGTTAATTTAGTGAAATATACAATCGTTTTTTTAAACATTATCATAGTAAATTTTGCAAAAATAGTTTTAAACGGTTATGAAATTGAAAGAAATATTCTTTGAATGATCGTGTGTACAAGTTCAAAATTCTGTACATTAAATTTTAGTTTTTTAACAAATGATACACAATCCACCAGGAAAATTGCTAAATACTAAAATCAAAGGAGCTTAAAAAAGTATAACAGTCTAGGCTTTACCCTGCTAAAATATTTGTTATGAATTGATTAACAAATAGAAGCCGATTTCACTATACTTATTGGGTATAGGAATCGTTCTATAATAGTATATTATTTTACGAGTCTCACAAGAAGGCTTATTGTAACACGAGTGGAGTTGGGGTACGACGAGCGAAGCGTAGCAAGCTCGGAGTGCCCCAATGGAACGAGCTTCATTGTGAAACTGTTTTTGGCGTCGCAATGAGTTCATTGTGAACGCAAAAGAGAAAAAAATATTTATACTTAAACACAGCCATCATTGTTTTTGATCTCACTTGCTATTTTGTATTGAACAGGTAATGACATACTACCAAGAAGAAGGCCTTTAGATAAATGCCCAGGTTACGTATGCAAAGCGACTCACAAATGCATCCCTACAAAAAGACGATGTGACAAGATAGTAGATTGTTTACTGGGAGACGATGAAATACACTGTCACAAGAACAATATTGCCCGCCTCTTCAAACACGCGATGAGACATATGATACTAGTCGGTTCCACACAGAATTCGACGGAGACCGATCAAACGCAGTCGTATGTATTGGAAACAACAACCGAAATAACATCAACAGGTACAGATTCGAGTACATTAATATCAGATGTAGAAGCGACACGACGAGTGATCAGCACCGACGATAGCATCTTTGGCACCACATTTAAAATGGAAAGCATGTCGGTAACGAATAGCTTGAATAGAAATGGTTCGGATTTTACTAAGGACGGAGACAGTTCATTTGCAACCTCGCCTTTGATATCTGATCAGCCCGAGTTCATAACTAACACCGAGACTACTGTTACTATCATCGATGTATCTCCTTTTAATTCGGCAGAAAAAATCGATTATACCACAACTGAAAGCAACGCTATTTCAGATGAAAAATATTTTTTATGTAAAAAGTACGTCATTGCTAAATACATATCGCACGATGATACACATTTTTCTGATTCACAGAATGCTAGAGGTAATCCCTCTGTCGAAAAAATGTAACAAAGTTGTTGATTGCCAGGATGCCACGGACGAGGGAAATTGTACTTGCCTGGATTATTTAAGGACATTTTATCCCGGGGCTGTTTGTGATGGAATAACAGACTGCTCCGACTTCACGGATGAAAAAGATTGCGGTAAGTAAGTTTAAGACTTGTTTATTTATTTACCGAGTTTCTCCTTTTCAAGACGTAAACAGTTAACGAAAAGGAGGGAAAGAAAAGGCGTAAATATTTTAACGCAGTCGTTTTTACATACATCAAATAATCCACGGAAATGTCAAACTATTACAATGTTATTACATTGCACATAAAAGAACAATTTCTTATTAAAAAAATACTAAAGAATAATAATAATAATATTAGTTAAAAATCATAACAGCTTTGATAAATTTTAATTCTGGAATGTGAAAACATGCTCAGAATTTTTAATGTAATCTTTTATTTAAATGTAAAGTCAGGCGTGCTACAGCCTTAAACATTCGAAATACTCGTATAGTGGAAGAATATGAACGAAAGAATCACTGTGAACTTCAGTAGTACCTCTACTAATATTATAATATATATAATAATTTAAATTGAAAGAAAATGCGGCGGTGTTAGTACAAGCATGGCTACCGATTTGGTATATAAAGTCGAAAATCGTTTGCGACCACTACAAATCGTCTTCACATATGTATGTCCTCACTCTAGAAATAATGATACAAGAGTGTCATATATGCCGCCCCCCTTCCACACTACAGAATGATGTATGGGTATGACCTTAGCAGCAGTTCGCAAGCTGTATATCAACTTTTTATGTGTAAGGGCCGTTTTACACTATGCTAAAATTTGATATAAAGTGAGTGAGAAGTGCCAATTCAACCAATCAGAATTCACTGTGGTAGCTTATCTCTCTCACTTTGTACCAAAAAATGTTATAATGTAAAACAGCCTTAATATATTCTATTTCCTTTTAAAATATTCTAAGTTATTTTTGAAAAACTCATTTACACAAGACTCTAATTAACCTAGAATCTTCAAGAAATACATTTGGAATATATTTCTGCCATGAATAAATATTATTTATAAACTCTAAGCAAGGAATAATACATAATTAATACCGAGAACTGTTGATTTAATTCAATATCCATTCACCATTCTGTAAAAAAAAGTTGAACTTTAAAAAGTCTGAAAAGTATGTATTAGCAAGAATTCTTCATTAATCATTTCTGGCTGATTATAAAAGTCACCTTATTACAAATTAAACGAATATCGCAGTATATGACATTGCAGAAAATGTGGAATTAATAAACATTTGTGTTCTCTGTTACACTGTTACTATGTACAAACGTTTATTGGAGGTATATCCAACCATTTTCAAACTTTCTAATTTGCAAAAAATACAAAATTTATTTTTTATTAAATTCTTTTACAAATTTGTGATAAATTATGAAAATAAATAACAGGCTACTGTTATGCACTACCAAAGAGAAGTTTAATCACGGGGAAGGATTAAATGATATTAAGTAGAAAAAATGAATAAAAGATGAAACTTTTGAAATATGTTAATATTGCATTTATTAATATATTATTTAATAAACATTTGGATCAAGTTTCCAACAGACTGGACGTTTTTTGTACTCTTCTCCCACGAGTCTTTTGCATTCCATAAAGTTCCATAAGCGTCCTACTTACAAGTGGGACGTGAAAAGTGCGCCCGTTGTCATGAAAATAATGTACACACAAGACGTTCTAAAAAATGTTCGTTGAGCGAGACGCAAAATATGTTAAAAATCATGAGAAGGAAAGACGCGATTACACGCCCAAGACGCTCTCGGAGGTAAAAATTCTGAACTCATTCCAGTGTACAGGGTTTTTGTTTATATTTTGAACGGTACCTACAACGTTTTATTGATAGACATACAAAAAAATTATAAATACAAAAGTTTTAGGGATTTATCTGAACCGCCAGAATTTGCTAAAAAAAATGACGATCGGACACCTAACAAATGAGTGTCAACTTTGTTACTTTAAATGGAACACTCAGTATATTTTCCCGAATTATGAAAGATATTTTCTTGCTAATTCCAGAAATATGTAGCTTGTCTATATTTGGTTTCATACTTTTTGCTATATTTAAGTTTGAAATTAAAAAAAAATTAATTTACTTTGATTAATAAAAATGTTATTATGTAACAAGTGTTAATTATAATTAAAAGACTGCTCATCTGGGACATTTTGTAAGACAAAAGACTAACGACTAAGACAAATAAACGTACTATATAAAATAAATGTATCAAAATATGCCAAAACTTAAATATTGCAAAAATTATGAAACCAAATATAGACAAACTACATATTTTTGGAATTAGGAGAAAAATATCTGTCTTAATTCGAGAAAATATACTGAGTGTTCCATTTAAAATAACAAAGTTGATACTCATTTGTTAGGTTTCCAATCATCATTTGTTATTGTTTTTAGTATATTCTGGCGGTTCTGGTAAATTCCTAAAACTTTTGTATTTAACATTTTTTGGTATGTCTAATAATAAAGTGTGTAGGTACCGTTCAAAATATAAACAAAAACCCTGTACATGAAGAAATAAAATAAATAAAAGTTGAAGACTGGAATGTTGGGCATACGTAAAGTGATAATGAAACTTTTCGATGAATTTTCATGAAATTAAATCATAAGTTTATTATTGTAACGCTAAATTAGATCATATTATATATTATTTATACATTTTGTCTGAAATTTCCTGTAAAGTAATTGATTGTTTCAACGGTAGTGTACATAAACAGTTTAAACGATGTACTTGTTTAACATATCTCGTAATTGGGTTAAATTATTGAGATAATTGAATTGTAAAGCTAGGGATAATCTTATTATTATTGTACCTCGTAAATTGTAATAAACACTTGAAAAATAAAAAATATTGTTAAAAATGAGGGCATATGCACACTAACGCATATTTATTGTAGGATCCTGCGAAATGAATGAATTCCGTTGCAAAATGAGCAATACTTGCATATCTGCAGATAAAAAATGTGATAGCGTTCCAAATTGTCCATTTAACGAAGACGAATGGGACTGCTGTAAGTCCAAATAAAAATCCTGCAGTAATAACTAAAATTTATATATCAATTTACATTTCAGTCGCTCTAACAGATGGATACGCTTTGCTATTAGATGAAGATTTACGTCCTCATTTGAATACTGAGGGTATTCTGAGTTTTTTCTACAAGGGCACATGGCGGCCTATGTGTGGCAATTGGACGAATAGTAAATCTACTAGCGCTTCTTCTGCTTGTCTCGAGTTGGGATTTAGTGATTACACAAAATATGTTGAACTGTCTATCAAGAATCGATCACTTCAAGTGAAAATTCAAGCAAATAATTCAACTAATTTTATTTCACAATTGGATACTCATTCTGAAACGACTTGCAATGCCTTGTTTGTAAAGTGCTCAAATGTAACAATTACCGCCCACGAAATTGGAAACAAGGATAAATATAATGTTGCTAATGAACATTACACGGCTCCTTGGAACGCAGCTATTTATGCAGATGGAGAATACAAATGCACGGGAGCACTCCTGAATCTGAATTGGGTTCTAACGTCGATTAATTGTTTCCCTGGAATTCTAGAGTGAGTTGAAATTTTATGTATTTTTCCGAACGCTCTCTCCATGTGGTATTTTCTTTAGATTACGTGAACATTACGTTGCAGTTCTGTTCGGCTCAAGGAAAGGGTATCCAGAAGTAAAAGGTCCTCATGAACAAATTAAACTCGTTGTTCAATCCCTTGCAATTTTATATTCTGACGCTGTTTTGCTACGACTCGAAAACAGTATTGTATTCAATAGATATGTTCGACCAGTTCATTTTATAAAGAAGTAAGTACTATTTAAAGATAACATACTTACATTTTTAATTGAAATCTTTTTGTAGAAGTAACGCGGTGCGATCAAAGGAAATTTGTATGGCAACTGGAAAGACTACGCAAGGAACGTTTGAAGTAGTTTTCCTAAAACCAGTCGCAAATTGTGCGGCAGGATCTAGATGTTTTAAAAGGATATCGCCGTTCACTAATGAAAAATGTAAAGTAAGTACATAGTTATTATAGATCAACGAATGCTATATAAAATTCTTTTATGCAATTTAGTGTCTAGAGGCCAATTAAAATGATAAAACTTGAAATTATTTGACAACTGATGAATTCCGCCTGAATCAATCGGTGCTTAATAGCATTAGTGGCCGAGGGGATTAAAAATTTACGAGATAATGCCATTTTTTTACTATTCGCCCCATTGAGTTTTCATTAAAATTTGACGTTTGATTGACGTAGTTTGAAAGTACACTTACGATATTTTAAAACATTTAAACTGGACGTCTATTAAAATCCTATAAAATGGGTTCGTAGTTATCAGAATGAATAATTAACGGTCATGATGTAACAAATATGAGTAACGAGTGAAGTTAGTTTAGACAGTTACAGTGACCGAATAGGGAATCATGAGTTATGATATCGAGTTAACTTTATAGGCTTCAAATAAGTTAAAGTATAAGATAGCTTCTTTGATCACTTAAATACAAATCAAAATATTTTGTTTTTCACCTGATTTCTTTCAATTGAATTCAGATCTAGTAAATTTTGATGAAAATTGCCTTTAATTTATACCGAAGAAAGTTTTAGGTTTATTTGATAGCATTTTTATCTCTAATGTATTTCTGTAACTGTGGTTTTTATGAATACAGTTTGATAAAATATACATTTTGTAATTGTAAAATAAGTAGGGGAGACGGGGGGAAGGAAAATCAATATATTTTGAAAAATAAAAAGTGTATTCTCTCAAAAATTTTATGCTGTTCATATAAAGAAAAACCATTAAAATGAAGTAACTATATCATTCCTGTCATTAACAAAAGTTATAATATTTTCATTTAAAGTAAAAATAGAATTGGCTTTTATTACCCACATGTTGGAGTATTGAGAACCATGAAAGAAAACAAACCGACTGCTGCCTAAATAAACTTATTTCAACAAATAACTGCTACAGCTAATGAAATAAATAATACACTTTTCTTTCATAACACAACATAAAATGTAATACTGAGAAAAATACGAAAACAATAATAAAAGTAGGTGCTTTAACATCCTTGTTATTAGTATTATGTACAAAAATCACATAGGTATCCAATTAGATTAGTGTCTTTTACGAGTCCTCGGCATCTTCAATAAAAAAACATACTTTCATATCAGGGATAATAAGAGTCACCCTATGAGTAATAATAACTTGGCTCTCATTACCCCCGATAGCATTAATATTTTAGGTATGAAAATTAGAAAAAAAACGAGATACCAAATATTAGAAAAATAAAATATATTAACAACCTACTAATATGAAATCAAAACATTGTCCAAAAAATAGTATCTATGTACTTACATACTTTCTCGATTAAAAATTACGAAAAATAACAACACAAGTTTTAATTTAAAACAGGTACTCACTATTATTACCAAGCATTGTTTTTTGCCATAAATGGATATATCATGCGTCCTGGGCGGGAAGGGGTACTACCTCATCAAATTTCAATTTTTTTTCTTTTGTTAGTTATACCTAAATCGGGCTGGCTCTTATTGCCCGCAGGCTTTCATTACCCCACGTTCCCCTACAATATAGCTGTGGAAAATGAGGCAATCACAGACATAAAAAACAAAGATAACTTAATAATTAAGTTGGTTTTGATTGCAATGGATTCCTCAAGCATCCTCTGTTTAGCTATTTCGGCCTTATTTCCTATTTTTAAATTGGCTATATGAGTAAGTCGTCTCCATCCAGTAACATAATGGTAACCTACAACAGCGATACCAGATTTCAATCTCCTTTTTTGACCTTTATAGATATGTAATTAATTAACTAACTTAAAATTTTGTACCATTTTTTAGCGAAGAAATGTATTTTTGCTTTGATTATGCAGCCTAAGCAGTAAGTATTTGCTTGTTCACTAGCCGCTTACTTAAATAAATTTTGGAGTTATAAATTATTGTACACATACCATGTTTGATTTTAATGTGAAAGCGTGAGCCCATATCACACGTGTATTTGACGACTCTGTATACATTTAGTAAGTGATAATAATAGTAATTTACATTGAGAAAAATTAGATAATAATTAATTCAATAGAGGTCACATTCTAAAAATTGTATTGGAAAAAAAGCACACCGATGTACATCATCCCTTACACAAGCAAAATTCCGAAAGATCGTGCAGATGTATCCATTCAAAGAAATAAATAAACGCATTAATTGTACTTAATGCATTTTCTTTCCTGTGTATGCAGGTCACTTGCAATTAGTGTTGTAACACGAAGTAACTAATTCACTTGTTTTTTCAATCATTTAATTAACAAATTGAATCACATAGAATGTTATTTGTTTAAAAAGTATAGAATATTGTAACGTAATTATTGTTGACTGTCTAATGAAGCAAATGGCCAAAAATGACAATACTTTGTTTGATTGATGTAAATTGCTAAACTTTTATGAGCAGCAGTCATACACTGTATTAACAAAACGTAAAAATTGGGTTAAAATTAATTAATTTAATAATCAACGCCAGTGGATATTTATAATTTTCTTCCGTTATCGAATTTCATATGTTGGCATCATTGACCGAGTGACCGTGAATTTTGCTGGAGCTTTATTGTTATACAATATGTTTTTAGAAACCGCAGACATCATCTACGAACGAGCAGAGCTTTTCAAACCATGAGCTCAACGCTCTTGTGATAGGGTGTGTGTTTTTATTTTTGAGCTAGACCATTGATATTTACAGGATTAATTTTCTTATGTCATGAAGAATTTATAGTGTTAATAAGTGAAACTTTTACGATTACACCTCGTATAAACGAAAACTCTAGATCTCTATAACATTAAACATACATGTGTTACAAGACAAGTAATGTACAGTCGCGAGCATTACATTTTGGTCGTCACTGTCAATCAAAACGTCAGTTTTAATTCCAGAAATTAAAACATTTCAGATAAATATAGGGATACGTTGCAATTTAAAATAATTGCACTGTATGTTTGGCCAATTTTTATTTATTTATTTATTTATTTTCGCTAGGATCTAAATCCTCTTAACAAATTTCAAATTAAAAGCACGCAAAATTCATTTCAGCTTTTTACTCTTACTTAATTTCCTATAATAATTGTAGTTATTTTTTTATACCTTATTTTACTTTTACTTGTACTATGAAATACTGGTAAATACGTAATAATAATTAATGTTCCATTCAAAAGTGTTGTAAAAGATAATTGAGTAAGTTCATTTAATTCCCTGTTCTAGAGTTCATTAATACCATGGAGCGGATGTATAGTATGCGATTCAGGCAACGGGTTTTATCCTGCAGCTGTGTTTTCTAAAATCTACGGTTCTTGCGGCTTCTCTCACACGGCGGCTTTCACTAGCATCTCTTTGCTGAAGACAAATATATTTTGGATGATGGGTTCGTGCGCCAACCGATATTGCCGTGATTTTTCTTGAGAATGTCATTTTCCGTTTTTAGGAGAGACCGCTTTTACAGTTGAACCACAGGAATGCAAAGGATTTAGGTGTGCACTCGGGCAATGTATTGAATCTGAAAGAATTTGCGACGGAATTCCAGACTGTCGAGACGGAGTCGACGAAGCGTATTGCGACGAAAGGAGAGAAACTTGCCATCTAACGGACACCTGTGGTAATACATCTTGTGTTTCAGCAGTAGCAGCTGATTTAAAGATTCCTTCTCATTGATGTATATAAGCTTAAAAATTTAAAGTGATACATTATTAGTCGCATTATGTTAAAATTAAATCAAGTTTAATTTAATTAACAAAAAGGAAAAGAAAAGTTATACATTTCAATTACAGAGAACGATACTATTGATGAAAATTCTGTTGACGTAAATATGAGAAGCATGTATGTCTGCAATTCATGGACAGAGGACGCCAGGTTGCATTGTTCTGAAATCATTCTGAATTCTTATTAATTCATTTAAATGCTACTACCTAAGTTTGAAATTATAAGAATAATTCATTTCAAACATTCGTTATTTATTAGAAGTTCAAAATTTAATATTTGCCTATTAGACATTTATTTGAAGATATGTAAAGGGATTATTATGTATATTATGTTTTCGCTGAGGAAATTCTTCCATTAACACCCCGTATACTTCTTCTATAGAAGCATCAAATTCGCTTGCACACAGTAGATCTATTCTCGATCTACTCAGGAAGCACAGATATTTAAAAAAAAATACCTACATTCCTCCAACATCTATTAAAAGATAATTGCAACTTAGGCCTTCTTTATAAATGATAAGTAAAGCAAGGATTTGTGTGCATTTTTAGGTCACTAGTCATCACTCCACAACGAGTACGCCCAACTAACAATAAGGAGATGACTCATGAGCTAGACTGCGGAAGTTTAGGCATTTCAGGTACCTAAGACCCGATTTTACAATCGTTGGATAAGCATTATTCTTAGAATAACGTGACGTAGGAACATTAAAAGATATTGTGCGAATAGTTATTCCGTCCTTATTCCACGATCGTAAAACTGGGCCTAAATGTAAATTCTTTACTGCCTGAACTTCCGCAGTCTACAGTCATGACCTAAAAATTCACCTAAGTCCGTGTTTTAAAGATAAGAAATGATCAAATGAAAAATGAATTACAGTTGGCGATGCAAGTAAACACGCATGTGTGCATTTAGTTCATCGAGCGTTCCCTCAGTCACTTTGACGTTTCTACAAAGCAAGAAAATAGTTTTATTTAAAAAAATTTAAAGCAGATGCGCAAAATGACCACTGCTTACTACATCAAGACACGTTTGAACTGTATGAACAACATTAAAGAACATTTCCGGCGTGTTATTTGTGTTACAATTGATTGACAGTTAATATTAATATGACGTTATCAAAGACATGCATTTAAATTCCAACGCCTATCCTAATTCAATTTTATATTGATCGCTTTTACTTTTCAGTTTGTCTGAAGTCCGAAATGAAATGCTTAAACGGAAGATGTATACCAAAATCGGCATTTTGTGATATGATTGACGACTGCGGTGATGATTCTGATGAACCCGACGAATGCAACTGTGCAGCTTATTTACGACTAACAAATCCGAATAAGATATGCGACGGTGTAAGGAACTGCTATGATAGAAGTGACGAAAACCCCGACATTTGTAAATGCGAAGAGGGTAAATTTAAGTGTGGAAAGTTAGTACTAAGTATTTTTTTCCATTCACTAACATTAACATCTTTCGGGGAAAAAGGCTTTATATTGGGTTTATGTTTCAAAGATCTCAACCTTCATTTTGCGATTTAATACTATAACAAGTATTCAACAAAAAATAACTCGAGTTAGCCTTGAAAAAAAGTCGTATGTCGTAGCTTGCATATTCATTTCTCATATCTCAAGAAATTAGATTAACCTCAAATGTTCGTATGCGGACAAGATCTAGCTTTTAATCGTTAATTTCTGTTATTGGACGACACATATTCGTTGACGGAAGTGGTCAACGCAAAACATGTTTTAAAAGAATATATTAAAATGAATTGTCTGAATTCAGTCCCTTCGCATAACCTAAATTTTTTATTCTGACAGTAATCACAACACCTGTACAGTTCAATCTACGATACGTACTTTTGTTTGCAAGGCTGACTCGAGTTAGCATATTGTTGAATACTCGATGTAATTATATTATTAAATTTCGAATAGTTGCATTGCCTTTGCCTATACCTTCTCAAGTTGATAAATACTTTTTATTCCTAGCAGTGGGCATTGTATTTCAATTGATATGGTATGCGACGGAACAGCCGATTGTCCCAAAAAAGAGGACGAAGAACAATGCCTTTCTTTGAGATCAACGGGCGATAAGTAAATGATTCTAGCCGTTTCGGGCACAGCAGACACTCATTTTTGTTGTAGTTTACACTCTGGAGAAGTAATGACAAGGACGGCAGGTGTTTGGCACTCGGGTTGTTTTTCTAAAAATCTATCAACTTTCGACCTGGAAGACGTTTGCAGGGAATTAGGTTTTACAGCAAGCAGTGCCACCCTTTACGGAAATATTACTGACACTGCAGCTCATCCGGTGCTTGATCCTTTTAACGTCGTGAAAATTCATGACAAATTTGGTGGAAGACTTAAAATTGCGATGCGTTCCGGAAACGAACCTTTTATTACGTTTAAAAGAGATGGAAGTTGTTATAGATTGTTTATAAGATGTTTATAAATAAAGGTTCATTATTTATTTTTGTGTAAAGTTTTTTTCGGTAAAATCAAAAAGCTATTAATATGTACAGGATCAATTTCGATGTCTCTTATGGGCATCTCTGTAACTATAAGAGATAGAAAAAACTAGTGGCCAAGTCTCGATCTCCTTTTTAGAGATAAAGTCAATAGTGTCAACAAAAATTGGCTATCTTCTTTTGTTTTCGAGTTATAAGCCAAAATTGAGATTTTCGACTTTTCGTCAATCGCGCATATCTCGTTTATTTTTACAGACATTAAAAAACTGTTTTGACATTATTGGGACACTTTTTTGAATACAATTCAGTGGTGTAGTTGGTTTCTTGATATTTAATAAAATTTTCGAGTTATAACATAAAGCTATATTTTTTTAAATGGAAATCATAGTAGGCAATGCCACCGTTAAATAGAGATTTTTTGTCTGTTTTCATAAATAATAATAATAATAATTTTATTAATCCTTCCGACCTTATAAGGGTATAGGACAAGTCAAGAAGCCTAAATACTGTAATAACAATAATAATTCATACGACATCGGACAAATATTCATTAACAGAATAATAAGCTTTAGAAATTAACAAAATTTTCAATTCCTTCTTAAATAACAAAACATTAATGTTCTTAAATCTAGCTGGGAGCTTATTATATAACATAATACCTTGATACTTGGGGCTGATTTAAAAAAAAGAATAAGTTGTGGTGGGGAATCTCGAGTAGACCCTGATTCCTAACATTATATGAATGATTAGAACCAAGGGGTTTATATTGATTAATATGAGTAACAACGTAAACTAAAGTTTTAGAAATATACAGGCAGGGAAGCGTGAGAATTTTAAGCTCTTTTTTTAAGCTCTTTAAAATGTTCTTTACAGCTTTCAAATCTTCGTAGGCCAATGATATTTCGTATTGCTCTTTTCTGCATTCTAAATACTTTAACTGAGTCAGTGGCAGACCCCCAACATATAATCCCATAAGATAACACAGAATGAAAGCAACCATAGTAATACATCATAAGTGTGTCCTTGGGAATGTCTGTAGATAACAAAGCAAATTGTGCAGAGACGTTTACAGACCTGTTCAACATGCACATTCCATTTAAGGTGACTGTCGAAGTGGATGCCAAGGAATTTTGTTGCAGCAACTTGTGCAATTTACGTTTTGTCAATTTATATTAAGAGACTTTCATTGTCAAACTTAGATGAAGAACAGAAAAGAACGCTCATTGTTTTACTAATGTTAAGTTGAAGTTTGTTGGCCAATAGCCACTGATGAGTGACGTTAAGAGAAAGAGAACTATTTGTAACAAGATGTGATTTGTTTCCTGACGAGTTTACTATTGAACAGTCGTCAGCATACATAAAGACTGCAGACGACTCCAAATTCGATGGTAAATCGTTAATGTACACTAGAAATAAAAGTGGGCCTAACACCGTTCCTTGAGGCACGCCTACGTCTGAAGCACGTTTCTCAGATAAAATTCCATTAATGGATACTTGTTGAATCCTAACAGACAAAAAACTGCTGTCGAGAGCAGGACCTCTAATACCAACAGCAAAGAGTTTTTGTAGAAGTAATGAATGATCAACGCAGTCAAATGCCTTTGTAAGATCCATAAAGGTAGCTAGCGTAATGTTACCATCATCTAGGTTATCAATTAAGGCATCCGTAATGTTAATGATACCGGTATTGGTGGAGAAACCTTTACGAAATCCGTGTTGGCAAGTGGAAAAACAGTTACTTTTGTTTAGAAACTGATATATTCTAATACGAGGAGCGTTCAAATACGAGTGAGAATTAGTTTAAAACGTCTTTATTCTCAATGAAACAAAAACGTGTTACATACTATTTTTCAACGTAGTCCCCTTCGACTGCAATACACTTGCGACAACGTTCTGGAAGCTTACGTATACTATTTTCGAAAAAGGTTTTTGGTTGCGTGCTTATCCAGTTTTGCACAGTTGTAATTAGTTCTTTATTATGCCTAAATTTATGGCCACTTAAAGACTGTTTCAATGGTGAAAGCAAATGACTTTCCATAGCTATAACAACTTCTTCTGACAATTTTCTCACAGTTGTCCAATGATCAACCCGAATAAATTGATCAATCGTCCCAACATTGTCAGCAGTTAGGGACGTTTTCGGTCATCTCACAGGGGATATGTTTTCTACGCGGTTCTGGATCTTCTCGAAATTTTTTCGCCCAATCAAACACCCATTCCTTGGGCATACATTCATCCTCTAACTGGACTTGAAGTCTTGTAAAGATTTCAGATAATAAAACACTTTCATTCACTAAAAATTTAAAGGTTATGTGTTGTGCAACAAAACACGGTACTTTTTCTCTGAGATGCTAATTTATTATTGGCAGGCGTAAATGAGAAGAATTTGATTATTGCTAATGATAAGTTGGAATATCCCAGAACATGACCCAGAGCGCTTGTTTCCATCCATTGTTTTCTATGCTCAAGGCAACTAAATTCTCACTCATATTTGAAGGCTCTTCGCACATAGCAATTTTTCGAATATTTTTGATATATACGATATGATCGCGACAGGACGATAATTTGACATATCATTCCTGCAACCTTTCTTGTAAATTGGAACAATAATAGAGTATTTTAAGCTATTAGGGAAATTGCAGATTTAAAGGTTTCATTAATAGCGAAGGCTAGAGGATACGGCTAGAGGATTTGTTTTAGGAGTTTAACTGAAAAACCGAAGCAGGCTGAGGAACTGCTATTTTTGAAGCTATATATAACATTTATTACCTCATTTGTAGTCACAGGAAATAAAAACATGGATTGATTCATAGATGACTCAATAGGCCCGCTACCATTTGCGAAAATTTTGTGAGCAATATTTATGAAAAAGTCATTGAATAATGTAGCTATGGCGAAGGGATCAGAGTACTTAATATTGTCAATGATTAATTCAATCGAATTATTGGACACTTTTGAAGATGTACAGGCTGTCCCATTTTCGATGGTATTCCATAGGTATCTTCGTTAATAAT
Organism: Dorcus parallelipipedus; assembly: GCA_958336345.1. Taxonomy (NCBI): domain Eukaryota; kingdom Metazoa; phylum Arthropoda; class Insecta; order Coleoptera; family Lucanidae; genus Dorcus; species Dorcus parallelipipedus. Next base: position 12,823,500 of record OY284482.1, read on the forward strand.
GGAATTAGAAAGAAACTGAGCACGCAATATTGGGTCAACTTTTTATGCTAATTTGAATGACTAACTTAGCTATTCCTTGCCATTTTCGCGGTACAGTTGAAAAACGAGAAATTCATCAAATTTTCAAGCGCGCATATTTTTTTATTTTTAAAGGTATCGAAAAATGACAGGCATTTTTTATTCGACTTTTAACGTAGATCATGATTCTTTAATCAAATCGCATCAAAAGTTCATAATAACCGAGGTATAACCACAACTAATACCATCGAAAATGGGACATCCTGTACATTGATTAACTATAGACCATGCCGTTTTACCAATACAATCGGATTCTGAAATAATTTTTTGATAATGCAATTTCTTAGCTGCCTTAATCACTTTTTTATAAATATTTTTATACTTTTTGTAGTAATCCATAAAGTAAGGGACACCAGATTTGGTTAGCCTAAACAAAATTTTTAATTTTTGAGATGAAATTAGAATTCCGGTAGTTATCCATTCGGGAGATGAGCTCGACAGATGACTCCTAATAGAAACAAAAGGGAAAGAAACATCAAAATAAAATTTTAAGGTTTGGAAGAAAGAATTGAATTTCGTAGAGGGATCTCCTCGCACATCATACAGCTCCAACCATTGTTCAGTGTATAGATTCTCCATAAAAGAAGTAATATTTAAAGGGCTAAATTTGCGCTTCCTTCTTGAGACCTTATCAACTAACTGATTTTTTAAACAATCAATTACAATTATTTGGGCGCAGTGATCGCTCAAATTTGAAGTGATAACATTAGATTTATAATGGTCATTGAAGTTAACTAGTATATTATCTAAGCAGCTATCTTTAAATACGGCTGAGAATTTCGTTGGAGCATTAATTGTTAGCGTAAAACCATAAGAGGATAAAACAGTTTTAAAATCTGTAGTGATTCCATCTTTGCTTAAAACATCTACGTTAGAATCGCCGCATATAATGATTTTATCAGTAGGTTTACTATATTATAATAAGAGATATAAACATTGCTCAAATTTATCTAAGAAATCAGTGAAGTTAATAGGAGATGGTGCGCGATAAATACAAACAATGAAGTAGTGACATTTATCATTAAACCGAACTTTTACGCCGTAGCACTCAAATACACTATCCACACTAAGTGCTGAAATAAACGAGATCTTTTCAGTCACTAATTCTTCTCTGGCAAATATAGCCGAACCTCCGTGCGTCAAACTTCTTCTGCAGTAGCAAGCTACCGGAATATGTCGTTGCATGGACGACAGAGTTGGGAAGAGATTTTCATTATCAGCCGTGATCCAATGTTCAGTTAGTGCCACTATATCACAAGGGTTTTCGTGCAAAAAGATTTCCAGTTCTTCTATTTTATTTATAATAGAACATATATTTTGATGAATAACAGTAACTGTGTCTTCGTAATTATTAGGCAGTGGGTATGTAATATTTGACGGCACGACTCCGAAGAAATTGGCCAGCCTATTAGAGTTATTAAAAAAAAATTTTTTGTAATTCTGTGTTCTGAGTATCAATTGTTTTGCTTCTATTAAAGTTGAATCGGCGAACCAAAATACCCGATGGCCAGTAATTGGCGTCATTTATTTTGTCCAACACCTCAAACGGAATGCCCAGTTGGAATGAACTATAGTGGCCAACAGAAGGTAGCTTCTTACAGATCGGATCTTTACAGTCCATTTTTATGTAATCAATCAAATCTTGCTCTGAAGCATTTTTATTATTAATTCTATCTACGTATAGCCAAGCTTTTTTTGGAGCACCGCATAATTTACCTTGGGACCTGTCGTTTTCAGAAGGCACGCTACCTATAACTTCGGAAGCAGTCTTATTAGAGCGCCTACGATTTCTAACTTTTATGAAGCCATCAGTGTCAGATTTATTTTCAGCATGTTTATTTGGACTGGATTTGTTATTTTTTACTATGTCCGAATATGCAGTAGGGCTGTTTACGCGGTTCATGTTATGTTTTTGTTTGTAATCTAATGATGGTGAGCTTTGTACCTCATTGTTTACACGTTCAGCAAAACGTACTTTTTTGGCAGCCGGTTTCATCGTCGCTTGCATGTTTGAAGTTTATGCTATCTCTTGGCTAACGTTGACCTTTTCCTTATCTGGGGCTGGACTAGTATATTTTTCTTGATCGCACGGTTTGCTTTCTTGTATTAGCAACTTAAGTTTCTCTATTTCTTCACAGAGAGATTTGTTTTGAATAAATAACTTTGTAATTTCCACTTGAAATGATTCGGTAAACTTTTCGATAATAGTCTTAACAGTCTCGTTTACTTTTGATGAAACTCTCTCTTCTATGTTTAAATCATACTTGCCTTCCATAACTTCTGTACCTGAAGCTGGCGGCATTTGAGTATTTTGAGAATCCGTTGGGGAACAGGTTAGATCAGTCCCACAGCTATTGCAGGACCATTCTTTGATATCACCAGTCAGTCTCCTTCATTTTTACCAATTCGTGCACTGCAACAAAAAAATATTTGATATGAATAAAAGAGATGTTTTACTTATAATTAAAAGCATTTCCTTCGAAATAAATGCATCTAGTCAGATGTAGTCTCACGTACGAGGAATAAATTTAATTTCGTTATTAATTGTTTAGCCATGATTGAAGTAATATGTACAATTGCGAAAATATTATAAACCGCGTTTTTCAACACAAATTAACGATTTCAAGAGTTTATTTCGGTTTGAAGAAGAAAACTTAGGGTGGTTAGTTAATCATTTCTTGGGAACTACTAACGAAACGCGAGAAGGTGCACTTTCTTCTGTACATAAGATGAAAATATGTTTGAGATATTTAGCTGACTCTGGTTTCCAGAAAGCTATAGGCGAAGAACTTGGTGTAGAGCAATCAGCGGTGTCAAGAACTGTGTGTAAGGTTGTTAGGAGTATAGTTGCTCAAGCTGGTTATTGGATTAAATTTCCTACATTACCAAATTCTATCGTGAAAGATAAGGAGCTACGGCAAATTATATACAGTTTTCCAACTGCAATTGGTATGATTGACTGTACACACACAGAGAAATAGAAAAATCGAGACTCCACGGTGATGAGTACATTAATCGAAAAGGAAGACCTACAGTAAATATGCAAACAATTTGTGATGCAAGATGCATGTTCACAAAAGGTTGACGTTAGTTGATCCGGATCCGTTCATGATAATGTGACGATTCCGGTGCCAGCCCGTCTCATGCGTCACCGCCGACGCGTCTTAGACGAGAAACTTTGGGAACTTCGAGATCACGTCAACGGTGGAATCAATCCGAGACTCTCCGTCGCGTTTCAGGTGATTCTCGAAGAAAGAGTCCGTTTTATAAGGAAGCAAGCCGACCAGGAAAAGACAATTCGACGTTGGATATTTCGGCATTAAAGTTCGCGTTAGACTTTCGCTCGGCTGTTAAAATAAATTAGATATAAGCTTGCAAATAAATGTTAGTGTTATAGTGTAATTTTTTAAATAAATCAGTTTGCTTTTAAATAAATTAGTTTATTAACTATATCGTGTTTTGTTCTTAAAATAAAAATTAATAGAACCATTAAAATCGTTACAATAGTATAATATGGAAGTATTCGGACTTGCGGCAGATTATGGCGAGAACAAATAACACTGTACTTCTTGGTGATGAAGGTTTTGGCGTAGAGGCCTTGGCTCATGGTTCCATTTCGCAATCCTGATAACGCTATTAGAAGGAGTTCTAACAAATTGTTAAAACAGGAAAGGGTCATTATAGAGCCGATGTTTTGGGCAAGTTAAACGTCGATTTCCCATCTTAAAATATATTTGTTGTATTAAACTTGAAAATATCTCAAACATAATTTTAGCATGTTTCATTTTGCACAACTTCACTAAGGTATTGGGAGACTCAGATTTTGAAGAAAACATAGTAGATGAGAACAATAATAAAAATTATCTTGACGATTTTGAGGATATTAACATTCGTGCCCAAGGACAAGAAATAAGACAAAATTTGGTTGAGATAATCTATAATAATAATGACTAAAAAGTACTTACATAATTGAAAATTTGTTCACAAATGCAATAAAAAATTGTTCTGTTTTTTCCCAAACGTTTTTATAGTTTTATAAATTAAAATATGTACTATTGCCTTCAACATTAACGTTTTGAAGTAAATTTCTTGTCTCAATTCGTTGTAATATTCGCCCTGAAATCTGGTTGTCTTTAACTGCTCTAGTAATATACTTGTGCTTAAAAGTTTTCGGACGACCGGCGTGATCGCCTGGCACTGTGGAAGTTTACCACAAGGGTCAAATTCGAACTATTGCATTTGTCAACCCTTTCGTCTCATCAGTTTCGTATTTGTCTAACAAGGATTTCGAAGTGGTGGAACAGGAACCTGAAGGGATACATTTGACTTACTAAATTATGGGTCTATAGACGATGTTCCTTCCATTTGCAGGTTTTTATTTACGTTTACGATACCGAAACTCTTAGCCGCTGTTAATATGAAAAAAATTGTTAAATTATTTTATTACGAAAAGTTAGCAAGCACCTGTTTAATCTGACAAATTGAAACACATTTAAATTTAAAACTTACCTGGTAACTGATGGGTTTGTTTCACATTGCATTGCTTCAAACTTTCTCCCTTTCTTCGGCCGAGTTTTTATATTGTTAATTTTTTCAAAAATTTCACAGCATCAATTTTTTTTCCAAATATGTGTTCATATTTCACAATTATTTTTTCAATGGCTGCATCTTTGTTTTTTTTTTCATACTTGGTATCTGGGATTTTGATAAAACTTCGGGATGCGAACCAAGCTCATCAACAACTAACTTTGGAAGGGTTTATGAATAATCTGATAAAGCAGATGTGTAAAATGACCACCGCCTGCTGCATCGACTCACGTTTGAACTGTATGAATAACTGCGTGAGTAACGTTAAAGAATATTTCCGGCGTGTTAATTGTGTTACAATTGATTGACAATTAGTATTAATATAAAAGCACCACTTTTCCAAGAAATCTGAATATGAATTAATAGCGCATTCTCCTGGATTAATGCAGAAATAATCAACTTATGCATTCACTTTCTTCAAGAATTCACAAAAAGAGCATTTAATTTTTACGTTATTATTCCGAAGATCTACTGCTACTTCTAATTTTTCTATTCTTTTAAAGTTTCTTCCGCTTCATTCTTTACTAATTCATTCATTTTTGACACAATATCTATGTAGTTTTTGGCAAAAATTGTTTATTATTCCGTAAAGCAAAGCAGCAATTTCAATTTGTTGTTATGGATTTTCAAATTTGAATGTTTCGTAATAAAAAAAAACTGTGTATTTAAATTTTACATATTCGCAGCTTTCCACATTTTATTAAACAAAATGCATAAAAGTCAATACATCACATACCTAAACAGCAACTAATAAAAAAAAATCAAGGTAGTCCCTTGTTTCTTAAATTTTTTTTTACATGTTTATTTCTAAACCAGAGGAAATAAAATTGTCGTCCTAAATTCGTGTTAAAGTATGGTGCCATTCATGGTATAAATATGTAATTAACAAGTTATCCTCGATTCCTCCACGCGCTATCAGCATGCGCATAAACCCACCTTATATATTTATAGCATGGTGCCGATGATGAGAAGGTGGAAGTCGAACAATCAATAATATTGAGAGTTTTTGGCGGGAAAATTGTAATTCTACCTTTGATTGTTTGTACTCCCCAATAATGATGGGTATTGCCAGAGATTATCACATATTACCTATGTATTTCTTCGGATTGCTTTAGTACTGCCAGTATTTCTTATATTACTATAGGTATTGCTAGAACTGGCAAGTTATTGCCATTAATATGTACAGGGATTCCTACCGGTCGGTGGTTGACCCCTCGGCGAAAAATTAAATGAGGATGGTTTCCTATCTCCGTTCAACTTTCTTTATTTTCGGTTACACCACCATCGATCGCCGTCGATTTCGGCCAGCCGACTTCCTAGGAATGCCTAGCTTAAGTGAAATGTAGAGGACGTCGTCGGTCTTCACCTTCAGTTGGGCGTATACGAGTTGGACCACGACGGTAGGGAGTCCGAAAATCTTACCGACAAGTTGGACCACGTTATTTAATACGAAGGGATAATCAGCCTTGAACCGTACACTGGGGATTAAGTATCGAGGATTACGGAGAACTATCTAAATATACTAAACTTATTTTATTAAGTAAAAACAATACAGATATTTCAATTTGGCAAATATTTATAAGAAACAGATTTGACAAACGTATAATTCCTGAATCTTTTTTACCCAATTTTGAGATAAATGAAACCCACATCCAATTATTTCTATATTTGACCAAACTACATAACATGCGTTATGAATAGCAACTTCAAAATCTATTACAATTTTCTTGGGCTGAAATTTTAAACCAATCTCGTCACACTTATCAGTAATTATTTGAAGAACATTTACGTAAGTTTCTTGTTTTTTGTCTGGCAACAAACAAAAAATCAACGGAATGTAATGCCCATTTTTAAAACCATGAATAGTGAACATTTGATAGAAATATTTACAACAATACTCGAAAGTTCCGTCCATAAAAACAGTTTCTACAGATTCTAAGAAATGTAAATTAGTAAAGCAGGAAAATATTGCAATCTGTTTGGGCTCATTTACACCTAACAGAAAATTTTCTTCTTTATGGGTTTTAAGCTCCATATTTTTGACCACTTTCAGCACTTCCTCACGATTCTTCGACAACGGTGGCATTTTCTTTCTTCTAGCCGCACGTAAATTCCTTCTGCAGCAATCAATATCTTCTGTTGTAATATTAAAATTAACAAAGTCTTCGCTCTTCAACGCATTGTGAATTAGTTTCGAAGGTTTTTCAGTAATATCTTCTGTGGCTTTTCTTTTTATCGAATTGCTTACTGCTTGCCTTGAAAGATTGGCGGATTTTTCATGATTATCATCACCAACTTTATGACTTATGACATTCTCATTGTGTGTACTTGAATATACTTTAGCACAACATGAACGAACACAACACCTCCATCGAATGGTCCCATTTTTACTAGCATGTGCCTTTGAAAATTTGAAATTATCACTGACTAATAGTTTTTGTCCTTTTTCACTCAGCATAACTTCAGTAATTTCACTAGCCATCATAAAATGTAAAATTTGTGAAACAGAATACGAAAATTTTGGCATTCCTTAGGCTTATATCTTTATTCTCCAACCACTTAAATAATTATTAACCAATCAGGGCATGATTTATTCCTGCCCTGCCACCCAGACCACAACGGCAGGATTTCTAAAAATATTGCCACGATTTAGACTAATCCGGCCGCTAAGTATACCCTCGTGGTCCAACTCCACTATAACTGTAATCCTTTGCATTTCTAGTAAGAAGATTATTTTCTGCTCGTGGTCCAACTCACAGTCCCCGCTTCAGTTTACTAATAATTCAACATGATGTTTCAACAACTTCAGGTCGCCAACTAAAAATCATTTAATTCGGCCCGTTCAACTAAATCTAGTTTGTCTTCGATGACCTCTGGTAATTGGTAAATAATAATAATAATAAGAATAATAATAATAAAATGCCTTTATTTTACTTGGCGGAGTTCAGCTATGCTGCTCTACCACTCAACCAAGATAAAGAATATAACTTACATAATACTTACTTATTCTATACGCATGCTGTAGAACGTACAGTCAATTTTGCATGGAAAAGAGATAATCACGGTACCTTTTCTTAAAACTAGCAAGAGGCAGAGACCTAATCTCATGCGATAGAGAATTGTAAATTTGAACAGCATTATAAGAAAATGATCTTTCGAAAACCGAGGTAGTATGGGAAGGTATATGCAATCTACTAACGCGTCGTAAATGTTTGTCATGAAATAAGTGCCTGGGATTTAATAATGAGTTAAGATACGAGGGAGATGAAGTAATAAATACTTTGTGAATCAAACATGCTGTATGGAGTAATCTTCTGTTAGACATATTAAGCCAACCAGCTTCCTGCAATTTCATTGACACATGGTCTCTTCTCCTGATTCCGTAAACAAAACGAAGGCAAGAATTCTGCACTCTCTGTACTCTCTGACTCGTTAAAACGTCTAAGCAGGGGCCATAGACAGCATCACAGTAATTGAAAAAGGACAGCACCAAAGAATCGCATAGCTGTATTCTTAATCCTGTAGGAAGAGATTGCCGATTCATATACAAACGTCTTAATACCGAAAACGATTTTTGTATTAACTTATTAATATGCAACGTAAATCTCAAGTTACTATCAATAATTACACCTAAACTTTTAATTGTATCAGTAACTGAAATATTAGTATTATCAATGCTGATATTTATACTGTCTATGGCCCGTTGCCGGTCTTTGGTGCTACCGAAAATGATTGCAGATGATTTGTGTGGATTGATATTTAACGAATGGTTATTTGAAATCGTTACTAAAGGGTGAACTCGGCAAAATCCGGACACCTTTGACAGTGCATATCATAGCAATCCTTGCATCAAGGTAGCTGCTATTTAGCATCAAGATAGCCAGAATATACAAAAACAAAATCTGTCAGTACTATTGTCGCCTTGTCATTAGTTGTCAAAATGGTTTCGTTGGAATTGGAAAGAAGAAAACTGATTTTGCACGAACATATGCAAAATAAAAACGCGAGTGTTCGTCAGATCGCTAAAACTTTTAAAATTCCCAAATCTACGGTTGCAGATGTCATCAAACATTTCAAAGAACGCCTGACTATCCAAAGAAAGTATGGAAGTGGGGGTGAACATTGTCAAACTGAACATAACTTGGCCAAAAAGGTTCTTCAAGCATATACAAAGAATCCAAAGATTTCATCCCGTGAAGTTGCGGTCAAGGTAAAAAAAATCCCAGACATATGTGCAGAAAGTTAAAGCCAGAGCTGGATTAAAAGGTTTTAAAGCCCAAACAGTACCTGATAGAGACGCAAAACAAAATTTAAAAATTCCGCTGTAGAAAGCTTTATGAAAACAAATTAACGACATCCAAATGCATTGTTATGGACGATGAAACCTACTGCTTCAAAAACTTTAATTATATCGCTGGTCAGGTTTTTTATACAGCCCGCAGTCGCAAGGATGCTCCTGAAGTTTGCAAGCGTAAGATAAAAGCAAAATTTTCACAGAAATTTCTTGTTTGGCAGGCCATCTGTACCTGTGACTTGAAAACCACCCCCTTCAGTACCTCTGGAACTATAAACTCAGAGATGTACCACAAAGAATGTCTCCAAAAACGCCTGTTGCCGTTCCTTAATAAACATGACAGTAAACCATTATTTTGGCCAGATCTGGCAACGTGTCATTACTCGAATGAAACGATCCAATGGTACCTTGATAATGAAGTAGATTATGTTCCTAAAGAATTTAACCCACCCAATAGCCCAGAACTCAGGCCAATTGAAGAATTCTGGTCTATTGTGAAGACAATCTTGAAGAAGAATGCCGCAACGGTCACAACCATCGACCAGTTCCGATACAAGTGGCTTTGGGCGTCTCGAAAAGTTGATAAAGCCATCGTACAAAAACTTATGCGACGAGTGTGCCATAAAGTTCGCTCAGTAGCATATGCTACAAATTCGGAATAATTTAATGTACTATAATTTTTAGTATTGTTGAGTAGTTTAAAAATAGATATTTGCTTTTCTCAAAAATTTTGGGATTTCTGTTTTATAGCCTTTTTTAAGTGTCCGGATTTTGCCGAGTTCACCCTTTAAATGCTGAATATCCTCATTAATTAAAATAGAAGCTGTGTGTAGATCGGTTGGCTTAAAACTGTAATAAATTTGAGTATCATCCGCATAACAATGAGTAGAGCAAAATTTAATTTCTTTATGAAAGTCTGATGTGTACAAAGAATACAGAATTGGACCAAATATTGACCCCTGTGGCGCCCCCGAATGTATAATTCGAAATGGAGATATTACATTATTTACTGAAACAGCCTGCGTCCTATTTTCCAAATAGGACTTCATGAAACGCACGGTGACGTCACTGAAGCCGAGATAATGAAGCTTTGCACACATCAATTCATGATTGATGGTATCAAAAGCTTTCGAGTAATCTATTAATACAACAGCAGTAAGATCACCTCTATCCGTAGCTCTTATAATATCATTTGTAACTTTAAGTAGCGCCGTGTTTGTACTATATCCGGCTCTAAATCCCAATTGTGAAGAAGGTAGCAATTGATTTGCTTGTATATACTTCTTAAATTGATCAACGGCAAGTTTCTCCAATATTTTAGATAAAACCGGCAATAATGAAATAGGTCTAAGGTCATTAAATGTATTCACGCGTTTCACTTTAGCAACTGGCATGACCAATGCGCGTTTCCAGGTTTTTGGGAATTCACCCTGTGAAAATGAATAGTTTATAACATGCGTAATATATTTATTCAACAACGGTAAGCATAGTTTTATCATCTGCATGGAAATACCATCATATCCACTGGCATTCGACTTGATGGATTTAATAGCCTTTTTTACATGCCTTTCAGATATAGCACTAAACGTAAACAACCGTTGATCGTCATTTAGACGATTATTTAAATAATATAATAAAGTGTTAACGTCAGCATTACTATTCATCTGATTCACTGTATTCAGAAAGAAATTATTAATATCTTCTGGATTATTAAAAGCTTCTGGCAGAGGTTCGTAAGATTGACTATTAGTGATATTTAATGCTTTCAAAACTTGCCATGTTAATTTTTGATTTTTTTGTCTACAAACATATTCTAAATATGCTTTCTTTTCTTGTCGTATAGCAGTGGTAACAGTATTTCGTAACAGTTTGTAATAATTCCAATCTGCATTTGTTTTGGAGTGCCGAAACCTGTGAAGCGCACTTTCACGTAGTTTCATCATATTACGAACAACATCCGTAAGCCAGGGGGCGGGTGTCTTAGTTATTCTCACAGTTTTTAAGGGAGCGTATGCATTAAAGAGTGCCAAAATATTATTACTTAAAAATTCTGCTTTGCCGTTAAGATCAATAATATCGAAAATGTTATTCCAGGGGATAGAACGCAGACCATCATAAAATTTCTGGTAATCTAAATTTCGTAAATTACGACATGTATAAAAACGAGCACGCGGAATAGAAGCATTATAATTCAAATCACAGTATATCAATCTATGGTCCGTAAAGTGCACATCAGTTATGCCCTTGTCGATTACTAAATCAGGACTACTAACAAGTATAACATCTAGTAATGTAATACTATACTTACTAACTCTTGTCGGCTCTTCAATAATCTGAGTGAGACCATAACAATCAATTAATGTTATGAAGTTCTTAACATTAGCATTATTTAAATTAAAAAGATTAATATTTAAATCTCCCATACATATTACTTCGTCTACAGTACCTATAATGGAAGTAATAGACGTTTCAAGATCAAGAAGAGATGCGTTTATGCTATTATTAGGAGGACGATATATTACTCCAAGTGCCAGTGATTTATTAGAGATTTTAAGACTTATCCAACTTTGCTCGATTGAGTTACTAGATTCTAAATTAATTATTTAAATAAAGCTTATGCTCTTGTGACAAAATTTCATCATCTTCTAAATGAACATTTTCAAAGTTTTCTTCATAACTCTGTGGTGGCACTGAGAAGGTGGCACTGTGAAGACCTGGACTCTTTGCTGAAGATAAATCTGGACATTTCATTTTGCGTTTGTTTTTCTTGAGGTCGTTTTAGAGTACCCTCTCTCTCTTGTGTACAAGATTTGTAGCAATGTAGCAAATGTAGCAAAATTTAAATTGAATTAAAAGCTATCTGGAAAAACAGAACATATTCTATCTCTAGCTGAACTATGTAATCTTTTCAGTATATCCTCCAAATACTTCCCGGATTATTTTAATTATTTATCGGTAAAATTTCAAAAATCTGTAATTTTTAATTATTAGCTAGATAAATAAGTTACCCGCTGTGCTTCGTCTTCAAAACCCAAACACTTTTATTGAATGAGAAACTTTTTACTTACACGTTTTTAAGTATAAAATATTACAAATATTTGTGTTATTAGGGCTTAATTACGGTAATGCGAAAATAGGTCATGCGCAAAACTTGTTGTCGCGTTAGTAATTCCGTCGTTTCTTCTTTAATTTCATAAATCGCGTTTTCTATTAATTACAGTTACGACTACCGGCCGGCAGGTAATGCATTTCCTTTCTGCCTAATTAATTTATTAATGTGAATAATATGTCCGGCGAAGGCTGGAGAATTTATAATAAACGAAGATTTCCTTAATCGCCTGACATTTTAATATGCGCGATGCGCCCAGCGACTGAGTAACTAGTTCCATAGGTCACGTTTGCCTACATTTACGGAATTACAGGTGCGGGTTTTACAAATCTCGATTAACATTTTATTAGCGCGGGTTATTTACACACCGATTTAGTACTGTGGGTATTGCGCGGCCATCGACCTAAGAAACCGTTCTGCGGCCAGGGCCAGGAATGTGGCTGCGTGTTCTGCAAGAAGTATAACTGAACGCAACAAGACATATGTATATTAATATGAGTATGCGTTATGATAACCGTAAACGCACTGTATCACACCAATACTAACTAAAATTTTAAATTCATTTTGAACAATTTAACTGTAACGCTAGAACTGAAACGTTCAGGTCTTCAGGAGTTACTGGCGAAGAAAATAATCCAATCAAAATTCTGAAGTAAATGATTTAGGGCGTTTATAAGGTTTATAACGCCCGAGGTCGGCAGTGTATAACACGAGGGCCTTCGGCCCGAGGGCGTATAATTTTAACGCCCGTGGTATCTTCAACGTTTAATGTCTAGTTTTGTATTTCGTTAGATTTATAATATTTTGATTAAAACCATCAAACCACTAGAAATCATAGATTTTTTTTTAATGCAACAACATATTTTATTTGTCAATATGACTTTTCATTTAAGTGGTCAGTTGGTTAATTAAAATAGAAAAAGAAGAGTTTAATCTCAGAAAAACTACTGCTGAAGGCTGCAAAGGCAGCGCAAGCCCTTATACCTCAAAAAACAAAACAAAAACTATACGAGAAAAAATATTTCCGTTTTCAAGAATGGTTGCGTTAATAAAGATTACTTACAATTTATATTGTTGTTTTCCAATATTAGAGGGCCTTGAAAATGTATAATGACCTACCTGGCATTATTCAAAAATAAAATAAAATAATAGGGACGGACTTAAAACTGATCCATTATTTTATTATAATAGTCTAGTCGGACATTAAATCCATTAAGCCTATTGAGCCTTAATTAATAGACTACTCAACAAAATGGGTCAATTTTTTTAAACGACTCCTGTATTTCTGAAATTAGGGTTTATCTTAATAAAAATCAGTAATTTCACAACGCAGAATCTTTATGAGCTTAGGTTTAAAGTTTGCAATTAACAGATTTTCTAACAAAATTGAAAATTAACTAAGAACAATCCGAAATAAGAAGAAAAAAGTTAATATTGAATATCTTATTTTTAATATCGAAATGGGCTTGAGTTCTGGCTTGAATTAAAGCTGCATAGTATCTTGGCGACTTCGTACTAGTCTTTGGATGGTATCTTGTGAAATTTGCTCACACGCTTCCAAAATGGCATTTTCCAGTTTATGTAGGGCAAAAGGTGCGATTTCTGACTCGTCTACCAAGCTCGTCCCAAAAATATTCAATCTTACTTATGTCAGGCCTGCACGCTGGCCATGGCAAAGTGGTGATATTTTGTTCTTGCAGATACTCAGTAACGATTCTACGGGATAAAAATCCAAATGATTAACAACAGCAAATAAAGTTTGGTCCTATTTATACAAATAAATCGTGAATATTATTTAGCATGCAAATGTATGAAAATTAAATGTTTTTCACTGATATTTCATCTTTGCATGAGTACTGAAGTAGACGCAACTTTTTACAGATACACGTGCTGTTTACGAAATATAAATAAACAAAAAATTCGAACTCGGTTTAATTATGCGAAACAGTTACGATAAGGAAGGATTAAAATGTGCATATTTATTTGATTTAAAGTGATATGATGCAGTAAATTGAACATAAATGTTAAAATTGTTGTTTTTGATGCTAATCACCAATTACGCTTCATCTATAATCCTCAACGTATGTAATTATTTATGTAAGTCATATTAAAAAAAGCACACAAGAAAGAATTGCATATATAATATGCACTGGCGGAAGTAGTAAATTTACGAGCAGGAGAATGAAAGGGAATGCACTTAGTAGGAACGCACGTAATAAACATGCCTCAATCTGAAACTTTACAACCCCTATGAAAGTGATATGTAAAATAATCTTTTTTATATCTTTACCTCTTTTGATATTTGTTACAGTTCAGTTACAAAATAGAAAAACCTAAGACGCAACAGCGCAATATTCAAAAATGAGCTCTTTCCGAAGAAACAGTGATGAAAAGTTAACTTTATTGCTCTATCTATGTACCAATGTATAACACATCTAAAAAATTATGACTAGAGTGTTTTTATCATTTTCTCGCCTAGCATATGTGAAAGTAACTCATATTAACCCTAAAAATGTGACGGAAAGTAATATTTATCTGCCCTAGGGCTGCTAAACTCAACACAACACGATTTATAGTTCGTAACCTAGCAACACAGTGACTTTCATTTGCGCGCTTTGACATTTCACAGAATTTTTCATTAAACGTCAGTTTTAAACAAAGCTTGAATTTGATTTAGGGCTAGGCGAAAAACTGTTGTGTGTCACACATGCAGAAACGCATTAGCAGCCCTTAGCTATGAGCTGCAAATGCTCACTTTCTGCCCTTGTGACACAATATACTATAGTCTAATTTCCTTGCTGACAAATTTAAAAACTTTACTTCCAAAATGACTCCTACATTTACCTATTTATAATATTATTAAAATTTTCGTCATCTTTAATTATTTTCTTTTCGAGCTTCTAGCTTGCCCATCGCAAAGAATGTAATCAACCAAAACGAAAACTAAATGCAAAGATGTTTCTTTTGCAAATATTCAATTATCTATTTACCATGATATAAAAATTCCGAAATGCTGACTTTGACGAAAATTGTTTTTTAAACAAAATTGCAAAAATAAAGTGTTGATACAGCAGTGGCTCTTGAAAGCAAATATTTGTGACAGTATTTCCAGTATAAACAAGTTGTTACAAATTCGAAGCTCACCGTTGGGATCTCGAAACCGGTAAGAGATACGAAGTCAGTTAAATTAGGCCAAAGTTGCGTTTTTTGGTGCTGAACAATAATCCGTATTGAAAAATCTATCATTGTAGTTTTTGAAATATTTCCCAAAAATCGAAGAAGTAGTTTTCTCCTTTAATTTTTCTGATGTTATTAATGCAGAGATCACAAAAAAATTAATTCATTCATGTATACAGGCACTTTTTAGAGCACTTTACAATGATGTCATAGAATTTTTCTTAAAACGTTTGGTCTCGTTTTGCCCATCATCAACTTAATTTTTTTCTTATGGCCGTCACGGATTTTAATAGAAGTATCATTAAATAGATGTATTTTTGCTGATTCTTTTCCATATATCATATATCCCTATTTAATAAAGTGAAATAGCTATAAATGTTATATAAATTGTTGAAAATAACAATGCAAAAGAAAATGTGGTATGCTGTGAAGACAAAACAAAAAAAGCTTTGATATATCTTCGGAGTTTTATTTCATATATCACAAAAGTTGATTTTAATAATATTTTTAGATGTGGATTCAAGAAAATGCTGTGGATCCAAGAAAAACGTAAATTTTTAAAATTTATTATTGTAACAACAACCAACAATTCAGTAATAGCATGCGAAATTTATTTCCAACTATATCCAGAAAGACGCCAAGCACATACAGGGTACTTAAGACGGTGCCTATCATATTTTAAAATTAGTTTGACGTATATGGAGTGTTCCGTTTTGTCTGGGCGTTATGTCACTTCGCTATTTTAAATGGAACACCCTCTATATTTTTACATTTTCGGATTGCAAACCGAATTTTAATGTTACTTTATGTATATTACAAAGCTCCTAAAGTAAACAGTTTTCGCGTTATTCAACTTGAAAAAAAAAAATTATGGCTGTTGCAGTACTTCAAACAAATGCAAATATCTTCCGAACAAATTTTGAGATCTGAACTCCACGACGATAAATTACTTGAGGGCTACTTCTAGCAGGATGGAGCGAGTGTACAGCTGACACTTTAGCTCAGATAGTTCTTTGATCATAGACTTATTAGCAGAAACACTGCAATTCCTTGGCCTGTACGATCTTGCGATTTGTTATGTTAAAAATTCAATATTTGTAACTCCTATTATAATAACTTAGAAGAAATAGTTCGAAGAAATAAATAATACATGTATGCCTCAGCTTTTGGAAAACGCAATAAATGGTTTAAGGAATAGAGTTTTAAAATGTATTGAATCCTGTGGTGGGCATTTTAATAATCTTTTATAATTTAGTGGAATTAAACGGTTAGTGCAAAGTTTTCAGTTTATAACCTCAATTTACTTTGCTGTTTATTTTTGTTCGTATGACACATACAATTAATAAAAAAAGACATACTTTATTTGTTGCTATCTCAAGTTATAGCCAACTTAAAACGTGGGTGTTCTTGAATACACTTTATAAGATGTTAACATATCGAATGGTAATTTTTTCTAGCGTGTTAATAATTTAATCATTTTTAAATTATTGTAGAAAACATTTCGTTACGTTTGTGTTATAGCTTTACACAATGTGTAGAATTTTATAGAACAAAATGTGACAATAAAATGTTCACAGTCTATTGTAGTAATTTTTACATAAGATATAGAATTTTATACAACAAAGTGTTGAAACTTTATCTTCACACTTACGAGAATTTATTGTAGTACAACAGTCAAATTAGTATGGAGCAATAGTTTTGCAACAAACAAATGTACCTAAACTTTTTTAAGATAGAAGTGGAAATATATCTGAATTATTTTTAAAATTTTTAACAGTTGTGTTAATATTTTCTCCACCTCCATTTTACACAATATTGTGTAAAATCTCACTTTATCAATTCTCTCTGTGTACTAAAACAAAAATCAATTTTATAAATACCAAATGATATTTTAATTTTTTTATCAACTCTTGCCATGAATCTGAACGGCATGCTTTAGCTTAAGTGAAAAGTACGTCATTGCACTCCTTTATGTTGTTTTACAGTAAAGCTAAGACATGCCGTTCAAATTGGATGGCAAGAGATGATAAAAAATTTAAAATATCACTCGGCATTTAATATAAAAATATATATGTAACATAATTAATTGAAATATAATTTACATACACTTTTGCTTTATTATAAATACATAATAGTTTTCATTGATGTTCTTGTTGCAGTATATTATTAAGAAAATTTGATCAGTAACATACTCATAATAAAATTACAATTTAAATAGGTATCACAAAAGTCAATTTTAATCTATACGTAGCATACAAAAGTACTGGATCTTCGAAAGTCATGGTGAAATAATACAACTCCCTGTTAACTTAACCTTGTTTTAATTACACACATTTGTCAGCCGAATATAAGTTTGCAATGTAGCACATTCTAATGAGAAAAGTAATTAGTCAGCTGTCCGACTAATTAATTCGGCAAAATTCCTTGAAATACCTTGAACAGCGAACGTATTGAAGCACAGTGAAAACATGCTTATTGACGAGCTACTTTCATGACATCATTACTTTCGACGGTTATTGGTGTACTGTTCTCGATGGTTTGTATTATGAAATACCTGCTGGCAAGATTGTCCGGTGGAATTTACAGAAACCTTGCACCTGCGTCAACTGATAAGAAAATTCAAATGTAAATATCTCTTTGAATTCCTACCCTTGGATTATGAAAATGTGACTATAAAAATGTTTCTTATTGTAGTCTAGGGAAACAGGTATACACAATTTCTGAGAGGTATTTAGCAAGATTAAATTCCTCATATATTGGAAACTTACTTAATTACATAGACTTAGATTAATGTTATAAAGAATTTAGTTAATTCTTTGTAAAGAGATTATTTCTTGTACAATTGAGATGAAACTTATCCACTTTTGCCCTAGAATTCAATTGGTTTAGGACTTAAATACAAAAGTGAAGATTTAAGTTTTTAAAAATATTATTCCGTAGGTAAGTGATAACCACAAGCAATGCATAATATTTTATAATTCAAAAAATAACCTTCATTCTTCTGAAAATGTTCCTGAATGAACAACTTCAATACTAGGTACTTACATATATCCAGAGAAATCAACTAGTCAGAAATAGTTATGGTATGATTTAATAATATACCTATAAAAATAACTATTTCATTTTTCAAAAACTCGATTTCATTATTAATATTCACGATAATTATTATTTTTATTCATTTTCATATTTCGTTTGCTGTTGATATATATTATCAAATAACTCCAGGGTGACCCTCGCGTTCTTTAACATGGCAAAGTAATTTTTATTAAATTACTACTCTGCTTCCATAACAAACGCATCCGTTATTTATTGATAAGTTATGTCTTTTCGCAAAATACGATCTCAATTCCGTATCGTTTAAGTGGTTTTGGCCATCCTTTACTTATAAGGTCAAACTTTACTGAGTATCAGATCTTTTTGTGTTTCACTTGCAATGTGTAAACTAAAAAGAGGCTCGTCAATTGACACCTGTAATACTTCGTCATACTTCTGATCATTGAGGGCCAATCGAGAAAGCCTATCTGCATATTTAAGATTGTGTTTTAGAATAAGGTCATAATCGTAACTACTAACAGTAAGCAATACAGCCATCTTTATGAACGACTTGCTGCAAGAGGGGGGTATATCTGTTTTTGTACCCGTATCTTTTTTAGTGGTTGATTATCGGTTAAACTTTCTCTCGCATATAAACTTATGAAAGAGCTTTACTGCAAACATCAATCCTAATACCTCGCGTTCGATTTGGCTGGAATTTTATTTAACTGTCGAGAGAGTAGCCGAAACACATTGAATGAATATGCTTTAATTTAAAGAAACTGTTTCTTGCAGTAGTAGCAAAAATACAGCGTGTACCAAAAAGTTTTATACAAATGGAGAAAAATTTTATCTTACATTTCACAGAAAAAACCATTAAAAAGCTCTGCATGACTTGTAGACACTAATCAGGTACAAAAGTTTTAAAAAATTGGCTAGAATACAGAGAAAATAAAAAATAATGATTTGGACGGAGAGCAAAATACGTTCAATCTGTAGTGGAGAGCAAAATGTTCATTGAAATTGTGATTAAATATCAAAAAATTATGCACACTTGTAGATTATTGATATTTTCAGATAAAAATTGATAAAGAAGGTTATCAATGTTTCATAAAAATAAATTATCTAACAATTCCTGAAGTGTTTATTTTTTAATTTTTATCTGGGAATATCAATAATCTGCAAGTGTGCATAATTTTTTGCTATTTAATCACAATTTCAATGAACATTTTGCTCTCCACTGCAGTTTGAACGTGTTTTGCTCTCCGTCCAAATCTTTACTTTTTATTTTCCCTGTATTCCAGCCAATTTTTTAAAAATTTTGTACCTGATTATGGATCTACAAGTCATGCAGAGCTTTTTATAAAAAATAGTTTTTTTTGTGAAATGTAAGATAAACTTTTTCTCCATTTGTATAAAACTTTTTGGTACACGCTGTTATATTCCTTTCGGGATTAAATATTATTTTCATGTGAATAAGTAGCAATTTTAACACAAATATGCTATAGTTTAATGAAGAAATATTTATTCCACCGAAGTACAAAATGTCAAAGATACAAATTTCTTCCCTATGATTCCTTTTTTTTAAGGTTCAAGACCGCTCCTACTCCATATGGACTCGCGTCAAACTCGACAAAAATAGGTAATTTTGGGTCAAAGTAAGTTAATAATCTAATTCCCTGCAACAGCTTTTTACTTGCTTCAAAGTTTTGTTGTCATTCGTCTGACCATATAAAGTGCGTATCATTTCGAAGTAATTTGTGCAAGGGGGTGTAATATCGTGCTAAGATTTGGTAAAAAAATTCTATAAAAGTTCGGCATGCCTGAATACGACGACTTTAATTGATTTAAGTTTGTAGGAGATGGACAGTTTGTTATAGCAGACAGACATCTTGTCCTTTGTTGGTCTAATTCCGCTTGCATCAATTAAGTGACCTAAATAACTACACCTCGCTTTTAATAAAAATTCACACTTGTTTAAATGTTTACATTAAATTCTCCAAGTTTAGTAAGTACCTTTCGTAAATTATTTTGACAATCTTTTTCAGATTTTCCACAAATTATTAAATCGTCTAGATAGCAAACTGAAAATAATCCGCGATGTGTATTGACTGTAGGAATTCTTTTCGATTCTGCTGGAGGTAAAACATTCTGTACGTTATTTGTTAGCCAAGTGTTGTAGTTCGATATTCTTCTACTTTTATTGTGTTAAGCGATTGTGGACATTAAAGTGTCTTTTTTTTAAATAAACGACGACTATAATTTGCGAACCCCGAATTTGTAAGAGTATTTAAGTGAATTATGAGGAAAAGTATTCATTAAAAATATTAGGAAAACTGTTAATTGAGTAAAGTTTTGTTACTACGGATTTCAAAGTATAAAGTATGTAACTATTTACATTTTATAAAGTATCCGGAAAAAAGAAAATAACACTGCAACTTCCAGTTTTTGAATTTATGAACGAAACAAGTACAGTATAGGAAAATAATTCTAATTATTTGTTTATGTAATTTCTTTTTAATCATGAGAATTATATTAAACATTCAGGAAATCTTAAATCAACTGTATCCTGAGTAAGTTTGGAGTTTCATGCAAGTAAAATTGATGCTATTATTATTTTTTTTTAGGTAGGTACCTTTTTTGGTCGAAACAACTTTGCAAATCCTTTTTCTTTAATTATGAACTCCTTTGTTGAAAATATATTCCATCAGTTTTCTTAAATTTGACACAATTACTCAAATTTTTCTATTTGTTTAAGATTGTTAACATTTAACAACTTTTTGTTGTTAGATTCTTTGAAAAATATGATTTTGACAAAAATACTACGATTCCAAGTTATCGAGAATATAATATAATATATATAATAAGCAATATATTGACAGAAATTTTAAAATTTCGAATACTTTCTAGATGGTTTATACATTAAAAAATATATTAGATCTTCCACGGATTTATGATAAATGACTTTTACTTAGCACGCTTTTTTCAGCGTTTTTTCTAGTTTAGTTAAACTTTTAACATATTTACTCTTCAAATATCGTAATGAATCTTATATCAATATGGCTTATATTCTATAGAATTAGAAATTACAAGTTTTAGTTGTTACTTTAATTTTAAACACTGCCGTCGCCATAGTAAATTTGTTTTAAAAATTAGTAGTTCTGAAAAAGCAACAACTTTTTCAAATAGTAACACTTTTCCTGCAATTAAAATTAATTCTTTCTCTGTTGCTACTTCAGCCGGAGACATTCTGTATATTATATGTGTATACAGTGCGTTAGAATAGTCTGGAATAAATTCATTATTTTTGGAAATGTGTATTTGCGACGAATAACCTTTGACAGGTCAATATTATTTTTTTGTTGTCCCTATTTTAGTATTAAAATTTCATAGATGGGGTTGGTGAAGCAGCGGGTATGACATCATCCATGGGTTTTCTAAATTTAAAAAAAAATGAAAATTTAATTTTTAATTTTTTCAGAAATTACTTAAACGTGTTAACGATTTCAATAGAGTCCAGGCTTTATTATGCCGGTTTAGATTCACACAATTTTGCAATAATATGACACAAAATTTTGCTCATAATTTAAAGTTTGTAATAAACTATGATTTAGTTTTTGAATTGAGTTGTTATGGTAAAATAAAAATGCAACCGCTGTTTAGTGGTAAATTTTCATCCAACGTTCCAACATAAATTCGTACATTTCACTTTTTGATTTTTTATTGATTCGTTATGTAGGAATCGAACAAGATTTTGTAATTTTATAGTTTGATTTAAGTTTGTTATTTCTGTATTCAATCCTTTGCATATGGAAACTTCATACATACATTAAATTAGCAGATTTATGATTATGTCCATCGTTTAAGACTATTATTATTAGCTTGAAGAAATTGTTAACAATATTGCATGGGGTGCTATATCTTTGTACTAAAGATTTTACTTCGCTATTAGGAGATTCTAATCTATTTATTAGTTATTATGTTGTATTTAAAAAAATGTTGAAAATTTGTACTAAGAGTTCATTCATCTTTTTTATGTTATTCCAATTTTTATTAAAATATTCAATAGTTGAAATACTTCATGCAAAAAGGGTCCCTAGTGCCAATTAATTTTCTGATTTATACTGTCGAAACTTTGAAATCTAGAACGAAAAGTGTATATAGGTACGCTGTCTTGACGAACACTCAGCAAAAAACTCTTTGAAAAATCTCAAAATCACCAAGAGATAGAATGTTTTTTTTTTCAATTTTTTCCAAACGCCAAAAAAGGCTTAAGGACCTGCATGAAGCAAATCAGTATCTTGCCATGTACTAAGACAAATTACAAGAGGTGTAACTTTTCATAACTTTTTCGAAAATAAAAACATTTTCTTCCTCTGGATACCAGAAAAACAATTTTTGTTTTGTATTTTAGTTAATTGAAGCGCCCTTGTATTATTTCTGGTTTGTGTAATTGGATTTTTTTTTATTCTGAGTCTCGTGAACTTAGAATGTGGGAGTTATTTGAGCAATGTTGTCGACATCTTTCAAAATCTCCGCTAAAACTTTTTTTGACAAACACAAATCTTTGACTTTTTCTTCAAATAACGAATGCTTTACAGGAGACAAGAAATAGAGATAGAAATATTTATTCACCAATTGATACAACAGTATGTCATTTGATAAGTCACAATAACAATGTGAAAAAAAAGTACACATACATAGTATTATAACAAACAATAATAGTAACAAGGCATTACAGAACGTGAATATTTTAACTTATAACTCATCATCTAGAAACTCTCTTATATTGTAATACGCTTTCCTTAAAAGGAGACGTTTAAGATTCTTTTTAAATAGTTGCAGGTTTACACATTTTTTTATTTCAGTAGGGAGCTTGTTAAAAAGACGTATCCCTGCATAGTGTGGAGTTTTTTCATACGAAGTTGTACGATGTATGTTGTACAAAGTGATTCGCAGGTTCGAGTCGGATAATTATGATAGTATGAATTTTTTTCAAAATTACTGATATTTCTCTTAACATATAAACAACACCTAAATATGTAGACACTGGGTAAGGTCATAATAGAATTATCCTTAAATATAGGTCTATATGTATCAGTGTTATTTAGACCAAAGATTAACCGGATAATCCTTTCTTGTAGGATTCCCTCACTCGATTAATATTTGAGGCTTGCCCCCAAAGAATGACATTGTAACTAAGATGACAGTATACTATTTTGGAGAAAATGCTTACGAGACTTATTGGGCGATAGTTTTCTATATTCATAGGGTCGCCTTTTTTATATATAGGAATTACTTCAGCAATTTTTAAGGCGTCGGGAAATATGCCTTCAAGTAGAGATTGGATTACGATTTCCGCTAGAGGTTCGGATATGATAAGCGACACATATGTGACTGCCTTGATCTGTACTTTGTCAGGTCCTGAGCTTCGTTTATTCTTTAAACTATTTATGATGTCAATGACATCTTGTGGAAGTACTGGCTGATAAAACATAGTATGCGATTTGTTTTCACCTTTAGTGCAGTTTGTTGAAATGTTTGATCCAAAATATTCCTGCATTTTTAAGGAAGATATGTTGGAAAAGTAGGAACCAAACAATGTTGCAAATTCTGAAGGGTTAGTTACTTCATTATTTTCGACGTTTAATGTAATTTTATTCTTTATACCTTTGGATTTACCCAATGTATCATTCACTAATTTCCATATCATATGCGTTTTGTTTTCTGCTGCATCAATTTTATTTGAAAAATATTTTCTTTTTGTCTCCAGTATTAATTGCTTATATTCTTGTTTATTACGCTTGTAAATAAGCAAGATTTGCACATTGTTTGTGTGTTTCGTTAGCCAAAATAACTCTTTTAACTTCTCACCGCGTCTTTTGATTTTTGGCGTAACCCAGTGTTTATAATTGTCGAGCGCCTTTTACATACGTCACTATAATGTTGAACAAAAACGTTCAAAAAATGCTCAAATTTAGTTGAGACGGACAGGTTTTCCGAATGGACAAAATTCCACTCAGTGTTACTCAATCTTTCATGTAGCTCTTCAAGATTACTTTGCACAAGTGAAAATCTGTCGGTAACTATTTCCTTTTTAGCTTTCCTAGTAGATTTGGTACTCGTTGTCCACGTCAATTTTTAGGCGAAGTGATCTGATATAAATATATTGAGAATTTCAATGTTGGTTTCTTCATCGTTTAGATCTGTCACTAAGTAATCGATACAGGTAGATGAAGTGGTACCGTTGATATTTGTTTGCACACGAGTTGGTTTGTCTTGAAGGTAATTATTTAACCTAAATGAATTGAAAACGTCAGCTAGCATGTTGTAGTGATTGGATGGTTTTAGGCTGTCTATATTTAAGTCACCACAAAATATAACGTGATCGCAGGACTCATAGCATTTGTCGAGTAATTCAACCAAACATTCTAAAAACAATAGAGCGAAGCGATTGCGGTGAAC
Source organism: Dorcus parallelipipedus (assembly GCA_958336345.1). Classification (NCBI taxonomy): domain Eukaryota; kingdom Metazoa; phylum Arthropoda; class Insecta; order Coleoptera; family Lucanidae; genus Dorcus; species Dorcus parallelipipedus. The sequence goes on from OY284482.1 coordinate 12,848,243, forward strand.
AAACCATAATTTTTAATTCATCTGCTTCTTGTTTCATTAGAACAGATCCTTACTCAATGATGATGAAAAGATAACCAATAACATTTGTTATTTATGAAATAGACATTAATAAGTTCGAGTTCCGAACATAATCAGTTAAATGCACTTTAAATATCTGGCAAACGTACATAAACTTTTTTACATTAATAAAATAATAAGTTTATAGGTTCAATATTCAATCATAAAATCGTAATTTGTATTTTCTGTGAAACTGACATCCGTTTCCAAATTTTCCAACGAGATGAACGGTGGTGTATGCCTTTATTGGACATGCATTCCCAAATCATAACACTTTGAGGAAATTTAATAGTACATTTCAAACAATATTTGGGAAATGTCTCATGTTCACATCGAAACGGATCTCATCGCTCTTTCATCCGCTTTCCTTTTGATTTTGCCCAGTTCAATCTTTCCTCTTATGCTTTTCAGCGAGAAATTGTTTTTCTTTTGCCTTAATTGAAATAAAAATATTAAAATTTACTCCAAATAAAATAAACATCTACTTCGTAAAAAGTTTATCCAGACTTGTGCATCCATTGCCCATAATAACATTCTGTAGATATATTTAAACCCACTTCTTGGTTAAACTGTACAATCCTTGGTCGCCCAGAACTTTTGCCGCGAATATTAACGGTTGAAATTTGCCCATACATATTTTTTATAACGTCTCCAACTGTTGCTATCTACTCGTATTTTACATTTGCTATCAACTGCGTCGATTTACCAATACCATATTGTCGAATTATGATTTCATGCATTTTTTGACTTGGTGGTACTTCCCAGCCATACATTTCTTGTTAAATAATTGGTAATAATATCAAGCTAGTGTCAAAATAAATGATGAGTCACATTTTTTGCGCTGTTTCTAAAGACTTCTGGAATGAATTCTAATTGGTTGAATTGGCACTTCTCTCTCATTTCGTAACAAATGTTACATAAAAAATAACGTAGTGTAATACGGCTCTTAAGCCCATTTATTTACAATACAATATTGACAAATAACCAATGTAACAATCATTTTGTTACGCTTAAACTTATTAATTATTAAATTGTTAGATTAAATATTATTTAGAAAACGAATATTAAAAATATTAATTTTACTAGTCTATTAAAACCGTTCGACATTTAGTTGTTTAAGCTTGTATGTAGGGTCCCCCTTATATTATAAGAGAGACCACGACGCGACGTTATAATTCTCCAATTCCTATTTCGTTTTTACGACAGACTCGTTTCTCACAAAGGAGCAATACCACAAATGAGTCTTAAAGGGGACCCTACATATTGTCGCGTAGAAAAATGAGATGGTAATTTATTTTTGTTAATTAACGAATTAAAATTACGAAAAATATCTTTCGATTATTTTTATTTTAAATTATAAATTACTCTAAGTCCTTTTTACTTTAAAGCTTAATTAATCATTATATTTATTTTAAACATAATTCTTCCTTAACGAACTTATTTAACCTTTTACTTTAAACTAATACTCAATAACTCTAAGCTCATCCTTACTTCTTTAACTTCACTTATTTTAAACATATCGAATTTATTTAATCTCCTACTCTTTTAAACTTTAACTTAATTACTTGACTTTAATTAAATTCTACGTTACTTTACTCGGGGAAAAGGGCTTGGCCCGAGGCGGCCAGCCCTGCGCTCGTGGAGAGCTCACTCGCTTGCTTCGGCTTACGCGCACTCGTTCACAATTACTAACCAATTAATTATCTTACTAAACTGCTAACTAACTACTTTTAATACTCTTCACTACTTTAATACTGCTCTTCACTAATACCACTACTACTAATACTGCCCTCGATTCTACCTGCGGGTCGATCTTTAATACATCACTATCTCTACGTCACAATTGGTTCCTTTGCTCTGGTGGCTGGGGGTTCGGTTCAAAGTACAAAGTGCATCAGCATCAAATGATCCTTGCCAAATTTGTTTTTCTTAAAGCGTTCTAATTGCCTCGATCTTAATTGGCAAATGTAAACAACACGCTCGCATTCCGCAAAGCTTGCATTCGTGCGATTAAGTGAAACGCGACTTTGATCTACTTCAATGGTTGCTGATTCGGCATAATTTTGAAATGCACATGATTGCAATAATTACGAAAGGAATTTAAATTTACTTATTTTCCCAGATAATGACATCGTGACAATACAGACGCCAGAATGCTAGACTCCAGAGGTTGGATTCGTCTCCGCTTTATGATGAGAATAACAGAGGCGGGCTGGACTAGAATTCTGAAGTCTGTATGTACACTCCACTTTAAATAATAATCCCAACATAGAAAAAGGGCGCCGTAAATATACAGTCACAATAATTAGTCATGACATAACCTTTACAGAAAAACTCATCGTTGACATTTTATTTGTGGTGTCTAAGCAAAAAATAATTTACAACATCCCGGATTCACTTTTAAGTAGTAAGATTTGGATGCATTCGACGTTCATAGTTTTTAAGGAGATGGATATGGTGTCCTGTAAGCGTCATGATTAATTATTGCGATTGTACACGTAGACACAGAATGCTGGACGCCAGAATTTTATTCTCTAATTCCTGTTTCGCTTTTACTGCTGGCTTAAATGGAGATTATAATGCTGACGTCTATATAGGGTCCCCTTAAGACAAATCAAACAGACAAGATTATTTGTGGTAGATTTCTATACTTGGCCCGGTTTCTCAATCACAGTTTAACTATAATCTTCAGTTTATTCGCGTTGCTCCTACAAGAATAAACTCAAGATTAGAGTTAAATTGTGATCGAAAAACCGGGCCTTATTCTAACACTGATAAATTTTATTGCAAGGCCGTAGTTATGAAATAAGAATTAGAGAAGTGTAGTAGATAAGTATGCCAATACTTCCTTTTTGAGTGATATCGAGATTTAGAAATATAAACTGACTGATAGCTTTAATTTTCTCTTCTAGGTTTATCTCAAGAAAAGGATCTATGTAGATATATCACGAACAATAGCTACTCCCAAAGTTATTTGCTTATTACAATATTAGTGATATGCAAATACTCGATACTTATGACGATTATCTTGCCTAATGCTCCTTTTCGAACATATTTTTTTAAAATTTAGTAACTTTTATAGTATCTAAAGAATAGTAGAAGTTTTAGTCGTTTATCAACACTTTGAAGCCGAAAAAAAACGAGTCTTTATAATCATTAGGACAAAATATAACCGCATACAAATATACAACTTTTAATATAAAAGGTTTTCAAATAAAAAACTTCTCAGGCAGGCCATGAAAACATTTGATGCAATGTAATTTTAATGGAGTAAAAAAAAGTCATAGCCTGCCTGAGAAGTTTTTTTATTTGAAAGCCCGATATTTGAATGTATTTGTAAAATTTATAGAATGAGTTTATAGGAGTATAGACAATTTTTTACCTCACCTTCATATTTTAATCGACCCTGATGCTTTAAACGCAAATTATACTTTACGAGCTTATTTTTATTACAAAACTACGTCCTAGGTTCAAGGTTTACTGTCGATCAAGCCTTCCCCTGCTGTCTCGTCTCAACACATCGCGTAGACGTTACTCGCCTAATCTATCGTTGAAGTTTCCTCACGCAAAATATTTTTCCGGTCGTTTTCAATACTTATTGCTTAAATACTGTTAGAACTTACAACATAACAAAATACATTGTTAAGTATCAATGACTTGACGTATGTACATAAATAGACAAAACTCGTTTCTCCCACTTACCTGTTGCGCCCGGTAAGATGCCACCTGAGTCCCTAGTCTTGAGCAGCCACAGCTAAGAGAAAGAACCAACTGCGTTCGCGAGTTCAGTGAAGTGGTTTGCAATTAAAGTGCTTTAATTAAGGATTGTCTCCTGAAATACATGTGCACGAATAGGCTATTTGACATTTGTTGATTTTACAGAGCTACGTAAGTATTTCCTCATCTATTTGCTCGAAAACAGTCGACCATATTTCCACTTCTCAAGCTATAGGGAAGCATTTCTAAACCTTCGCAAATTAAGTAGCCGGCGGCTAAACGTAAATGAAACGCGTTTGTATTATCGTTTCCGGGTTAGAAATGAAGAAGACCTTCTCGTGTTTAATTGGTTTAGGAGACTCAACTAAATCCAAATTCAGAAGCAGATAATAAAATTTCCGTGACCATGAATTTACATGAACAACTTCAAAAGAATGACTTCTAAAAACCGAACGGAAAGAAGAAAGCATTACACAAACATCCTTGCTCATACTTTACGAAATCAAACAGGAAAGGTATCAATTCCAAAGCGAAACGATTGTTATATAAGCCAGGAAACAGATTAAATCTAACTAGAAAATATGTCTAAGGAAACGAAATCTAATACTCGCGAAAAATAAAGTCAGTTCAAACTGTTTTCTGTTACCAGAGCATCATTAACGGCCATGTGTATGGTAGTATATTTTTAAAAACAGGTCATGCAGTAAATGGGTTAATAAACTTAAGCGGGTAAAAGTTTGATAAACGAAGCAATCTCAATTTAACCTTGATATTAACGGGGTAACGGACAATATCATGCAGTTGTCGTTGTTTCAGAAAACGTGACTGAATATATTCTTTGTTGACTTTTTCTCTTTTTGCATCTTAAAAACGTATTCTGTCAACATAAAAAAATCTTGATATACTACAAGAGGAAAACACATGTAATTAACACACTGCAAACAAGACAAGTTACAGAGTTAATCCAACTGGATAAAATATAGAGCGCGTACAAAGGGTAATTATTTTCTAAATAAATCTATGCAAAGAACCTAAAAGGTTAAAGCGGGTATTAATTTAGTAACTCTGCAGCCTACAATAAAGATAAGGAATTGGTTTAGCACTTAAGTATTTATAAGAATATTTCTTGCTATTTTCAGGTTGCTTTGTGGCAATTTAGAGTTAGAATTACCGGAATTAATGTAAATTTATTCATTTTTTTAATGTTACAAGGAAGTGTAGAGAAAAGGAGGAGAGAATTGCTCATTTACAAAAGAATAACATTCGCATATTAATTTTAGTTTTCCATTAAGATTTTTTTTTTTAGAAGTAAGATAAAATCATTTTATAAGTAAAACCAAAAGTTCCAAAAGTAATATAAGCTTTGAAAGCTTAAAAATGAATTTTTTGTATGTTTAGTAAGTAATGAAAATTTCATTAAAAATTGATCAAGGAAAAGGGCAGATGAAAGTTGTAACTGAAAAGGAATTTAGTGAATACCTTCAACCATCTACTCGTATACAAAAAATTAAATTATACAGGCTGATTCGCTATAAAACAGCCAATAAAGAATAAATTGTTCTCATGATTGCATAACTTTTTTTATACCGGATGTGATTTATCCTTTGTTACTTCAATTTTTTTTTTAAATTAAATATCGGCTTCATTGCATTTATAGAGATAGATTCGAATACATTGTATTGTAGATTGGAATTTTTTCTTTAAGGGCTTCTTCCCAAGAGTTCTCAAGAAGTAATTTAGTGAAAGATTTTATTTTAGAATTTGAATAAATTTTTGTAAGTATATGAACTTTGAGTTATAGTGGGAAAGTTTGCAGGTGACCTGAAATACTTAGATTTACATTCCTAGAAATACAATCAGTAGAATTTATAAATATGTTATCAAGTAAAGCACTTAATTCTTTATTAATTTTGCAGGGATCAAATATATGTAGTTTTTCTAAGATTATATCTACTCATTATTTCAGTGAAAGTAATTGGGGCATGTGAGGATTCTAACGAATTAATGTTAAAAGTCTCCACAGACTACAACTCGATCATTGGGAATACTCTATAATAGATTATTCAAGTTTGTAAAAAAATGTATCAATACTCCCAGTTGGAGGTCTGCAGATGCATATTATCGATAGAAATTCCTCCTTTAGGTAGGTACACACCTGTACACAACGTTTGTTAATATACCAATCCAAGTTCTCACAAAGATGCACGCACCATCATGTTTTATATTCTGTCTTGACCAGCAGGTTGCAAGATTGTATCCGGGTATCTTGATAGTTTCTTGATTAGAAGAATGTAGCCAATGTTCGTTAAAAGTTTGTACACTAGGTTTGTTTTCCATTTCATCAATAACTATTTCTCCCGTTTTGTTTTGAAGACTTTGTAGATAATCCATAAGTCTGACTTATAGAAACAGTCAGGTAAATTATCATTCCATACTTATGTCTGGGTTATAGTCATTTAAGAGCACTTCCATAATAGAAATATTATTGGGGAGCTACTGGGCATTAATTTGAATCGTAAATAAAAATTTCTGGGTCGTATACTTCTTTGTAATTTTCAATTAGGAACTCAAGGTGATTGAAGTTGAAGTTTCAGTGTTTCTGAGCTTATGGCATGAAAAGTTGATTAAGTGATCAGGCCGTTGATTAATTCTCCAATTCGAAACCGTAGCTTCCCAAAGCAAATGATAAACGTTACCTGTCCTATCTGTACATGGTGGTGCTAAAGTCCCGCAGCAAGTTCTTGTTTATTTAATGTTTTCTGGCAAAATCCTGATATAGGTAAATTTTTAATTTTAAAAAGATACCTTTTAGTGCAAAAATCTTTTCTCGATCGGCATTTGTTTTTTCGCTGTGATGTCATCATTAATTTTTTAAATGGCAACCCTGACTTTTTTATGCAGATTTTTGTAGTCCTTCTTGTCAGCAAAATGGTTATGTAAAAAAGTTAGTACCTTCCACAACAATTTTTTTCGAAAAAAATAGACATTACAGTTCAAAAATACAATGTTACCTATTTTATTTTATTTTAATGACAATCTTGAAATTCAAAACAAAAACAAGTAAAAATTAACAAGAATATTGAAGCTGAACCAAATGTTCAGATTTTCATTGCAGCATGCAAAAAAAACAACCAAATCAATGCTATCAATTGCTTACAGAAAAACGATCCTAAAACAGTTCTTCAAAATTTGAATGATATAAATGTGTATTTTAAAAACTTGGGTCACGCAAATGTATTTTCCGGCCAAAATTCTGCAAATAGTAATAATATGAATCGAGTTATGCAAACTTTCTACTTAACATCCACTGATGTTAATGAAACTAAGAAAATTATAATGTCTTTAAAAATACAAACTCAACAAGCTCAGATTAAATACCAATCAAGTTTCTAAAACAAACCTCGCATATTACATTGTATCACATAATAAATAAAATATTCGAAAAGGGTTGTTTTCCGGAACAACTAAAAGTTGCCTCTACCACTCCAATTTACAAGATTGGAGACAGGTCTATTATGACAAACTATGACCTATCGCATTTCTATTGAATATCTCAAAAATTATTGAAAAACTGCTCTGTGGCAGATATTTAACTTTCTAGAATGTAACAAAATCCTGACTGATGTTCAAACGGCTCTCGAACTCACAAATCGACTACTAGAGCTGTGTATCGGGTACTATCAGAAGTTTTAAAAGATAACAATGCGGAAGCGTAACTTGTGGTCTTTTTTCGGTTTGAGCAAAGTTTTTGATAGCATCAACCATTGCATACTTCTTGCAAAGTTAGACTCTTACGGGATAAGAAGCCTCCTAAAAAATGTATTAGAATCGTTTTTAGCTAATCGCTGCAAGCGACTTTCACAACTAATTGGAAGATCAATGAGCGAATTTTGTCAGCTTACCAAGAGCATTCCCTCAAGGATCAATACTTGGGCCATTATTATTTATAATTTACTTAAATGACCTTCCAGAACGTTCAAATCATAAAATTGTATTATATGTCGATGACTCGTCATAAATTATAGGCACTAAGTATTTTTTACATAATAGAACTCTATAAAGAATTTTTACTTTTCTACAGTCTCTTTCCAAAGGTATACATTTTTTCTAAGAAATTTTTTATTTTGTTCAATAATCTTTATTTATCTACTTTCACCAATATTTTCACTTTTGCCATCATTTTCTAGTTGCAGGCTGTCCACCTCTTTCATTATCTTCTGAGCGTACTCTTCTTTATTTAAATAGATTTCAGCATTGGCCAGCAATAGGTTCGAAGTTATATTTACAAAACATATGTTTCGGAAAAGCCCTTTCGAAAAAGAATCGGAAAAAGTTCAATTCGACTGTCATTTAAAATCAAACACTTGAGTGCGCTTTCCGTTAACTATGACAACCACATTGGTTTCAAGTGCACCAATCGACTTTCTCATAGGGACATGTAAATGTTTCTTATTTTATGTCGATAACAAATAAAAAAGATATTAGACAAAGAAAAATTTGGCAGTTTTCGGTTTCCCCAAATTGTGCAAAAACTAACTCATTAGTTATGAATCCTAGAAGACGATTTTTTCCGATTTAACCAATATTGTAACTTTAGTAATAAATGAAACGCTTATACTGGACAACTTATTCTGGAAACGAAATTATTATGTAACGAAATCGAATAATTCCAACATTTTTGTTTTCCATTTCCTTTTGCCAACAGAAAAACTTGCAAAAATGGTTTTTAACGAATCTGTGATAATGTAAACACTTTTCATTTGCTTTATTACAGAAAAATGTATCCTAACACATAAAAATACTTCAGTAATATGTGAAAAGCATTTCCAATATATTTTGTTTCTCTTTTTTAAGACGTTTGTAAAAGAAGTTTATTGAAGTTTGCTTAACGGATACCCGATACTGACAAACTGTACAGAGTGCTTTAGATTTAAGATACAAATTATGTGCTTATGGAAATATTTTCTTGTTATATATTTATGTAAAAACTGTTATTACTTATAGCAATTTTAATCAATTGAATAATTTTCTTACAAATAAGTAGATTATTAAACTACCGTGCATCCAATTAAATTCCTAATTAAAGTAGGTTGTGATTTCAATGTTTTTCCTTCTAAAGGTTTGTAGCACTGATACACGATCGAAGAAGGTATTAGAGATGTTTGTGCTAACATAACCCCCCAACATTTGGCAAACGCGTTTGGAAACATGAAACGTATGGTACGTTTGTACGTCCATTCAAGCTGAAGGACAGTATTTTAAGCTTTAGTGTTGTTTTGAAGTGAATTAGTCAAGTGTTCACCTTACACATTTCCTTATGTAATGTCATGACTAGATAATATGACACTGACAGTTACTACTGTCTTCTCACTCTTGTATTGCGTGTCGCCAACTTTGTAAAAAAAATCACAGCTTACTTTAATCAGGAATTCATTTGAAGGCATGGTATTTCTAAACAGATCAATGGTAGAAGGTAATTTGCTTTCATCCAATCCGAGTGGTTCGTAGTTAATATTTAATGTCTGCGTACTCATATGCAATATTTAACGTTCTTTATATTGTAAGCAAATCTACTTAAAATTGCTCCTCTAATAAGTTCTTAGATGCACTAAAAGCAATAAACTTACATTACCACCAGCTGTTTAATGTTGTCCATTTGTATTAATTTAAATGCTGTAAAATGCGTTTACCCATAAGAACATTGCTTGTGTATTAATTATTTTTTCAATCAGGCACAACAGGTGAGCTAAAGCTGATCAAAGAAAAAACGAATGAACGCGTGGTAAGAGTTTCATAAGAAAATCTTTAGGCCGTTTTACCCGTTCTACCCCATTTTTTGTACAAGATTTGGTTAAATTTCTTGAACAAATAAATTGTATAGTAAATCGTATTAAATCACTAACTCTCTGAAAAAAAATAGAACGTGTTCCATCTCCAAATCATATTTGCAGCCCAATTTCTTGCTCCTAACATTTATTGTAGAAATTGAACCCAAGCTTGTATGACATACAAGAAATAGGGTACTCTAAAGCGGTCTTTAGAGTTTTTACAAATTTACCATATTTTGGGGTGGTTCATTTGATTGTACAGTTTAAACATTCGTAATTGTTGGAATCTCTCACTGGTAGAATTAATAAATATTTCCGAAAGCTTGACTAAAAATTAAAAGGAGTTTCTTTGCCGGAATTCATATAGTAGTTTACCACATAGTCATCTTTCTCTAATTTTGATGAATATAATGTTCTGATACATTCAGAAGTTTTGTAATTCGTGATCTACTATTTTCAATGAGTGTACTTTAGACTAGACACATTTGTGTCCGAAAGTATTTCTTTGGTTTTTTTTTACTTTTTTAAAATCAATTGTTAAAACACTGCGTTAGAAAATCGTACGATAAAAAGAAAGATAGTAACAGATATTTTTACCTGTACTCGAAAAGCAAGTCTGGGTCACGTATTTTTAAACTGTTTCTCTTTCCAGGTGAGATACGTTAACGGTAGGGGGACTGGGGTGTGGTAAACATTCCTTTGCACATTTCTTGGCCTGGTATTGTTAAGCATTTAGTAGCTAATTGTATTTTTGCATCGATATCGCCAAAATGCATTTGTTATTGTTCACGCTATGTTAACTGAAAATGATTAATTTCTGTTTGTCTAATTTTTGCTAAATTACTTTGTGTGCGAACTCAGTCGATGTCTTAAACTAATTTAGCAAATTTGAAGTAATAGGCGGACTTGTTTACCTTCAGAATTATTGATTAAACATTGTGATTAATCGATATTGTGCACGAGCTTTATATTCGTTTCGCTTAAATGCAAGACGAATCACGTCAACTCTAATGAAAATTCTCCTCATGGAAAATTACAATTATCTTTAAAAAACTTGAACTTGAAAACTTGCTACCAAATTATAAAAAATAAAAGTGATTTGTTAACACAGAGAATTAAAAAATTAAGGGAATTTTTTAAAACCTTACTTAACTAGTTTCTTCTTCTCATCACGAATTTATAGTTCCTCTACCTTGAAGCTAATGTACTTTTAATTGCACAATAAATGTGCAAAGAACTTCATAAAACAAAAAATAAATAACCGTATGTTTAAACCTTTACTGAAGTGTATGAATTAGTATAACTTAACAAATAACAATTTCCCAGTAATAATTTTTCTAATTTGTATCCTTTTCGATTTAGTGGAGCATCTAATAATAAAAACAACGTAATTTTGCTTAGAATTAAAACAATTTGTGTATAAACAAGTTAATTCATCAATTTTGTATGTGCGTAAAGTCACGGACTGTTTCAGATATTTAATATAAATAGTTTTTATTATTATATTACATTATTGTTAACTTTTAATGATTATAAACAATATCCTATCATATAGACTGATAGGAATGTCTAGTCAAAAAAGACTTGAATATAAATTTCCACTTGTAATGGTCACATTACGTTTTTTACCTTCAATTAACAAATGGGTTACAACGACGATGGACCTTTCACTTTAAAGATTCTATTGCCAACGAAATGGCTGCAAACAGATTCCATGTTTCAAATTATTCCATTCTTATCCGCAACAAGCTCCTTGTTAATTAATATCTTTCATATCCAACGCAAAATCAGCACTAATATGATTTTGCATTCACTTATCTTGATAGTCATCCAGCGAAACGTTCACTCGGTATGAAATGTAATTACGCATTTCCTCGGCTGTTTGTTGAACTGGAGTTTATTATGTTTGCGTCGTTTTATTTCTGCTTTTTGTTTTCTTGGTTTCATGTATGTACTCTACCGTTGAGTTGACTGAATAAAAAGCGCTTTAGTTAAACATTATATGATTATAATACATAGATAATAAATAAAAGTAATAAAAAAAATATTTCCCAAAGTATTTTGCATCTCAAATAGTACACGTCTTCATTAAAAGAAAGTAACTAAAAGTATTGCTGTTTTATTTTTATTCGAAAACTGTTGTAAATAGTTTTCTAGATTAAAATAGATAGGAATTTTTAGCAGCCCTAAAGCCTCAACTATAATATCAATATCAGCTATTACAAATAAAATTGCCTTAATAATACTTGTGGTATAATATAATATAATGGTATAAGGAAACTCAAAATATCTCCAAACAATTCTTCTTGCATTTAGGTGTAGAATTTAAAAACAACAGAAAATGTAGCATGTCATTAAAAATTAGCGAGTTGATACCAACTTCCGGTATAACCGGAAGTGACTAGCAGTCAATTTTATTTTATTTGAATATTTCTTTCCTTGAAAAGTTTTATGAGCGGTTTGTAATTATGTACTTTAAATATTTTCATTATAGATCATTTAATATTTATCCGTTTCCAGATACTCTCATTTCGAACATCTCTCGTCAACTTTAAATGATTCTTATTCTCTTAGGCTGGGTTGTATAAAAGATTTAAGCTAGGTTTAAATGTGTTAAAATGTGACACTCATATGCTACATATACGTCATAATATGTGTTACATTTTATCTTATGCTTAAATTTAATCCTAATCCTTTATGCAACTCAGCCTTAAAGTCGGAGACTATGTTTCTCCTTTGTTTAGGATGATACTTCTAAATCTTATATTGTAAAACAACTTTTTCCTTGTTGCCATGTCTAATGTTGTTTCTTCATAAAATCAGTTGTCCTTCTTTCTCCTTTAGTGATTGCTATTTTTATTTTTTCATTTTACACTTTGGGTTATTTATTGATGTAGCTTTCAAATGTCCAAATTATTTACAGCTAGCTCTGTTTCCTATTTTTAAAGCACTCTTGTTATCCTCTTCAGTTCACATATACTTAGTCTTTTCGAAATTTATTTAAGTGATTTAAGACTCCAACGTACTTTCGCCAGAGTTCCAAGAACATTAGTTGATTTTTCGGACTGGTCTTGAAGTGACAGGATTGTAACTCAGAGGATCAAATAGGTAGGCATACACTAGCATTCAATCATGTCATTCTTTCCTTCGACAATATTTCCCTTCAAGAAATTGAAACGAAACAAATCCTGTTCTAACCCACTAATACAAACTGAATCTTGAAAATAGTGGAGGTATAAACAAGTCTACACGAAATTAATTATTTATCGTGACGGTCAAGAATATTGGAACATCCCTAATATGATTCCCGAAGGAAGTAAGAATGTTGGTTAGTTATCTCGTACTTCACTAACACACGTTCTTTTCTTCACGATTGCATTTTCCCGCGGGATTGAACGCTCGTGTATGCTTAGCTAATGATCATCTGTTCGTATTCTCTATCATGTTGAGTGTTACGATTTTGTAACCCATTTTTATAGAGATGCGAACGAAACAGAAACAAACGAAAGCGGAAGCATTTCAGAATCAATAACAAATTACAGAATAATAAGGAATAAATATTTTAAAATATGAAAGTGATGCATTTATTAGAGAAAGGAATATATGTTTAATAAATAGGTTCACTGAGCAACGGACTTATTCTATCTAATAAACTGTGATAATTACATTGATTTGCATAATCTACGTTAAAGGTTACTATTTTCTATGAAAAGGTTAATTAAATTGCTTCTGCTTTAAGCTATTATTGCACTATTTTTGAATCGACGTCAAACGACTTTAATCCATATTTAATAGATAAGTACAAATAAGAAATTATCTTAGTTTTCGTTAAAGTAGGTAAATGGATAATAATAAAAAAAACATCTTGTGTTCAAGAATCTATTCATTTCCTATTTATTTTACAACAAATTCGTAATGAGAATTGCAGTCATAGATTTTACACCTTATGCGAAGCCAACATTCCTCAAGTCTATCTTATAACAGTAATTAGTTTTAATCAATGAAGACGAGCGTAAATACGGTATGTGGGATTATTTTACGGTATTTTTAAATTGTCTAATAAATTACTTAGGTTAATGTCTCACTAAGCATCAAATAAAATTGAAATTTTATCGTCTCCATTCAAGAACTATGGAATTTGTATTGAAATATTTCATATTGAAACAGCTGCGCCTGCTAATGTTAAGGATATTAAGCAATTGTTGATTTTCCTTCGTCGTTTTATTGGTATAAACATTATTTTAAAAATAATTTTGTCCTGTATTATTGCGTACAATAAGACGTGCAAAAATTAACACAATTATGTCATTTGTGCCAAGAAGTAATGCGCTACCGTTCTACTTGTCGGCGGTAGAACACAATTACTTAATTGAACGTTATTTAAGCTCAAATGCATGTTTCAAGTGTAAATTGTAGGACGAGCAACGGTTAATGCTTCATACTTGTTAAGTAAGGAGGGCGATTTACCATTTCCTCCTTGTTAAATTTCTAATTTATTAATTTTTCTGTTAGGTACAGATTTTATCATCAATCCCATGACCGTAAATGCACACTTTACCGTGCTCCTTCATATATCCTATTATAAAATTTAAACTAGCCTTAGACACTGGCACCACTTACCCAAAAAATCGAAAGCACATTATATCGGACACGCAATTTTCAATTAATACCAAATTTGCGCGGTTTATGGCAAGTATGGTTGTCTTTTCTTACTCAATTATAGTTTGCTTGTGATTCTTTCTTTCCTTATTTCTAGTTTGGATAACTAGCGCCAAAACGGTGAAAATTTGCGTTAAATTAAAGTTATTTATGGCACTAAATTAAGTTTAAAATTAACTAAGTAAGTAATTAAGACAATAATCCTTTTTTTTCGCAAACAATACTTTATTTTGTTGCCATTCCTTCTAATTACATCTTCCAGGCGTCTTAACATAGTAGCAAATTAGATTCCCAATATAATCCTTATCTAAAGTTTCTCAGCATTCAGTAATGTTCTGTCAAAGTTCTTCGGCCTTACGTGGTCTAAAGTTAGTTTTATATTTTTTTTTGTCATAAATAAGCAGCGGACGGCCGTTGGGCAGGGGAGAGTGGGGGACGCGTCGATCGGGTGAAAAATACATAAACTAGTAGAGGCGATGTATTTTTCGCCCGTTCGACACGAGCCCAATCTCGCCTGCCCAACGGCCGTCCGCTGCCTAGTCATAAGTCCCCCACAAATTTTCGATCGGATTAAGATCCGGACTATTTGTTGGCCAGGGTAACATTTCTATATGATTTGCTTTAAACCATTTTCTTGCAACACGACAAGTATGCTGCACAATTATATTGCTCAAATATAAAATTGTGTGGAAAAATGTTCCTTGCGTATCGTAACATAATGTTCTCGAGAATGTTAACATACGCTTCCCTGTTAAGTCTACTTTGAAATCAACATATAGTCCTACGGCCAAAGGAGCTACGACAATACATGTACATACATTTACGGAGAAACGGCCGCTTTTCTTTGTATGATGAACTTACTGTTCCTCAAATCTGGTATAATACGGTCTGTATACTCTCATTCGGCCAACATACTGCAGTTGGAAAATGTTTTCATCCTAAAGAAGAATTGGATTCCAAAAGTCTATTCCATTTCCTCAAAATTCCAATGCAAATCTTATTCTAGCTTCTCTATAATTTTGCGTTAAAATGGTGCTTTCACCGCCGTAAAGTAAAGTAATTCCTTTTCTTTAATACGAAGATGAGCTCTTCTGGTAGATAGAGGCGAATCTGTTTAGAAATTTTGCTATAACTAGGTTCTCGAAAGGATTATGCATTAGGGCATTGCATAATAATGTGTCTTGAATCGCATTTGAAATTTTTAGACGGCCTGACCTAACATTTATATTCAGTCTACTCTTATTTCACCATCTCCTATGTATACATATTTATCAACTCTATACGTAGAACAGTACTCTACTAATTTGAAATTTTCTGTAGTGTAAACTCGCGTACGTTGCACTTCATTTAAGGATACCATTGTGACACAATATGAGAGCATGAATAATTTGCTACTTTGATAGGTCGAGAACCAATTTCCAATACACAAAAGGAAAAGTTAGTTTTTTTGGTACAAGTTTACATATAATACTCACGTTTATACTGAAGCACCTTTACAACTGGTAATGATTGGAGTGTGTGTGTTTCTCGGAGACGGTTAATTAGCCCAATATTTTTTGAAGAAACCACCTTATATGTTGCACACGATTTGGTTCAATTTCTGGAACAATTTATTATTATTAAATTATATTGTATCAAAAATTTAATTGAATCGAATACTATCTGAAAAAATAGAACGTGTTCTATGTCAGCCCAGAAATTTTTTGTTCCAAATATTTATTGTGAAAATTGAATCAAATCTTCTACTCGTATATACAAGAAATATGATAGTTTAAAATGGCCTTAAATCAATTATTGAAGGACGAGTCACAAAATGGATATTTGCAATACGATGGGAGCCACAGGTTACACAACATGAGAAACTTTAAATCACTTGCGTGAGTTTTATGTCCCTCAAATATGAGCCTTAAGTTCCTATGTAGAATGTCCACCACGTTCTCCTGATTTAACAAAATTGTATTATTTCGTTAATCCCTATTTGAAAAACACAGTGTTTACAACTCCTGTTCGAGATGTACAACAACGTATTTCAGAGACATATAACTTCGGGGACATTGTAAAATATTATCAGGAACATGAAACGCCTTGAAAAATTAATGCTTACGAATTGAAGTAACCATTTTCAGCAACTTCTCTAATTGAATATCCTCTGTATCTATTTGCTGCCCGCTCATTACAAAACGGCTCTTTTCAACGCCACAAATTTATGAGCAAGGAAATTCCAAATTTACTGATATCAGTAAATTTATTGCAATCGTACATTAGACGGGTGTTACACGGTCAATCTGGCGTCAGTTCAATCAACTTCAATCTGTCTGTCAGTCTTACAAACAATCAACTGTTGTCACTCTTACCAGGACTGACGAAGATTATCAAAATATTTAAAAATTATTTGTTATTCCGGTTTATCAGTCCGTCAGTCTACACATTATGTGATCAGTTTGACGTCATTCTGAACACAGTCATGGACTGAGCTGATGCCAGACTGAGCGTGTAACACCCGTCTTAAAATAATGAAATAGTATAATAAAATATAATGAAAGTAATAAATGTGTCATATAAAATAATTGCGAATATTCTGATGAGGATGTCCCAAAATTCTAAATTATTAAATTAAAATTACTAATAAAGGATTTTTCTATTCGAAACCATAAAATTAGACAGAAAATTATTGCCATTAGTATGGAGGTGACGTTTAAAATTAAACTGCAGTTCTTTGAAGTATCATTGGAATTTCAAATGCCAACTGTCGGCAAAACCACACATTAGTTACGAATTAATGATTTTAACGAAAGGAAAGTATGATTAAATAAATATACATTAAAAACAGTAGACAACAGCGCATGTAGGTTTTCAATAATTAAAATTTGACCTCGAACGAAGGTTAATCGTATGATACCTTTAGTTAATTATGATTTTAACAAACATTTTAGCACTTGCTTTTGACGATGTTTTTTCTGAATGACGTGAACTTGAAAATGTGCAGTTTCAAGTTTTCAAAATTATTCAATTTGTCCCTATAACAACACCTCGATACCTATAAGAACTTTCTAAATTTTTAGCAACATACGTGCGACCGACGTTTAAATCAGTGGATTAGAATAAGTCTATTCTTACGAAACAAACTGGCTTTGCTCTTGGCTACACAAATCAAATCAAATTAGTACCGCATTTTATCGTCACTTTAAAAACAAAATTTTTAACGCGCCTTTTTGTTTGTTGAGTACTTACACAGTACAAATGTAAAACCGTAATCTGAGTTTATAGTTACTTAATTCAACTATTTACATAGATCCATTGGTAACGAAGTATTTAGCATTCGCAGTCTTTTACTATTCATAAACCTCCTTTCCTTTCCAACTATGCGACTTGACGTCCTTCGAGAATATTTGAGTACACCCTTTTGGCACACACGTGCGAAATTTAGCATTTGTTAAAACAGGAAACTATTTAAATTTTACGATTTTTCAAGTATTAATTACACCAATCTTTATCTGTAAAATTCATTTAAACCATTAAATTATTTTAGATCTTCAACACGCTGACCATAATATTCACAAATTCACACATTCCTCATTTAATAAATAACCACAATAATATTAAAATAGGATTTATCATTTGAATTGTAGATAATAAACCTAAAGGGGCGTTTACATTACACACGTTTTCAACAAATTGAAAAACAAATTTATACAAAAATGTGGATTTGTCGCATACAAATCAGGATGAATGTTTAGCACAAATCTTTGACAAGTACTAGAAAAGGACTTCGTTTACACTGTGTGACTTGTACACTACATATTTAGTATTTAATAATAAAAAATTTCGCACATGAATGATGACGATCAATTTTTGTTTTTGTCCGCGGCCGCGTATTATTACTTTAGGAAACTACGTGAAAAGCAATGAATGCAACTGTGCTCTTTTTGGACCACTCCATTCTCACAAAACATCAGTTCGCTTGACAATTTAAAACACATGTGCACATGCGCAAGTACCTTTGTATAGTCTGTGATCACTCTGTTTTCCATTAATTTGCAATACAAATCCATACTATAAAACATGTCGGAAACATGTCCAATACAAGAAAAGTCTAGCACTTGTAATAATAATAATAAACGTCTTTATTTACTTGGTGGGGCTCAGCTAAGCTGCTCTACCACCCAACCAAGTTAATTAGCTACAAATTGCTAAACATAGATAAATATTTACATGAAATACATATACCTATAAGCAGATAAATAAGTTCGGTACAACCAAAACTGAACAATTAGTCATCGTTGCAGGGAAAAGAGGTATTCATATTTTCTCTTGAACGAAGCAAGTGGCAGTGACCTAGTCTCACGAGGCACTGAATTATAAATTTTAACGGCAGCATAAGAAAAGGACCTTTCAAAAAGTGAGGTTTTGTGAAGTGGAATACGTAAACCACTCATACGACGGAGATGTCTATCATAAAACATGGATCTTGGAGTTAAAAGTAAATTAAGATACGGGGGAGACGAAGTGATGCATACATTATGAACTAGGTTAGCGTTATGGAGAAGTCTTCTATTAGCCATATTAAGCCAGTTAGCATCATGAAGTTTATGTGACACATGGTCACTTCTCCTCAGACCATAGATAAGGCGAAGGCAAGAATTTTGCATTCTCTGTATCCTCTGATTAGTTGTAAGATCTATGCAAGGGCCATAGACAGAATCACAGTAATTGAATAGGGATAAAATAAGTGAATCACATAGTTGAATTTTCAAGGATGTAGGAAGAAATTGCCTATTCATGTATAGGTGTTTTAGTGAAGAGTAGGATTTTTGTATTAATTTACTAATATGGCAAGAAAATCTGAGATTTTCAACAAGAGTAACACCTAAACATTTAACCGTTTTAGAAAACGGAATTAGACTATTATTGATATTTATGTTCATATTGTCTATGGCCCTCTGACGATCTTTAACATTGCCAAATATAATAGTTAAAGACTTTATAGGGTTGATATGAAGTGAATGATTATTAGAAATATTTATTAAACGCTGAATATCTTCATTAACTAAAATAGAAGCAGTATTTAAATCTACCAACTTGAAGCTAAAATATAATTGGGTGTCATCTGCATACTAATGAAAAGGACAAGATTTTATTTGTGAATAAAAGTCACAGGTATACAGAGAATACAAAAGTGGTCCAAATATCGACCCTTGAGGAGCTCCTGACGTTACAGGTCGGAAGGAAGATTTTGAATTATTAATGAAAACAGCCTGTGTCCTATTGTTTAAGTACGAGAAAATGAAGTTTTGCACACATCAGTCTATGATTGATGGTATCAATAGAATAGTCGATCAACACAAAGACAGTCAAATCACCTTTATCTGAAGCCTTTAAGATATCATCACTAACTTTAAGTAAGGCTGTACTCGTCTTATAGCCCGTCCTAAAACCCGACTGTACAGGAGATAAGATATTATATGTGTCTAAATAAGACTTATGGCGGATTTCACAGACGTTACTTAAATATAATCATCCGTTAAAAGTAAACGTTGCCATGGTTACATGTGTTGAAGGTATAGGAATGATTTTTCTTAATCGATGATTAAAGTTAAGTGACGTTTGTGAAATCCAGCGTTAATCTGGCTAACAGCAAGCTTTTTGAGAATTTTTGATAAGACTGGTAATAAAGAAATTGGTCTTAAATCATTAAAAGAAGTAACATGTTTAACTTTAGCAGTAGTTATAACTAAGGATTGCTTCCAAGCAAATTCCAAGGAATTCACCATGAGTAAAACAATAATTTATAATATTTGGTCAAAAAAGGAAGGCATAATTTTATCATTCCTATAGAAATACTGTCATATCCACAAGCTTTCGATTTAATGGTATAAATAATTTTTTCAACAGAACTTTCAGATACCACAATAAATTTAAATAGGGTATGATCATTATCAAGACGATTATTTAGGTAGTAAGATAAAGTATTTACATCAACGGGATTACTCATTTGATTTACTGTATCAAGAAAGAAATTGTTTATGTTATCAGGATCACTGAAAGCGTCAGGCAGATATTCTTGATACTGCGTTTTAGTGACTCCCATTGTTCTCAAAGTATGCCAAGTTCGTTTTAAATTTTTTTATCTGCATATATGTTGTAAGTACGCTTTTTTCTCTTGACGTATAGAGGTGGTGACAGTATTTCGTAAAAGCTTATAGTAGTTCCAATCCGTATCTCTTTTAGAATGCTTAAATTTATTCAAAGCATTATTACGTAGTTTAAACATTTTACGCACTACATCCGTGAGCCAGAGAGCAGATGCCTTAGTCACCCTTATAGTCTTTAAAGGGGCGTAAATATCAAAGAGTGCTAGAAGATTGTTACTTAAAAACTGAACTTTATTATTAAGGTCTACAATATGAAAAATGTTGTCCCAAGGGATCGAACGTAGACCGTCATAGAATCTCTGTTGATTAAAATTCCTAAAGTCTCTACAAGTAAATGTACATGAACTCGGAGCTGGAGTATTACAATTTAAAGCACAAAAAACCAGCCTATGATCAGTGAAATGCATGTCAAGCATACCCTTATTGACAACAAAATCAGGGTTGCTAACGCATATGACATCCAGCAAGGTACTACAGTAATTAGTAACTCTAGTCAGTTCATCAATGATTTGAACAAAACCATAGAAATCTAACAGAGTTAAAAAGCTATCGACATTAGTATTAGTCAGATTAAAGAGATTAATATTTAAGTCACCTAGACATATCAGTTCATCAACCGTACCTAATATAGAGGAGAATGAAGATTCAAGATCTTGAAGAAATAAGTTGACATTGGGATTAGGAGGACGATATAATACTTCAAGAGCTACAGTTTTACCACAGATTTTTAAGCTAAGAAGGTATTGTTCAATGAAGTTACTAAGTGCCACATGAATAATATTATACGGTAAATGGTTCCTAACATAGAAACCTACTCCTCCGCCCCTCCCTATTCTATCTTTACGTAGTAAATCATAACCAGGTATATCAATGATATCTGAATCAATGTCCTCATGCAACCAGGTCTCAGTCACTGCAATCACATCATAACTATAATTTGAAACTACATCAGAAAATTCCTCAAATCCCGTGCACAATGACCGCACATTCAACGACGCTAACTTAAGTAGCATGACAGATGTCCGGTTCGAAAGAAATATAGAATTATAAACAGTGATTCAATTATCATAAAATAATAATAATAGTAATAAAGTAATAATGAAGGTAAAATATACTTGTATGTTGGCAGCGAACATGATTCCTATAATAAATGAAACAGTATAATCATTAAGTAATAACTTTAACAAATTTACATCTGTAAAATGTTTATGCAGTTATAAAGTCTTACTCAACTAAAAAGTATCACCAATCCGAAGTATATATCTAAATAAGAAAAATATTATTCTTGCATAATCCTAATTAGAATTCTCTATAAAAGTAAATTAAGAAGTGAAATAATGTGTATATACATGTATAACATGAGACTGAAGTTCATTTCACACAAAGCATGCACGATGCTAAAAGGGAAAAAATGAATGCAACAATCCTATTAAAAAGAATGTAATTTAATTTAATTTAATTTAAAATTTTGCATGCATGACAAAATGAATTTAATCAAAATAATCTCGATACACGACTCCGCAGTTAAGTTGAAAGGGTGAAGATATCTTCAGGAGTAGCTTTGTGACTCTTTCCATCAGCATACCAGAAGATAGAACCGCCATGACTCCACACATGGGTAGTTCCAAATTTTTTTATAATATTAAGTAAAGCTTTATGCCGACGATTAGTAAGGTCTTCTCTCAGTATCAAGCCGCTACCCTTTAATTTCTTTTTCAGGCTGAAGATTTCTGCTCGTAGGCGATATGAGCAAAATTTTATTATTATTGCCCGCGGCTTTAAATTGGATGGGTTTACTTGACCGACTCTGTGGCTTCTCTCGATGTCATTTAACGAAATATTGACACCAAGATTCCCAATGACTTTTAATACTAAATCATCCGTATTTTCATGGTGTTCTTCTTGTAAATTGAACAATCTTAAATTGTTGCGACGTGTGTACTGCTCTAGGAAGTCCATTCGATAACACGTCTCTTTAATGTCAGAAGCATTACGAGTGTTAGAATCATTTAAATCAGTTAATTTGAGATTAATAGCATTACATTTTAGATCAATGTCTGCCAAAATAGATTTAGATATTGATGAAATTTGCGTGATTAATGACTGTTATGGTCCGTTTTCACGCTCAAGCAATTTGCGCAAATGTGCTTGTGCACACAAGGAAGTCGTTGCATGAAAACGTATCTTTTTGCTTGCACAAGCTAAAAAGGTTGGCAAACTGCATGCATTTGCGCAAGCAAATTTGTATGCGCAAATGCTTGCGCAAATCCATTTGCGCAAATTGCTTGAGCGTGAAAACGGACCATAAAGTACCATCGTCGAGAGATACGCTTGCCGATCGCAAGTTTTTAGCCATTTTCATAGACGGTGAGACGGTGAGATTACAAACAAAGTTTAATATGTACTCGATATATTCACATGTGAGCATATAGTGAGGTTCAGAGTTCACGATTTCACGGACCGGCAATTTTATTTTAAGTATTTGCTGGGGTTCAGAGTTCATGCACTAGCAGATATTACATCTTATTTAGCTTATTTAAGTATTAGGAAACTATTTAACAGTATTATAACAACTAAAATTAATTAATTCATAAGTGACAAAGTAGCACAAAAAATATAATTAAGATGAGAAATAAACCACTATATTATAGGATAAACAGCGAGCCAATAGACAACGTGCTACACGCTTGTACCGCACATATGTATATACAGTGTGTCCCAAAAAGTTTTATACAAATGTATCTTACATTTCACAAAAAAAACTATTCTTTATAAAAAGCTCTGCATGACTTGTAGATCCATAATCAAGTACAAAATTTTAAAAAAATTGGCTGGAACATAGGGAAAACAAAAAATAATGATTTGGACGGTGAGCAAAATACGTTCAAACTGTAGTGGAGAGCAAAATGTTCAATGAAATTGTGATTAAATAGCAAAAAATTATGCACACTTGTAGATTATTGATATTCCCAGATAAAAATTAAAAAATAAACACTTCAGCAGTTGTTAGATAATTTATTTTTATAAAACATTGATAACCTTCTTTATCAATTTTTATCTGGAAATATCAATAATCTACAAAGGTGCATAATTTTTTGCTATTTAATCACAATTTCATTGAACATTTTGCTCTCCACTACAGTTTGAACGTATTTTGCTCTCCGTCCAAATCATTATTTTTTATTTTCTTTTTCTCCATTTGTATCACTCCACATCGATAAAATAAAAGTATAATGCTGTCATGTTCTAAGATCCATCTTACTCTAAACTAAACATGATTCTTAGCACAATGAAACTGTTTAAGTTTAAGAATGTAAAATTATCATTCTACATAATAAAGGGTTTTTCATTAAGAGCGACGCATTTTGTTTTTTAAATAAAACACCGATGACGTGAGAAATTTAAGATTATTTTTACTTCGGTGTAAAGTACACTTAATGCCATTATTGATGGAACCACAACATCATTCAAATGTCCTCTACGGAAGCGCTGACAGGAATGAATTCGTTTAAATATGGTTTAACCCAAGTTTCCATGAGTGAATTTTTTTGGCCTGGATTAGATGCTTTGGACTAGGACGACATGTGGTTGCAACAAGACGGTGCCACTTGCCACAATGCCAATCAAACAATTGACTTATTGAAAGAGAAGTTTGGTGGAATCGATTATTTCCAGAAACGGACAGTTATTCTCCTCGCTCGTGCGATTTAACACCACTAGACTTCTTTCTGTAGGGTTATATTAAGTCGTTAGTTTACACCAACAAACCAGCAACATTACACTATATGCAGACCAACATTAAAGGTGTCATTGCTGATATTCGACTCAATTTAGGTGAAAAAGTCATGGAAACTTGAGTTAAACGGATTCCTTTCTGTCAGCGCTTCCGTAGAGGATATTTGAATGATATTGTGGTTCCATCAATAATGGCATTAACTGTACTTTACACCGAAGTAAAAATAATCTTAAATTTCTCACGACATCGGTGTTTTATTTGAAAAACAAAATGCGTCGCTCTTAATGAAAAACCCTTTACGTATTACGTAGTGTTAAAATCTAAAATATAATAAACCATAATGAAATATTATGCTGAATAAATTAGTAATAAAATGTCATGTCTGACTTTTTGTTAATTACTCCGGTAATTTTATCATGACAGGAAATGATACTGATGATAACAACAAAGCACACAGTGTTAATTTTGCAGTAGTGCGCTGGGTCGCTTTTTAACGCAAATCCGAATAAAATGTTCGAAATTCTTCTTAATATAAAACGTACTCTTTGGTACCATTTTTCTCAGTGTAAAATTCGAAAAGGGCTCACGTCCGATTTTCCGTCATTTTCACTTTTTAGAAGAAATGATGTCTTGGAGTCTTGATTTTTTTAGCGAAAGAAGTGATGTGATATGATGATCATTGATCATGCTACAACAAGTTAGATTTTTCACATGTACAATTCGGACAGTTTGTATGAGCGCTTTTCTAATTTTATTATTCGTTTTACTTTTATTCCTGCAGATTTTTCATTGTACGCGAAAAGAAAGCGATAACTGTAAATGTTTGTTCTTATATAGTTGTACGTCAATGACTCAGTGACTAATTTTATGTTACCATTGCATCACCAGGGAAAATCACATTTAATCATGGATGGTTGGATGGTGATGAATGTTTATATTTAAATTAACCTCAAAAGGGGATTGATTCTATTCTAAACTAGCACGGCCCCCATTTGTTTGCACTAAATTACATTTTTTGTAGTAAATTTATAATATTGTAGACCACAAATTTAATAAAAAAGAGACGTTCTTGGGTCTAATTTACTATTAACATAATTAAATAACCGTACTAAAGGGGCTATTCTGTAACTTATTAACAGGGTGTTAAAATTTAAGGGTTCGTTAAGATTAAAATAGTCTCGTTACTATGGTAGCGAAATTTAACATCTCTTTAAATTTAACATGTTCGATACAGGAGTAAGCCCTTGAATCTATTTGATGAATATTTGATCATTGCTAGTCATCATGGCAAACAAGCTTAAAGAAAGTAACTTAAAATAAAATAAAAACCCACTCTTCTTAATTGATAATTTTAGTGATTACTGATTTATTTGTTTTAAATAACGTATGTAACATAAGTTTGGGGAAAATTTTTTAAACATAAATTTCTATTAACATATATCATATGTCATATATGACGTTTAATTTACGCATCAAAATGTAACTTTAATTTAGAAGCCTCCTTTAGTCAGCTTTAGTTCAATTATGAAACTTGGCCTTATTCATATATGTTCAAAATATCGCGATGTTTGTTGCTTTATAATGGTGTAGAAAGCCACTAAATACGTACTGTTTTGCGTTTTTGACAAATATTTTAATAAAACAAAATTAAAAATGTTATTTTAAGATATCTGTAACAAAATAATGTTTTTCCTATTAATTAATATGCAAAATACTTTGATTTCATTGAAGATTCCATAAATTAATCAGAAATTGTATCGAGTATCTGTATAGAGTTTTGGTACCGCTTATTTTTTTCCATGGCAGATACTTTTGTATGGAATTGCATTATTATTATTAATTTTATATTATTATTGGTATCCGACCACGCCCGGATATTTAAGTCACTATCCGGCGCTCCGGCGGATAGCAAGAAAATGGCCGGATAGGCCGGATACCGGATAACGACCGGATATCCGTTGCATCACTAATATAAATAAATAGAATTTAGATATGTTTCAAATTAAGCCGTGCCTCTCCACATTCGACAGTCGCTCGAATACTCATTATAAAAATAGTTAAGTAGAAATTTTAAATTTTATTTCTTATCTTACTAGAAAATTATTATATAAGTAATGGAAATTGAAAAATTTAATTAGATGCTTATTCTCGTAAACTTTATGATGGTAAAAGAAACGCTGTCGATTTACGAGAATAGATCCGGCTTGTCAGGATATATGACCCACTGACATTCCTTCCACGTATGAGTCAAGCAATGGCTGACGCGGCCGTTCTTCTTAAATTACCTCCATGAATTTTTAATCAATTACTGCTCAACTTCGGCTATCATTATCGATAATTGTGATTCATGGATGCCATTCAGGTTCATTGAACGTTTTAATTAAGGAGCAATACAATCGCGTACGTTCGACCGTTTCTAGACTGATTATAACTGAACACTCTCCGTGATTTTACGTATAGAAAATACAATGCATATTGACTGATAAGTGTTTCCTTGTTGTACATATATGGGAATGTAAAATTTAGTTGTGTAGGCTCGTTCGTGTTCAAAATGATATTCAGACGCTCAGACCGAATAAATTCTGAATTGCTCTTTTTACGCATATTTACTTCACAAGTGAACTACTTTTCTGCTCTCAAGAAGATTGTAATAAAAGTGATTTCCTGTTTCATTAAAACGAACTTAAATCAAATAATCATTATTTTTATTATTTTACTCGGAGATTACAAATAATTTCACAAATAAAGGGTCCAAAGGAAAAGTAAGTCTGACTTCAGTTCCTTCACATAACCTAAATTATCTATTTCTATTTTGACAGTTCCTACAGCATCTGTACTGTACAGTACAGTCTACGATAAGCATTTTTGTTTCAAGGGATAACTAGAGGTTGTGCACTTGATATATCAGATCCAAAAACAAAGTATATTACTAAAATCTGATTTTAAGTATGCTTGAGTTTTTAATATAATTTCTTAATATGTGTTATCACTTACCATCTATTATCACTTTCCAAATACGGAATTAACTTTTTCGTCATACTCCAGCGACTCTAGTGAGAAGTTTCTGCAAAGTAGCGTAAGAGACCCCGGTGCTCAGTAAGCGTAAATATCGAACTATCTCAAGCAGAAAATTTGCAAGTGACCACGCAAAACTTCATACGTAATAAAAAAATATATGTGAGTATATTTGGTCTGCAGACCTAGATGACAAAAAAGTTATATTTACAGAATGTTAAAAGGGAAAACTAAATTTACTTGAAAAATAATTCATCGTACCATTTTTAACTAATCAATAATACACAAAAATTCTTACTAAATTTTTCATTGTTGCCATGAAAGGAAGTGATCAAAAATTTTATAATCAAACCACGAAATGTGAAACGAAAGTGTGCCTTAGATAAATTTGTATTGCCCATTTGGTAATTCAACGTAAAAGTTTATTTAAATATGTAATTTTAACATCGGTTTAATATTTATAACAAATATCAAAAAAGATTTTTCTTCTGTAAGGAAGACAGAGGGACAACTTAGTGCACAGCTTCGCCAGAAGCCATGGAAATCGTAAAATTATTTAAAAAGTAAAAACGGAGATCAAACGTTTCTCTTTTTAATTTTCTTGACAGCCTGTTGAAGGGCTGTCAAACGATAGCGAAACGCTGACATCATTTCTTGCTCATATTTATTGTTACTGATAAAATATAAAAAGAAGTATAAGACTTCATTTCCATACAACACAAATACCTACTTTTTTCTGTTTACTAATTAAAAGACAATTAAATTTTAATGAACTATCTGCAGTTGTATAGCTGTTAAATTTTCAGCAATCATCAGTTTACCAGAATTGCATTAGGACATAAGTTTTACATAACATAAGTGCTTTTAGTTACCTTACGAAACAATTAGAGACAATGTTTCATTATTCTAGCGCATAATGTGAGAAAAAGTTGATTACAAAACCGAATTACCGTCTTCACCGCCATGTCCGACAAAAATTAATTGCTGCTTTAATCTACTTATTCATGTATGATGTAGGCAAGCAAACGTCAGGGTTGAATCAGGCTGCATTGAACTTTCTCTTCAGTACAACATACGCATACCACACGGTGGACTGTATGTTGGCTGGGAAGTTTCGATTTATTAGCGCAACACAAATAGCTAACGGTGTAAGTCGTTGTGTCATTATTCAGGTTCATGTTTCTGGCATGAGGTGAAACAAACTCTATTTAAAGTAGGTAAACTGGTCCCAATGACAACGGTCTCCGTTACTCACTCACAATCAGTATTAAAATAACTTCCGCGACATTTCATGACCGTCCAGTTTGTAAATTAAAGTTGCACTAATGGGGTGTCACTTAACTATACGAATTCGACTGACAAACTTCTTAATTGAAGCAATTCAAGCCTAAAGTGTTACAAAACATTGGTCTTTAATTGCAGAATAAAGTCAAAATATTTTCAACAAATTATCGTGAACTCTTCTGCTTTTATTAAATAATATAAAATTTATATGAATTCATTAGCTGCAACATTAATAATAAAATTTATTAACAACGATGGCCTAATCTGTCTTCTTTAACGAACTGTGAACTCTGAGAAACCAAAACTAAGGTTTCACATTTATTTTCTTAGTATGGCCTATTCATTCGCTTCTCTTGACAACCGATTAAGTGAAACGGACACACTTAAGTGATAAAAGCCAGATTGTGGACGGTAAAGAAACATCCGAAGTATTAATTTTGAAGAAGACATTCTAAACAAGGTTGAAGAGCGATCAAACAGAAGTAGCAGAAACTTAGTAAACCAAGTCTGTGCAATTATATGACCGTTTGGGAAATTGTGCTTGAGCAATTTCTTTACCCAAATCCACCACAAAAAAGTACAAGTCTTACTTCCAGCAGATTTTCCAAAACGTTAACGGTATTGTCAAGATCTGTTAGATGCTAGATAGAAGTATTGAAGATCCAACATCTTTGTGCACAATCTTTTTTTACAGATGAAGCGAACTTTTCAAGAAATTGCATTACAAATATGCACAGCTTACATTTCTAGGCTGAGAAAAATCCTCATAGTGTCATAACCCGCAATAATCAACATCGGTTAGGTGTGAATGTGTGGTGCGGGATAATTGATAATTACTTAATTGGCCCACACTTCCTTCCTTAGCGGTTGGTAGGACAGATTTATGCCTACTTTTTATAAAATGCATTACGAGAAATGTTAAAAGAAGTTGCACCAGAAATTCGTAGGCATATGTGGTGTTTCTCCAAACTCCAAAGACGGATTGGTGGTGGTGCATCACTAGAATGAGTAGTCATTCCCCAGATCTAAATCCTTTGGATTTCTTTCTTTGGGGGCACCTAAAAGCTTTAGTATATGTGGCACTAGTAGGTACAAGCAGAAGCCGAATTTCATCCAAACATCATGCCTCTGATACCATCAGGCGAAACCCAGGAATATTTGTATGCACCCGTTAATCTTTGCTCCGACGATGCCAACTGTGCACAGAAGTTCGAGGAAAGTTTGATATAAACAGTTTATCAAACGCACCGTTACTTATTTCATCAGTTTTTGTGCAACCATCAAATTATAGCATATATTAGTTAGGCTCTTTTTAGAATATTTTTTAACCATCTCTTATTATGTAAATCGATAGGTTTGAAAAAGTTCAATGAAAGAAAAAATTCAGTCTCGATTTGTTAGTTATTTTGTATTCAAATTAAATTTGAATAATCTTAGAATCTTATTCAAAAAAAGCAAAAATCATGTTACTCGTAACATGGGGTGCCTATTTCAGGTTATCATTCTCCTGCGGAGAGTAAATTCATTTACTAAATTAGAATTTAAACTTACCAATAACATTACTCAGTGTCCTGAACACTCTTTACTAGTGCGAAGAATAAATTTCAGAAAAAATTACCCAGCGAAAACACATACGTGTAAAAGACGTTGTAGAATAACACGTAACCAAACGTTGAATTCATATGATATTGTTACGTTGAAACAACGAAACAATGTCGCGACAATCAATTTCTTTTAAACGTCTCTGTCCACGTGTAAAAAACGTTGTAGAATAACAATTAATCAACGTTGAATTCGTGTGTTATTGATACGTTTTAACAACGCTCGAATCAAGTTCTTTTAAACGTCTTTGTTCACGGTATTTCAACGTTAAATCCCAGTGCACACATACGTATAAAAAACGTTGTAGAATAACATGTAACAAACGTTGAATTCGTGTGTTATAGTTACGTTGAAACAACGAAAAAATGTCGCGGCGATGTCCACGTGTAACGTTGAATCAGTTAATTACGACGTGTATTAAAGCCGAGTCTAAATCATTAGACTGAATAAACATACATGGCTAATGGTGGAATTCGAAACCACGCCGCCGAGTGACACTACTTTCCAAGTCGGCTAGGCTAGACCGCTAAGCCAATTGGTGACTCCACTTCCGTATCGCTTCGGTGACTGATTCATAAAGCGGACGGAGGCTGTGGTATAAAGCCGAACCGGGGACTTTAACTTACAATAGCTGCACGCCGCCCTCACTCGTTCAATTTCCGAACTCTTTACTACCTACAATTTCCTTCTAACATCCATATTGTCATAACATCATTAAATCAATTTTTCTAATTATTACAATCCTAAGCTTATTTTCTTTATATATACATTTCAAAAATTCTAAATAATTTATTTATAATAAACATGTAATTCTAAATCGCCTATTTCTAAAAATATTTACACTAACTTAAAATATTCGATAAAACACATTTAATACAGTACTCTCAATTTACTTTATTATTTACAAAATTATTTCTTTATGAAAATTTTTAAAAAATTACATGCTGCTCATAAACACCGCAATATTGTCACGCTCTCTTCGCGCTTGCAATAAATTCAGCTGTTGGGGTAAACGTAGCTCACGGTAGACGGTTCCGTCCAGGTATGGACTAAAGGCGCTTGGGGGTAGTTTAAACGAATAACAAAGACTTGCTTACTTTGTCCCGGTTCTCAGCTCTAAAAAGGAAGGTCCTCTTCAGAAAAACCACCGCACCACTTTTAGGCTTTATTGAGCACCCTTCGCTATTGGGCCACCTTCCCGCTCGGTTCCCAATCGACTGTCCCGCGCAATTAATCCATTATCCGTAGTTCAGCAAAATGACCCCGTTAACAATTATACAGAGTGGAAAGTTTAACTGGAATAAATTCTGTAAATTAGAAAATTGCCATTTGTAGCAAAATTCTTGGAACAGGTCAATTTTTATTTTTGTGGCGTATATTATAAATGGATTTCTTTAACTTTTTAATTATTTGGAGGGATAAAACAACCCCTAACTATTTTTTTTTAATGTTTTTTTATGTTGAGTAACTTTTTTTTCTTAAAGCTTGTTCAATTGGGAATACAGCTACGTTTTTATTTTTTATTTTTTCTTAAACAGTAAAAGGCGAAAAAATAAAAAATAAATTTTTGACTAGAACGATTTTAATGCATCAGATGTTCAAAATGCTCACCACCTCTCACTTGGCAATTACTCTCCTAATTTCATGCCGAATTTGAAGTTCTGAAGTTCTGCTATGTCGTTTGGTTTAGTCACACAAACTTTACTTTTTAAATACCCCCATAAAAAAAAGTCTAAAGGGGAGATCTTGTTGGCCACTCAATCGGTCATCGGTCCTCTTCTTCCTATCCACCTATTGAGAAAAACTTCATTGAGGCAATTCGTACTTCGGTTTTAGTAAAAAAATTTTTTTTTATTTTTTTACCTTTTACTGCTAAAGAAAAATAAAAAAATAAAACGTAGCTGTATTCCCAATTTTTTCAACATATCCTTCCATTAAAAAAAACATAGTTAGGGGTCGTTTCACCCCTCCAAATAATTGAAAAGTTAAAAAAGTCCCTTTGTAATATATTAAAAATAAAAATTGACCTGTTCCAAGAATTTTTTTACAAATCGTAATTTTCTAAGTTACAGAATTTATTCCAGTTAAACTTTCCACTCTGTATACAGCTCTCCCCAATGAGTATTCGTGACAATATGTATGTATAATTGATTGACTATTGCGTTCTTTAGTATTTTTAATCACAGATTTTGGGCATCAAATTCAAACTAACTTAAAAAAATTTGACAGATTACGTCAACTTAAAAAGTATGTATTTACTGTAAAAAGAGGTTATGGTTGACTCGTATGTGCAAATCAGCAGTACTTTTTATACCTGTTTCGTTTCATTTCAAAGCTGCCAAGTATGGAGAAGAACCTCACATTTCAGAGATTTTTAGTAAAATTAGAATTCAAAGGCGTGAAACACGATAGAAAATCACTGTACAATTAAGTGTTTTCTAACGTCAACATCACGTTTTGTAACGCATATTTATTCGACATACGTTAAAATAACGTTATAAAACGTGGGTTAAAAATTTAGTTGTAAATTATGATTTATCTAACGTATTAGTTTCGTTAATTTTTTTCTCATTTATTACGTAGAATAGTAGATGTTGAATTAACGTTGAAAAGATATGGTAATCAACGTACGGTAGATACATCGCATTTACTCATAGTATAAATCACGTCGGAAAAAGACAAAATTATTACATATTTATTTCACGTTATAATTACGTCCATATTAAACTGATCGTTAAAAAACACGTTATACAAACGTGGTATAATTATGGTTGCTAATTCAACCAAAAAACAACGTTGCATTTTTCAACGAATAACGTTATTTCCACCGTAACAACGTGAAATTAACGTTGAATAAACGTACATGTTTTCGCTGGGTATCTTATTTAAACTTACCAATAATATTACTCAATGTCCTAAACCACTTCTTACTAGTGCCAAGAATAAATTTCAGAAGAAATTATTTTATGTATAAAAATTTTCATAACGCTGTATATGGAATGAACTCTTGAATTATTAGTTTAATGAAAGACTTATCAAACGATATCTACATTGTTAAGACCCAGTCTTTCCATCTCCATTAAAGTTATTCGGCGAATAACTTGTTTTTTCTAAATGCTTGTGTGACTTTATGAATATTTTGCATAGTAACTATTCGCTGAATAACTATAGTCAGTTTATTAGGAGATGAAAGATCGACCGTTTAAATTATAACCATGTTCTGGCTGACACGAGTATTAACGTTTTTACAACTCTATGTAATTTTTAACTTTACATTATATTTATGCTCGTTGTTTACAACATGATTATACATTATTACTTTATACTATGTGTTGTTTTAAAAATCTAATGGGGAGTGGCTGTGGAAAAGAAAATTCATGTCTTAGCTCCATTCATGTACTTTAAATTGTCAGTTTTGGCATGTCGTAGATGCCAAGCTACGACATGAGTTTTAATTTTCATGGCCAACCTTTATGGCATTTTTAAAAAAATACACCGTAGCATTTATACACGTATTACATATTATTTAGATTTATTTCTAAATACATACTGTAATTTAACGACATACATTAAATTACGAAAATCTTTGAAACTGATACGAACTTTCCTTAACATCTTAATAGTGAATTTCGTAACTAGGTTCAATATTTAGTGGGGCATCATCTGTTTCGTTAGAACAATTATCACCTTCTCAAGAAAGTTTATGGTTGCACGTGTGAAACAAATACGGAAAAAAACGTGCCACATGCTTTGTTAAATGCAGCATTTACTACTGTGGTTTTTGATAAATGATTTAATTTTTTTTTTTGACTGCGTCGTATTTTTTTCTCCTACGCGTGCTGCTATTAAGGTGAATGTGGGAAACCATTTCAAAAAACCCTGATCTTACGCAATTGACTGCTGCTCGAAAACACTTTCTATACATATTGTAATAATTATTTCATGTATATGGTAAGATTCTCTCACGAAGTATTGTTTTAGGTGTCTTAAGAGTTGCACTGTTTACTATACTGTGGTGTTGTTGATGCAGTGTTTCATTGAAAATAAAGCTTTACTACAACTATAATGTTTATTTCGATAAACATAGGCAGATGATTGTGTTACCCTACCATGGGCTTAGTTTTCTGAAAGCCGCACTGCGAAGCTGCTTGTGTCAGTATGCTAGCCATGTCGTACGGGGGTTAAGCTGGTACCTAATTTTCTATGACTTCATCTACAACTCTCGGCAAAACTAAGGTCTCAGTCGTTTTCATACGGCCAGCTGGCCGTAACTTCTTGGCAAAGACTTTTTCGGTGATCTAGCTCATGCCCATTTTGGGAACGAAATTGCTTTGCGGTTCTTTTCGAGAGCTTATGGTTTTTCGCTGATGCTGCCGAACGTTCTTCCATATACTGGCTCGTAACTCATTCTATTTGTATAGTAGCATAGGAGAGGAGAGTCTTGATAGATTGTAAGAAGTACTAGCGAAGTCTGGTTGTTGACGGTTTGCGATGGGTTCTTATATATGTTTTCTGCAGTGAAAAATCGCTGCAGTTTTGCCATTGCTCTGCCTGTTGGCCAATCAGAGGCAAGCGGTAGGTACTCTACTTACCGGCGGTTACTGTCGCGACTTAAATTTACATACAAGATGATTCAAATTTAATTTTAAAAACTTTGGGAACCGAGAAAATATGGGATTTCTTTAACAATGTCCAAACACGCTTTGTTTCTGGAAAATGGCGTCAGATTTTAATTATTTTTAAATTTTTTTAAGAATAACTCAAAAATGAAAAAAGTTTAGTTGAAGTACCAAAACTCTGTTTTCTGTGGTGAGACGGGTTTGATCTTGCAGCCCTACGGTTATGAAACTGGGGTAAACACTTAGACCGCGAGAATGATTTATTGTAATTATAAATAATAATGTTTAAAATATTAGTTTAATATCAAAATACTTTAAAAATCAAAATATTTCCGATTGCAACCTACAAGTTCATTTGAATTTATTCAGGCCGATAATACATATAAAATAATTTCTGTTTCCCTTGTTAAATCCCTGCCCCGTTTTTAAATAGACAGCAGACAGAAGGCATGTGTGCATGGATCACGTAAATATCATCTCATTTTTATTTCCTTTTAAAACAACCGGAACTATTTTGCTGACCCTCTAATATCCTATGCTTAATTATGCTAAATAAGTTACAATTTTTAAGGTGCGGGCCACTGGGCTTGCCAACTCACACCGCGAATAATATCTGGTGGCGTCAAAGTAGGCCATCTGTTACGCAAGATTTCAAGAATCGGTTTACATAACAGTAACTCTTCATTTCCAAATATATATCAGACAAAATGTCTTTAAATTTGTACAAATTACTGTAAATAATTTAAATGTATAGTTGCATCATAACAAATGGGTAATTTCGTTTTCAATTGTTTGTGACGAAGGAAACCGGTAATTTTCTAAAGGAAACCTAAATTTGCTGTAAAGTTATTTTGATTATGTAAAATAATGGCATTCATTTTTGTTACAGGGCGATGTTGATACGACTGAAGGCGACCATTGCGGTCGTCATTCTGGCATTAGTTAATTTTACTTCATCTCAGGTATGTATTTATACAAATACTCGGATATAAGGATTCATTTGTGTTTAGTAATTTACGATTCAGGCGATATTTGGGCGATTCGATCGACAGCAATCGTGTCGGGAAACCGGATCGCTTCAATATCGCCCGATTACAAGCAATATTTTGATCGCCGGCAATTTTTTTTCCTAAGTACTTGGTGGGGCCAATTTTCGGATGATCAAATTGCAGCGTCCAGATCGCTTGAATATCGCTGCGACTGTGATCTCCTTAAGTAAAGACCATTTGATTGTATAGTTCGTCGAGTTGTTCAATTCCTCGTGCTTTGAAGGTATTTTTATGTTTCCTTGATGTTTTCAATTAACATTGAAATATCTAGCCTCATTATAAAATAATACCACACGATCGAAAATAAAATGATTCAGAGTAGACCTGACCTAGGTTTTCACCAATTTTGAATTAACAGAGAAAGTTTTGTGTTCCAACTCGTACATTTTGAAACAATTAAAATGTCACGTTAAGCAGAGGTATAAATTCGACAGACAGTATTACTAAAATTCTTCATAATTCATAGTCTACTCCAAGCCATGGTACAAATATCATTATAAGGTATACTCGGTTCAGGCCAAAAATATGAGCTAACCGCACAGCTCAGAGGTGCGTCATTAATACGGCCATTATGACCAACATGGCCCTTATGATATATGACGAACGTTTATTTACGTTCTCATTCATACAGCGTTTACGTTCTCACTCCTATTATACTCATACAGCTGATTGAGTTGTCATACGCCAGTATTAGTAGTTCCATCTTAACTTATACCTTCATCAAGTTTCACTTAAGTTCAAAGTGTAATTTGCTGCTGGGTTATTCTCGGTTATTTTCCAGACTGAGATCAGTCAAGTTATGATAATACCGATTCGAGTTGAAGACGTGGTGCATTGATATCGTTGACATTTTAAAAATTAATAATGGCAAATAGTACCAAAATAGTACCACAGTTGAAAATAACTTGTTAAGTATGACTTAAGACATAGATGGGGTTGACTTAACATAAAGTGCAACTTAAGTTGCAACTATGATCAATGAACTATGAAGTAGGATTTTACATTAACTGAGACTTGAAGTTCAAGTTGAACTTAAGACTTGTCCATTAGCGTAACTATGAGACGCTATGTCCCCTCGCAACTGGAACTGTTGCGCCCAGAATGATCACGAATCAATATTTTCTTCCTCTTGTTATTTGCTCCCCTAAGAAGCCTATGTCCCCGGAGCGTTATTTACGCCAGTGAACTTGTTTATGAATACAGGCAATAGAAACTCTCCCATACACGTGATAAGTATACGCGTAAGCATATACCGAGTATACCTTATACCAGCGGTTCTCAAACTTTCGTACTTCGCGCTCCCCTTTTTTTTACTTTGAATAGTTCTGTGCCCTCCCGCATATTAAAAAGAGAGTCGAGGGTCCTTTAGAAAATTTGAACACTATTTTCAGCAAATACTTTTTCGCAGATGAAGACATTAAATTGTGTGAAAGGTCAAAAATCGATGTTTTCTGGTTAGAATCGATTTTGATAGGAAATTTATCGTAGTTTCTGATACAATAGGTCATTTTTATACCAAAATATCGCAAAAAGTGAAGCAGAGTCGAATTTCAAGAAAACGTATTTACCTTATCTTCCCGACTAACCTTTTGGGTAGGTAACCTTGCTTCTCTGTAGTTTTTATTATCATACTTTCTACACTTTCTATCTTTCTGATCACAAAAAATAGTAATAATATGACAATTCTCCATTCTAAAAAGAAAAAGTAGCAGAAGAAGAACCATGTTAATCGTGTTATTGTTATTAACTAAGGACAAAAAATATAACGTCAAAAAAATGAATCAAAAGTAACGAAAAACGAGTGAATATCTGAAGAAAAAAATTCTTGAAACTTTGACAGCGTTTTTCTGACTTTTCGGAAGTTCCAACTTTAAAAATTCATAACTTTTGAACGGATCGAGATACCTATTGAAAATCTGAAAACACCACCGTGTTCAGCAGCTTTCCGATTGTAAGAAAAACACCCGATTTTTGAAAAGTGGAAGATAAGGTACGTTTTCCCATGGACGGTCCCATATACTTATACCATGCTCCGACCACTTTTATTTTCGTTCGCGTGGTATTAATGATTTTCTGGAAAAAAATTTTACTGCACCTATACGCTTCCTTTCCAAGTGATTCATTAAATTTGTAGTAATTTCACAATCTTTGATTATTACATACAGGGTGGTTCCGATATAACGTGCCAAATTTAAACTGATCTCTCAGCTTGCCTAAAGAAATTAAAAAATCTAGAAGTACTTTCGATTGATCGGCATATAGTAAAAAAATGACGTTGTGGAAAACAGAATCCTAGAAAGATGCGATCAGGTTTGATTTCTACATCGCGAGGTTCCTCCTCATTTCAGCCGAAATGTACGCGATTACTTAAATCGCATTTATCCAAATCGCTGGATTGGTCGTAATGGTCCAATGCGATGATCTCGATTCCAGGAATTAGCTTGTCTGGACTTTTATTTTTGGGGCCATATGAAAGAAGTAGTGTACGAAATGAAATAAAGAACACCAATTTCGGGAACGCATACTAGACTTTGCGAACCAAATTTGTAATAACCCAGCAATGCTCAATTCTGTTTATAAAAGTTAGCATCGGCGTACGCAACGGAAGACATTTTGAATATTTATTATAAATTGATTGTTTTCATCTAGTTTACGGTTAATTTTTTCAATAAACACTGGTTGCAAATTATCAATTATTCTGAATTATTGTATTGTATTAACTGGGGGATCGAAGGACATTTAAGTAGTCTCACAGAACTGAGACCAAATTGATCTATTGTTCAAACCCCACGTATAATTAATTTCCTAGAAATCCTACCTTTTCAGCGAAGTGCAGAATGGTCCTAAGCAGCTTAGTTTTCACTTCATCAGGTATTAGATTCACATTGTTTAAGTGATTAACAATAAGCCGAAGTCTAACTATTGCCACGAACCTGCATGTATGATTTACATAATCTGCATGTTTTACGTTCTGCCAAGTCCATTTTGTTAAAGTGACACTTCACCGGGCAGTGACCAGTAAAAAGACGTGTAGTAGTCTTTAATTCATTCTTTGCTAAAAGTAAAATTTGAGCAGTCTTAGGCGAATTATTAAAAAATATCTTCGCCTGTCTTTGACTTGGAATATTTTTCCAGTAGCATATTTGCTTCCTTTCTATCCACCTTTCAGTCTCTTTTCTATACTGTGTCTTACTCAAGTCACAGTAAGGTTCAGGACCTATGGGAGAAGTCTCAGAACCAGTACGAGCAAGTTTGTCGGCTTTTTCGTTCCCTTCTGTATTCTCATGGCTTTAGGGTAATTTTGTTGCCCTTAACTAGTTCCTTGAAGGATTCTTTGCATCCCCATATGGAAAAGGACTTAGTGCAGTATGAGTGCAGTATGAGTGCAGTATGAGTGCCTTTATAGTTACCTGACTATCAGACAGAATATATATTTTTCTGCCCTTTGTGTTCCTTCTCAGGCATTCCTGGGCACTTAGATTTATTGCGTGTTTCAGCTTGCGTAATTGTTGGGGTAGTACCTAAGGCTGTTGATGCCTTGTACTTTGGGTTGTAAATACCTGTACGTATCCCCTTTGTTGTCTTAGATCCATCCGTGTATCAACCATTTTTGTCTAACTAATATCCACTTCATAAGATATGTCAAAGTCAAACACTTTCGCCATCATGTCTGACAGTTTTTCTAATATGTCTGGCCAGTATTCTAAGATGAGATGTGCGACCACTCGGTTTGCATCTCCAGGTCCAGGCTAGTCTCAAAGAAGCTAGCTTGCCCTCCCTCTGCACCTGTACGTGAAGTGGTGGCTTCCAGAGTTGCTATTGGGGTTATATTCATTACCCTTGTTATTCCCAGACATTTTAATCGCTGCAATTGTTTATTTTGCGTAATTACCTCAGTGGTCTTTTGTCCACCACACTTAAAAGGGCATAAGTAAGTATGAGTCTTACTACTAATCTTAATTAAATTTGAAACTAAAATGTAAATAATTTATTCAAGATTTGACTGATTTCACAAAGCTATTATTCAGTGGCTCTCA
Source organism: Dorcus parallelipipedus (assembly GCA_958336345.1). Taxonomy (NCBI): domain Eukaryota; kingdom Metazoa; phylum Arthropoda; class Insecta; order Coleoptera; family Lucanidae; genus Dorcus; species Dorcus parallelipipedus. Next base: position 12,887,998 of record OY284482.1, read on the forward strand.
AACACACCATCTTTAGTTTTTGTCTTAAATTGAAGATTAGATCCAAAAATTCTATTAGACTTTTCCGCTCGTTTTGACGTGGTGAATTACCACCCAGAGTTTATCGCAACCACTAGAGTATATCGGAACTAGCCTGTATAGCCAAAGTCATATCTGATTTTCCCTAGTCACATTCTTCGTTTTGTGTTATTAGCTGTCAATGGCGTGTAGAGGGCGATAAGAGAATCGATTCACATTAATTAAATTGATTCGAGTCCTTATTTGATCCCATTTTCATTTTTGTTTCTGTTTATGTTCTTGATTTTTATGAATTAAATTTAAGTACGTATTATGTGGAATATTTATTTAAATTTGTTATATAAAAAAATGTTATTTAATTATGTAATGCTGCAATTATTTCGATTTTTTCTTATTTAACCAAAGTTTAATACAGGTCTTTTTAAAATACTTAGTTTTAGATAAAACATGAAATGTATGTTAAAGAATTGTATAAATAGTAAATATGTAATAAGTACCTAAAAAGAAAGTATATTTTAATTTTCTGTTCCAGGAATCTTCACATTTATTTACATGCCCAAACGGTAAGTACTAATTTCGTGTCGTAAATAGTAAAATTCAGTTCAGTTAATACATGTACAGTAAGAAAACGTACACTAAAGAATTTCTACGGCTTCAGTATGCTATAAATCGTAAGTGTGCCATTTGTTAATGGAAACTACGCTTGATATTAATTGTTCATTACAGGTAATGGCTTTGATCGCGTTAACAGATTTCAACGTTCTGTTTATTTCAGTTCCTTCAATTCGTCTCATCTAGATATAATGGTCTTCTAACACGCCTGTCTCGATTTAATTCGTTGTATGGCTGGCGAAGATTCCTTATGCACATTTTAATCGCGAGACTGCTTACGAACCTAACCGTACTTTATTAACGGTATCCGTAGAAAACCGCTGATGAAGGTTTTATTAAAAACATCGCCTCATTATTAATCTCGCCAACTAGCTCTGACTCTTCATAATGTAGGTTGGGAAATTACTTGAGAGTATCTATTAAACTGTGAAAATGCAATGAATATCTAATTTTATCCTCATTTTGCACCATCTGAGCGACTTACTTAACACAAAGACGTTATTATTTTAGTCCGCTTTATTATTTACAGAAAAAAATGTCTTTGTTACGAATGCAAGAACGTTTACTTTGAGAAAGTAGGAAATTTTACTATTTCCTAACAGTAACTCCTGACCTCCGTGGATTGCATATTTATTTACGTATTTGAATAATCAATACAACTAATTTCAAATCAGTGAAGTGTTAAGGAACATTGCACGGTGATTAGAAACGTGAAACGCGGACAAAAAGGCCTTTGTATACAATAGGATTCTTTTCGATAATGATATTTGAATTAAACAAGAATATTAAACTTAACCTTCTGAACAAGCTTCGAAATTTTCACTTTCATTCGTTTTCAGTATTACTGAAATAAAATAGTGCAAGAAAAATCCAAAAGTTTGATAAATTTTTTAATTGGTTGTTTCAAGTAAAATTTTACAAGAATTTCGTTATCTTTGTTATGCACGTCTATACTTATACCTATTTCGTATAATAATGTTTGCTAAGTGGACGCCAGAGTGCTGGACTCCAACAGTCGGGCTTCTCTGTGTATTGTGATATGTTTTCACTAAATTACTTAAATACATTCGTTTAAATTACAGAAGCATATTTGTACATAAGTATCTTTTTCTGAGGAACTAAATACAGATATTTACAGATACAGATTTTAACAGTTTTTGAGAAATCTACAAATAAAATGTCGGAGAATGTAGAAATAATTTTAGAAATTGTGCAAAAAATAGTACTTAATAAATTAATAAATTCTCACAAACGTGTTGAATTTTATTTTTTGTTTGTTTACCTACTTGCTCGTTTGCTTGCCCGTCTACTTAAAATGGTCAGAAGGAATTAGGCTAAAATGTGAAATGGATTTAAATCATTCACTATCAGATTCACTAACGATTTTCAAAAAATTTAACTATGTAATTTATAAAATATATTGAGCAGGTACATTTTATATTAAAATTATGGTCTACAATATGTTAATTTGAGACTACAATGCGTTATTTAGAAAAATGTAAAATTTGTAACAGCTTTTATGGACTTGCTCAATGTAGCTCTCAAGAATTTAAATTTATGGGCCAGACTTGTCTCGTCAACGTCATTAAATAATCGGAATATGTTAAAATTTCATTTCAACACAAAGTCGACAGCCACAGCAACCGGTTTGAGCATGTTATTTCGCTAACCTAATTTTAAGCGTACGGTATTTCTCATTTTATTATGGCACAATTAGTGGAGTATCTGCTTCAAATATTTGTGCTGCCTAAATTTCCCAAATTCCTTGGACTTTATTATGTTACGTAATGTGAATATTAATTTTCCTGTTAGAAGCTCCTAGCATGAATATCAAATAATTCCTTGACATTCATTATTTTATTTATGACGAAGTTGAAAATTATCATTCATTCAACCAAATAAAATTAGTTTTGATTAAATATTTATATTTTATTTTTATTAGCGATTTGCTAAAACAATTGTGCGTAAATTACTTATAATTTAGAAACCACAATAGTTTTCCAATTATTTTGTTTTAGTTTTTTTACTATGTAACATTTACTATAGTATTCAATTTGAACCGTTCATCATTGCTAAATTTTTATTTTTAAAAATACAAATTCGGTTAAATTGGCAAAGATTCTCTGATTGACAAAGTTTCATGCTAATTTTGAATTTCTAATCAAAAAATTAATTGCACTGTTAGTTATCAAGATATTTGTACGTACCTCCTTTTGTAGTGTAAAGTTCAGGCGATTGGTGTACTTCGCCAATGCAATGGTCGCGTTCACCTGCACACCGTTGGCAATTTTTCTGATGAACGGGTGTTCATATTGCAAACATGTTTGGTGTACAATTGCTATCAGACGCCATTTTTTAGGCGTAAAATTTTAACGCTGAATTAGCCCTGCCAGCAGCAAAGCGTTGAAAACGTGAAATGTAACATCATTGAAGATACACGGTCTTATTTGTACAATAACCTAGTTTATTAACATAACCGAAATGAAAGATATGCACAAATTATTAGACGGTAACACGTAAACAAATCATAATTCGAAGTAATCGTTCATCAGACAGGAAGCAGCAATCAAAAACGTATCAGAAACGCATCGCAAGGTGATTTATTCTGGTGAACGCGACCAATATTTGTTTGTATAATTATTTGTCACTGGTAAGTACTGGTCAGTTTCCAATCATCTGTCGGTAAAAATGGCACAAGTCAAAGGAATCACAATTATTGGTTGAAGTCCATACTTGTGGTTCTGCTCACACAAGTTGTACCGGGTGTCCCAACGGTGTGTATTTCTTCTGTGGAGCCTATAGAAATAGCAAGTCGAAAAAAAGAGTTTAAGAAAGTTATACTAGACATCACGCGGCACATTTTAATATTATTTTTAACTATACAGGGTGTTCCAGAAAATGGTGGTGTATAGAGAGGGATTTTTTTTAGAACACCCGTATACTTTTACAAATTTAGATGTTCCATGGAGAGCTGATGACAACAATATAAATATATATTGGTTTCACTCAGTTATTTTCGAAAATTCCTTAAAAATTTACAAATTTTGAACTTATGTTTCTGACTATGGAGATCACACAGACTTACGAAAATATAACAAAATATTCTTAAGACTTTGGACTTTATGAAAATATGAAAAAAGTTAAAATATCTTTTAGCATTATACAGGGCAAACAGTACTTGCGAAGCACTCAGTATCTCATTTTTTTAAATGGAATGATCTATTTTTTATTTCAGAAATAGATAGTACTTAAGCTTAGCTTTTTACTGATATCAGGTTATATACCTTTATTTCTAATATTTACTTTACTAGAAATATTGTTTTAACTACCATTAGAATTTTTTGGTTTTTAACCTTTTATGTTTGGAAATAAATTATAATCATAAATTTGAAAGTTCCTAGAGCTTCCCAAACTAAAAATGCAGATATCAAAACTCGAATACCACTGGTCACATATCGAGGAAATAAAAGAGATACGCGGAAATATAATTGTTGAAATATAGTTGTTATAATTATTATAATATAATCTTATAATTGTTATAAGATCTTTAAATGAAATAATGACTGACTACGATGAAAAAAATTTTTTTTTCACATATTAACCTGTTTTTTTCGTATCAATGTGAGTATTGTAAAACGTTAAATGTGTAGACCTGGACGTTTCTTCAGGTGTGATATAAATACACTCTGGGATTTACTTTTTGCTCATTTACTATACAAAAAATATAAATGAAAGGCTAAAAATTTCAAATAGTAGTAAAAACAAAGTTTCTAATGAAAGAAATGCTAGAAATATAGGTATATAACCTGGTATCAGTAGAAAGCTAAGTTTAAGAACTACTCATTTCTGAAATAAAAAATAGGTCGTTTCATTAAAAAAAAATGAGATACTGAGTGCTTCGCTAGTACTGTTTGTCCTGTATAATGCTAAAAGATATTTTAACTTTTTCATATTTTCAAAAAGCCCAAGGTCCTAAGAATATTTTGTTATATTTTCGTAAGTCTGTGTCATCTCCAATCAGCAACATAAGTTCAAAATTCGTAAATTTTTAAGGAATTTTCGAAGAAAATTTTTTTTCTTACGAAAATACAAATAGCTGAGCGAAATTAATATATCTTTATATTATTGTAATCATCTCTCCACGGGACATCCAAATTTATAAGAATATACAAGCGGTTCCATTAAAAAAAAATTTTGTATGCACCAACACTTTCTGGAATAACCTGTGTAGTTGAAAATAATTTTAAAATGTGCCGCGTGATGTCTAGTATAACTTTCTTAATCTTTTTTTCTCTACTTGTTATTCCTATAGGCTCCACAGAAGAAATACACACCGTTGGGACACCCGGTACATATAATTATGCATTGCTTTGCTACTACTACTCTGTATCGATACGAGGATAGAAGAGGTTACAGGTCTTAAAAATACTTTTTTTTATTAATGATTATGAAAAATTAAAATGGAGTGGTCACACTGAGAAAAATATAATTTTGCGATTTTGATAAAACATTATTCCTATCGATAAAATAAAAGTATAATGCTGTCAAGTTATAAGACCTATCTTACTCTAAATTAATCATGATTCTTAGCACAATTAAACTGTTTAAGTTTAAGAATGTAAAATTTTCATTCTACATAATACGTATTGTTAAAATAATAAACCATAATGAAATATTATGCCGAATAAATTAGTAATAAAATGTTATGTCTGACTTTTTGTTAATTACTCCGGTAATTTTATCATGACAGAAAATGATACTCTAAACAACAAACCACATAGTGTTAATTTTCCAATAGTACGCTGAGTCGGTTTTTAACGCGAATCCGAATAAAATGTTCGGAATTTTTGTTAATATAAACATACTCTTTGATCCTATTTTTCTCAATGCACTCTCAAAATACCAAACATTCAAGTTTATTGAAACATTCTGTAGATAGAGAAAAGATCATGACTTCCACGACTTCTATTCAAAGGTACCATATTCTTTTTTTTCTTTAGTTTTAAATATTATCCACTCATTAGTACCAAAAAAGCTGCACAGGCGACGACATTTTCAGGGTGACCGCTATCCATGATTGTCAACACTCTCCTATCCATCCCGCAAACATTATACAAGTTCGCTGGCTTTAATGAGCTGGTACACTTGCCAAATATACCTACCAATATTGGTGTGTTGGTCAAGTATACCACAACTTTAAAACGGCATCTACTTTATTACTCCGCTCACATTGAATAGCTATGCCCTTGTTTCAATTAAAAATGTTGTGAATTATTTAAAATCGATGTAATCATATTATCCACCTTAATTCAAAATTAATCGTTACTTCTGGTATTTGTTCCATAGTGATCTGTCCCATTTTTCACCTTATTTTCAAAATTTGTTATTTTGTTATTTGTGATTAGGCTTCTCTTGAATTTGCTAGTAGTGAAAACTTTCTCCAAATTAAAAAAGTCCCGCTCTCTTCAAAATTCTTGATGGCTGTCATATTATACTTTTATGCAAATAATATGAATATAACTGTTAAAGTAGTATAAGTAAAACTGCTAAATAAAGTTTGTACGGTACCGATCTTTCTTTCGACTTTAAGGCCCTATTTTACAATAGTCGGATAAGCATTATTCTTAAAATAACGTGACGTAGGTGTGACGTAGATAAGGAGGAACATTAAAGGATATTCGGCGAACAGTTATTCCGTCTTTATTCCACCATTGTAAAACTGGGACTTAGTATAAGACTTTGTAGTTATTAATTTTTGATTACGCTTAAATTTAATATTTACTAGTTAATACGCCTAGTAAAATTGAAATAAAGAATAAAAATTGAATGTGATGAAATTATTCTTATTTAAGAAGTTCGGTTTAAACTATTCATAGACGTTTATTTTCATTAGAAACAAGTATCTTTTAAGAGACGGACAATTCATTATTTAAATTGTCCGAAAATAACTGTTTTTATCTTTCGATGTTTTATTCATCAAGGACGATAACAAACCTTTATTCTTCCACTACAATGTAAGGAATGTAAAATTTTACAAAGCAGAATTTGGGTGCGCCTTTGACTCATTCAATGCTTTGTATATTTCTGAAGCATAAATCGATTCTACTTACAGCAAAACTTTATATAAAAATCATTTTAATCCCTTATCTATACGTTAATTAATGAACAATTTAAGTAGCGACATCTTGCAATCGCTTTTTGACCTAACATCGCAGACCGATTTGCACAAAATTTTTCGTTAATTAATGAGATTATTAGGGATCAGAATTTTAAACTTTGTTCGATTAAATACAACCGAGGCGGAAACGTATAACACTAAAGCGAAGAATTAGTATTGCAAAGGATAATGTAAGGACTAATAGTTAAATATATTTATTGAATATGGCTAAAAACCAATTCATAAAAATTAATTTAGTTTGTTTTAATATACAATACAAACATGCTTAAATAACAATGGTAGGTATGAACATACTGATTATCGCCTTGATCGAAATAAACCGAACAGAATATCAAATTTCTTTCCCTTGTGATAATTTTAATTCAATTTACCGGATACTTCCTAAAATTGATATAAATATCAACGTTTCCCTATGCTTTTGACAGCTTCTAAACTAAAAAGAGAGATGTGGTATCAAATTGTCAAGGGAAACTAAACAAGAGAAATATCGAAGTTTTTGTTACAAAATAACTATTTTCTGCAGTTACAAATAAAAATTAAACAAGTTCATTAAACGTTATATCAGAAAATCACAAACCTTACTGTGAATCTCAAATTTGACTTAAAAATAGAACATGTATTAGATATAGATTCTATTTAACTAGAATCGATTAGAATATAAAACGTATGTAAGTGTACAATTACACTAATAAAAAATTGTGACACATTCACCAATTTCTGTAACCATCGTTTTAACCGAAATTTCGATTAGTCGAAAAAGTCCAGTCCCCTGTACTTCGGATAGTCGAAAGACTATATCTAGGGTCACTTTGTTTTGTTAGATTCTTTGTTAAGATATGATTTTGACAACAATATTACGTTCTTAAAATGTCGGGAAAGCAATACGTCGAAAGAAATTCATAGAAACTTTCTAGACGGACTATATATACTTTCACTCATGTTAAAGCACAAAAACAACATTCCATATCATACAAGCCTAACGCATGCCCTCAGTCAAAAGAACCTTCTCATTCTTACATTTCACGCACCCAAAAACATACATCCCAAACATATTCGCCAAGTTCGTATACAATCTCATCCACCGATGTAGTCTCACCAAAAGGCATGCTAATATTTACCTTCTTTGCATTACTGACTCATTCATTAAATTGACAAAATCGATTATCCCTAACAACATATTAATTACAAGACCTGAGTAAGATTCAAATGCGCATGTCGAAAAAATTACCCTCTTTTTTTGATCACTCGATGTATATAAAACGTTAATGCAAAACTGTTAACATAAATGAAATCCATAAAAATAAATATGACCAATTTTTAAATTTTTTGTACTGGTTGAAAAATAAAATAATAAAGAGGGGTTTACATTAACAAAACTAACCCTATGCAATATAAAACACTGCAAAGCATTTTGAATCCGAAGGAAGAATGAGTAATTAAATTGTACCGGTTGATATTAAATATTTACTAAACCGTGAAGTGTGGTTTTAAAGCAAACGTTAACATAATTAATTACGATTTGAAATATTGTAGTACTTGCTGACCTCGAACGAGCGATACACGATTCTTCTTCTTGATTCACGCTAAAAGAATTTCCAGGTAAAAACTTTTCAGGATTTGATTTTACATGCAAGTTTTGGTTAAGGTAGCAATTTCTGGACAACCTTGAAGAAACATTTTTGTGTGGATAACTTCAAAGGTCATCATTTAATATACAAGGTGATTTTAATAGTTGTGCACATAGGTATTTGAACTCGTAATAAAAAACGACAAAACATTATTATTCGCTCAATAATGTCTTACACAAAAGGACCAGAAATGGTAATTTTTCAATACGGCTCTGTGTGCACATCCTCGGGTACCGCAGCCGTAAACGGCCTTCAACCTCGGATTTCCCCGGTCATTTTTACGTGTAAGTCGAGTCAATTCGGGCACTGCGACGTTCAGACATTGAAGAAAATTCGCGAAAATGATCTAACATCTATAGACCAACGTGGAAAGTCAGAAAGGAATCTGCACGATATGAAATTAAAATATCTGTATTCGAATTGCTATAAACTTTGTCGACATCAAACATGGTTGTATTTCCAGAATTAAGCAAACTTAGAAAATATCTACGTCCTTATTGTTGAAAATAATTTCGATCAATTCCATGTTTCCATCATTTTTCAGTCCGAATAAAGAGGAACGTTAAAAACCGATTAATCTGATTATAAAATCAATCATTTGGGGTAATCTCGCTAAACATCATTAATGATATGCAACACTGGTCATTTTCTACATCGTTGTTTTATGATTCAAAAATATAGCAAACGCTTGTTTAATTATTACCAAAATCATTTTTATTTATCAAAACTATCGTCAATTACCTCCCGCAAAAACGATTTATTTTGTTCTGCAGATTTTGATAATAGCACGGACAATTTTTAATTTAACACTTAACATATTTTATTGATCTAGAGCAATGAAAGTTAGAAATAGTACATTATATTTTACTACAGGATATTAAAACTGCAAAAATCATTAAATGAAAGCTGTAAATGTACTGGTATGCAGGGAAATTGATAATCGCCCTCATTGGTTCAGAGAAAATATACGGAAACACCTAGAACAATACAGTGCCACAGCAAATGTTTTCCTCTTGCGTATTTTAAATTCTTTTTAAAACTCCATTAAATTCGTTGGTTAAGCACAGGAACGAATCAGTGTATACTTGCTGATGCTTTTTGTGTTTTGATAATTATATTTCTTATGATATTATGATATCCTTCCTTTCTACTCAAGACTGTTTCATTAACTCTAAATTTTGAATTTCCACCGATTTTTAAATTAAACTTATCACACAAAATATAGCCAACATTTTTCAGATATATGAAAAAATGTTCTATCATAAGTTTGTTTTGTCTCTGATAATTTTTTTTATAAACTTTGTTCGGTTCTGAATTCATTTATTAATTTACGATTTGCAGCCATTTTTAAGTAATTTTTTCTTGAATTTATTTACAATTTGACATTATTGAAAGGAATCGTCGGTGGCATTTTCACTCGGTGAACTAAAAGAAACGATGTACACTGGTGCTTAAAAGTTTCGGAATGAAAAGCAATAAAACCGTTCGAATATGACTCCTATTGAAACGGACGTACTTTATTTAGAAGCTTAAGAAAGGAGGGTACTTTCACCGCACCCCGATAAGAAGGTTGTTAATCCTGTTAAACTGCCGCGGCCGGTGCAGATATTTATGATGCATTGAATTTCGTTGGAACGGAAGTATTTGGTTTCATTTATTCCTTGACGTAATTTAATGTATCTTAAAAATTTAACAACAATTTTTTTTACCTAAATTAGAATATTCTATTTTCTGAAATAACAGATCTTTATAAATTTAAAGAATACATACATGAATTTTAATTTTAAATTACTATAAAGGATCGATGATGTAAATTAATTTGAAAAATTATAATTATACGTAATTTCTGGTTTTGTTCTTTAATTTTTGATTTCACAAAAATTTTATTAGTTTATCGAAATTTTTATTCTAAAATTTTAATTACGAGAAAAAAGTAAAGAGATTTTTGATAAATATGAAATATGCAGAAATGAGCAGTGAAATTATTGTTTACTTAGAACATACGATTACGATTAGGGCATTCGAAGTAATGGATTAAATTTAAAAATTCTGAAAATTGATAACTTGCAACCTCTTTATTATTTTTAACCTTCTTAAGTTCCTTCTTGCGTTCTTACCACTATACTATAAGTAATTAATCAAGTTGGTTGAATATGTTCGTGTCTATTTTAAATCCCTGTGTTTGCGATGACCGGTTTTATTATCCGGACAGCAGGTAGATACGCTTGTAAAAGCTATAAGGTTCATAATTGCAAAACAGAAAATTTATTACTGCCAGTGATCTGGCTAGTACTCCGAAAACTTTTAAGCACCGGTGTACATTCATGACGCTTACAGGACATCGTATCCATCTCCTTAAAAACTATGAACAGTCGAATGCATTCAAATTTTACTAAAGTGAATCCGGGATGTCGTAAATTATTTTTTGCTTAGAAACCACAAATAAAATGTCGACCATGAATTTTTCTGTAAAGGTTATGTCATGACTAATTATTGTGACTGTACATGTCACAATAAACATGGAAATGCCCAGAAATGCCCGAAGTTGTTGTGAATAAACAAAGTCATTTTGTGGACTTTTGAAATCGATCTAGGGCTTGGAACAAGCATTCATCAGTGAAATAACAAATTTGATTTATTTTTGAAGTGTTATAATCTTATTCCAAGTTCAGCAGATCCGTGTATTTATCGAAGTATTTTATTAAAAATAATTATGCATTTTTAGCCCTGTATATAGATTACTATTAGCTGAAACGCAAAATGCAATAAATCCTGATTTCCTTAAAAAAACTCTTAACAGAACATAATTGGTAATCGGTTATTGGTTTACAAATTATTCATGACAAAGAAAGTAACACAATTTTCAATCACCGAAAGTATTACATCGAACCCATCCCTGCTGTAAGTGTTTCTGTAGATCCAAATTCTATTGCTTCACTGATGGATATTGAGAACAGTACAAAGAAGACAAAACTTTTCCATACAGAGAAGCATGATTGATGTTTTTTTGGCACAATTATCCTGATATAAAGCTTGAAAAATTAGTTTTTTAATCGGATTTGTAATATGTTTCACTGAAAAACATTGTTACGCCATAAAACGAGTCTTCCGATATCTTAGCGACACCACCAATTTAGGTATCTGTTATAGAATATCAGACTACAATAAAAATTTGTTAGAATTCGCAGGCGCTGATTTTGCAGGCGATATTTTAACTTTAAGATATATATTTTACTTTACCTGTTTCATGGTGTTCACAACATCAAAGAGTTGTAATCACTGAGCACAACAGAAGCAGAGTATATTACTGCAAGTACAGCCATTAGATAGCTCATTTGGCTCAGACAAGTCTTATTGGTCATTGGATATTCACATGAAAAAGATACTCTTTTGCAAATAGATAATCAAAGTATTATAAAACAGGTAAAAAAACCCAGATCTTTAAAGGCGTATCAAGTTCAGACTTTCACTTTATTCGCGAGAAATTTGAAAATGGAATTTTGAATGCAAAATGTTGGTTGCGAGTCGGCAGGAATTTTGAATGTTAATTATAAAACTTCTGAAGAATAGTGCAACAGAAAGCATATCCTAATAAATAAAAAATCACAGAATTTGCAATTTGAAGTTCAATTAATTTAAAGTTTTCAAGTTAATTGAAAACAGCATTTAATAGTCCAAAGAAAACAAGAGACTACACTTTTTGGACCATTCTTAAGTTTGATACTCGCAAATTCTCTTAAAATTTTAAGAAAAATAGTTCATTGATTAGACTAAGAAAGCTTACTACTTCTTCTGTTTGATAAAGTTTCATTCTTTAAAATCAATCACAAGTATATTTAAAAAATCCATTCTGCTTTTTCTGTGTGAATGAGAATGGCACCATTTCATCAGATATAAAGATAAAAATCTTGCTCGCTCTTTCTTCCAAATCAGTGACTGTCTTAGTCACAATAATGTAGTCATATATGTATGTATACGAACTGTGATTTTTAAGAGTAGGTCGTATAATTAAATTTTTAAATTCGTTTTCCTCTTGAAGTTGTTGATAATTTTTATAAAGCCTATATTATTTTCTGAAACTAATTTGTTTCATTCGTTAAAAAGTTAAAGACAAGTTAATTTTAGGTCTCTTTTAAAGCTCTGAGCTTTTAATTAATTTCCTTTACTCTCTCTTTCTCAACTAACCATCTATTCTTTTAATTGTTACTTACTGTTAGCTGACTATATCTGGTTGTAGGTTACAAAACAATATTGAAGAGAATATCTATTTTATCGACATAAGTAATCATTGCCTTAAAATTTTCATATTTTCCTCATTAAGGTATAAACTTACACAAATATAAGATATGATAGTCTGTAACTGATGTTATTTTTATCAATTCTATGCAGATTATTCTTTTCCATTTTCAAAGACCTTAGTAAGAATTTGCGTTACGTCCACTTCTTTCCCTATATAAATTCTTGACCGTTCCGCATAAACATAGGTAGGTCTTGATTTTCATAAATAATACATGTCACAATATGTTTTCAAATCATGAACGCCGAGACTTACTACTTGTTATGAAACAAATAAGTGGAATAAAATATTTCGCAGGAATTCGCATAAGTGAAAGTCACTGTCCGTGGCTATTTGACCTTTTCCGTCATACGACGAATAATAGAACTTACAGATCGTAGCCGAAGAAATCGGCATAGGTAAAAACTGATATGAAGAGCCTCTTCGTCGCAAAATGAGTAAAATTTTGTTGAAACTTTACATGAGAGTTCATGTCAGCTTATTTTTCACGTAAATGTGCAAAAACCATGACACGTAAATTAGTTGGGGAGACCTTGACGACGTAATAAGTTTACAAACGGTTACATAGAATTCACAGGATATCGATTATTTATTCATTATTAATATTTTCGATTACGACAGAGACTATTACGCTAGATCAAAGTTCTGAATTGCTACAACTTCTTTTTTTCAAATATACATGCTTGAGCTTTGTTACATAATGAAGGAACTTGGAAATAATTATTTTTGTTCCCATGTACTACTAGTGTGTGAAAAGCAATATTTACTTATTTTGTGTTTCATTTTCATATATGTATATTCAAGATTAATAGAGTAATCAAGAGTAATCAAGTAATTCCGTCGCTTTAAAAAATAACACACCGAACGCACCTATTGAATTTTGTTAGAGTTTAAACGAATTTGTGTTGTATTAAACAAATTGAAAGAATTAAGGATATGCCATAAAGTTTTATATTAGGTACTGCTGTGGCCACTGTAACATAAGCAAATTAAAATGCTTTATTTGCTTTACCTGTTAAAGCAAAAGTGAGGAATTGATAGCAATTTATGTAGGGAAAAACCGAACGACTGTAAGATTGTCGGGATCTTGAACTAAACAAATAAATTAAGTAAATATCCTTACGTAAGCTTCAGTTAAAATTAAATCCTTAAAACCTGTAATAAATTTTATGTTTAAATGCGTTTGCAGTGTCCTGAACAGTAACACGATTCGCTATGTAAAATTTTAATTAATTTAAAGGATGCAAGAGCAAGGCCACTAGGCGATCTGAACGGAGGGGATTAATAAAATATTACAAAATTTATAAACGCCTTACGTCATGTAAATGTAGACAAGGACGTTCGTGAATTCACTGTTGTTACAATGCGGTTATCTTCTTCTTCTTCTTCTTCTTCTTCTTCATTTTCCTTTTGCCCATGTGGGCGTCGGCTATTCTTGTTCATTATTCCACCCATCTCTTCCAGTTATTCCGGTCATTGGCCAGTAGTTTCATTTCATTTAGTGTTTTTCCCTTACTTCTTCCTATCTCCTCTACCTGTTGTATCCGTGTCTTTCTCGGTCTCCCTCTCCTCTTCTTCTTTCCTGTCTTTGCTTCCATTACTTTTTCGCCAGTTTGTTATTGTCCATTCTTGTTATGTGTCCAAACCAATTCAATATTATCTTGTTTTTCTTCCTTTCTATGTTGTCTTGGTTCAGTTGCTTTCTGATGTCGTCTTTTCTTATTCTATCCATCTTTGTCTTTCCTGCAATTTTTCTCAATTGTTTCATCTCTGCTGCTGTCACCATACTCTCGTGTTTGTTTGTATTCACCCAGGACTCACATCCGTATAGTAACGTTGGTACTATTAGTTTGTTGTATACCTGGAGTTTTACTTTTATTTCTATCCCTTTTTTTCCCAAAAATTCTTTTATTCAGAGCATAATAAATTTTTGTGGTTTTCTTTATTCTGTTTGCTATCTCTAGGTCTATCTTCCCATCTTCTGATATCATTACTCCTAGGTATTCATATGCAGTTACTTGTTCTATTCGCTGTCCCTTACATTTTATTTCTTCTGCATCCAAAGGTGTTTTCTGATTTATTATCATATATTTAGTTTTTCCTATATTGACCTCCACTTTCATTTTTTCTATTTCTTCTGTCCATATGTCTATAAGTGTCCTCATTTTTCTCCTTGTGTCCGCGACTAGTACTATATCATCCGCGTATAGCATTCCATCGAATTGGATGGGTAGCATCTGCCTGTATCCTATGGTTGTCCGGAGTCTTGTTGTTCTTTCCCTTGTGTTTTTCAGTATTTTGTCCATTATTAATATAAACAGTAGTGGGCTCAGGCTCTCCCTGTTTTATTCCTCTTCTCATCTCAAATTTTTCAGATCTTTCACCGTTTAATATTACTATGCCGTACACTGTGTTGTAGATACTTTTGACTAATCATTTTTCTTGGGCATTCCATCTCTTCCACTATTCCCCATAATACTGACCTCTCTACAGTGTCGAACGCTGCTTTTAAGTCTATAAACGTAATAAACAGTTCTTCATTAGCTACGTTCTTTTTTTCTATCAGGTTTCTTATTACAAAGATATGAACGAGTAGTTCTTATTGAACAACATGGTATTTAATTTTTTCTTATTTCTTCTTGTTATGATAAAATCCCATTTCTTTAGAAACAAATTGATGTTTTTATTTATTTATTTGTAGAATCTAAAAATTTGCCAAAGTTATGACAATTTTAAAATGAGAACTTACTTGAGAATAACCTTATACCAATATACATAAAATGTTTCTAACATTTTACCATTTTCTGTGATGTCTATTTTTTCAATTTTTTTTTCTTTGTCGCTCTATACAAGAATTACCAAGTGTATGTGTACCTAGTATGAAAATATGCAAGTTTAGAAAAAAATGTTTCGCTTAAGTTCTCTCTGATGACTAATATCTATTATATGATTCAAGGATATAAAAATGTCAATATTTTACACTAATTTAGTACATTCACCGGATTTACTTAATTTTCCCTAATAATTTACACAATATCCGGTAATTACATAGTTACCGTGCAGTATAAAATTTGCCTGGCATTGAAAACGGAATATTGAATTAAATTTACATTGCCCTTAAAATTGTATAAAACACCAATGCTTTTGATATAAACTTTTGATGTACGAAGTTTTTGGAAAAATCATTTTCTCCTCAAGCGTATTAAAATGTTTATTTTACGTTAAGGCCGTTCTAGAGTATCCTTTCTCTTGTACAAGATTTGGTTCGATTTCTACAATAAATATTTAGAACATGAAATTTTTGGGCTGCAAATACAGTTTGGAGATAGAACACGTTCCATATGTATTTCCAGATAGTTTTTGATTCAGTTGAAATTCTGATATAATTTACAGCATAAATTAAGTTATTTAAGAAATTGAGCCAAATCTTGTATAAGAAATAGCATAATGTAAAACGACCTTTACACTATTTGAATTAGCAAATATAGCTTTGGAAATCTTGAAGAGAGTATACAATATGTCCCAGATAACTTTTCCAGCATGATAATCTCGCTTGCTATAAGAGATACGAATTCGGTTAAATGGGATGAATTATTCCTAAGTATTTAGGATATTTAAAGTTGGTTCTTGTCCGATAAATTTGTATCACAAAATCTTTTAACCGGACACTAAATCTCGCACTATACACTTAACGTTTCACTGTCGTTCGACAGCTTCGTCAGAAGTGTTATAAACTACTTTGAAATTCAAGAAATTTCATGTGGTTCAGGAGTTATAGGCAAAAAACAAAAATTTTTAAAATTATTTTTTTTTTGTAATAATTTGTTTATTGTAACCGATACGTTTTTGTTATTTTTGCTTTCTTAAGGCCCTTTTTATGCAGAATTTAAATGTGCTTTTAGATTTTTGTTTACGTTTTCGAGTTTTCACCCACAATTTCAGTTCTTGTTATGGACCACTGAGTAGGTTTTTTTTCTCTTTACAATGATATCATACATGCAATATTTATTTTGATAGATAACGAAGAAAATTTTAAAAAATATTTTCTCTATTTTACTGTAAAAATAAACAAATTTCCTAACAAACAAAAAATTAATTATTAACAAGCAACAAGTAAAACACTATACTATTTACGGAAGATATTCGAACAATTTACCATTACATTCTAAATATAATTGTGACCTGCGAATCGTTACTCTGATTACATTACGAAAATTACAACATGTAATATTGCGAAACGCTGCAAGCCCAGATCTTCAGCATTTTCAAATATTTGAACACTTTATATTTTACGTAATCCCAAACAAAAAAATTCGAAAGGGTTAAATCTGGAAACCTTGGAGGCCATAAAATAGGTCAACGATTAAAAAGCCACGAATTAGGCAACCTGGTATTAAGGTATTATTCCCTGATTACCTTTGAATTATGCGGTGGAGCCTTGGACTCGAAGGATGTGAGTTCGAATCCCAATCTGATTAACCTATTGTTTGTAAATAGATATACGTTTTTAATAATTTTAATCAATTTCTTCATTAATTTCTTCATTTGTTAGAAAATTTGTTTATTTTCTACTGCAAACAAAGCATACGTTTGTCAAGAAAACCTATTTTTTAAAATCTTTGTTACCTGTCAAAATAAATATTGTATATACAGGGTGTATACGAATTCGACCGACAAACTTCTAATGTATATTTTTTGCTTAATGGTGTACCTAAATTGTTCATATACTTTAATCTATCTTCTTTCATTTAGAAGTTACTACCTATTATTTTGTTTTTGTTTCCTAATCTGGCATTGAAGTCATTGAATGAATTTTGTTTACATTTCGAACTAAAGTTCACTGGCATCTAAGAAGCTCTAAAATTTTCAAAGAAAGTAGGCTACAGTTGACAAAAAAATTATTACTAATATTGCAGCATTAGCAGATGAAGTTTATACGATTTTTTTAATTTTAATAAAAGGATTAATGACAAATTCAAATAGTTTATTAAAAATGTTTTGTCTTGTCCAAACTTTATTCCTCATATAAAGACCAATGTTATCTAACCTTTTATGCTTGAGATTAGGAGAAGAATGTGCACTAAAAATTTGTCGGTCGAATTCGTATACACCCAGTATCATTGTAGAGAGGAAAAAAGAGCGCACTCAATTTTTCCAAAGCTTACTTGAAAAACTGAAGTTGGGGACGAAACGGAAAGTAAAAACAAAAATCTAAAAGCACATTAAATTCTGCATAAAAAGTGTATTAAGAAAACACAAATAACAAAAACGTAGCGGTTAAAACAAACAAGTTATTACAGAAAAACGAAATTTGAAATTTTTGATTATTGGCTATAACTCCTGATCCACATGGAATTTCTTAAATTTTAAAATAGTTTATAATTACCCTAATACTTAGGAATAATTCATCCTAGTTAATGGAATTCGTATCTCTTATGATAAGCAAGATCAGTTTTGAATCCGCCCAGGTCTTGATCCAAGAAAACAATTACTATAAGAGAAACATATTAGAAATGTGCCACATTGTAAAAAATGAAACTAGTGTAAATAAAAAATCAGACTTTGACAATTTACATAATAGCTATTTACCAATTTTAAATATGACTCGTTTAAACCGCTCTGCGGTAGAGAGAAGGAACTGAAATGTGAAAACAACTCGTTCTCTCTCCCTGAGAAGGTATAAACTCACACCTAAATGTAAGTTTTTTGTTGTACATAATTAAAATAAGAACAATTATTATTGTTAATCTTTGTAGTAAAAGCACTGAAGATCTAGCCCGAAAGTACTATACAAAATTATTAAAAAAAAATTAAATGACCGAAGTTTTTCATTAACCCAACAAAATTAAAAATTAAAAGAGACCGGTCAACCTTAAAGATGAAAACCGTATATAATTAGTAAATAATAAATTATAATTTAATAGGAAAAAGTTTCAGTAATTGTAATTGGACAGCAAGTTGTCAGTTCATAAATTGTCAAGTAAATAAATAAATTGCTGTGACAAATTGCTGTAATCTGGGACAAACATTTTGTCTTCAGTGGCCTACTTTTATTAAAAATTTATTTGGATATTTGGTATCAATTAATTAAGCTAAGGCCCGGTTTTTTCATCTCCAATTAACTTTATCTGGAGATTAATTCCCATAGTAACGATTGTGATCGATCGATTGTGTATTTTTCATAGCCTCCCCTTATCTAAATAATTTTGGAAAGCGTATTATGTTACAAGGAATCAAATACAATTTCTTTTTGTTGAATCTGCTCCTTATAACATAATATACCATTGTTTTTGCGTGAATTGTGAATTATCCTTCACGTTTGGAAAATGAAAATTTTTATAATAATTTTAGAACTATTCGCTGGAATTATTAGATTATTTATGTATTAGAATTTCGTCATTGTTTTCATTCAAAAGTTTCGGTAGAGCAGCTAAGCTTATTTAAAATATTTATTTGAAGTAATTTGAAGCTAAACAACAAATAATAAATTTTGTAATAATTTGGGTTGCTAAATTCTAGTAGGATTGACAACCTAGACGTAAGAGGAGAATTCCACAACCGACACCTCGCCCATTAAATAAGAAAGAAGAAAAGAAAGAATAATTTAATAATTTAATAAATTATGTAGTTAAAATTTGATAAATATGTGTGCTTTCAGGCGTCAGCAAACTCAGTTATAATTCTTGCTGAAAGCAATTCTTCAACGAAACGCAGCCTCTTGCTATCTTAAGCTAAGTATACACTGAAGGAACATCCAGGAACTTTTCTGTTGATGGTTGTTGCTAAATGTTTCAAAAGTTTTCAACTTTCGTCAAGTTATGGAAACATTTTGTCCACACTAAAGGTAGCAAAATAGAGAAACATTTGAATTTTGTTTCTGTTCCATAGTTGGAAATTGTTGCACGTAACAATCTGTACACACACAAGAAACAAGTTAGTATTGTTGACAGTCATGACTGAAGAAGACGTGCTTCTCGCCGCTGCACCTTATCTTGTTATTACTTGTAAAAAAAAAAGAAACAACGAAAACGAAGAGTTCAAGCACAATGTGGTGTTGATTGCTACGCTACAAGCCGTTACCGAAACTGGTGACAAGATGTACACATTGAAGGAATTCCCATTTTTCTTTGATATTTACCGCTCCGAGTGAAAACACGCAACAAACAGCAACTTTTGGTACTGGAAACAGAAACATGGAGGAACTTAAAGAAACTTTCGGAAACTACCGGTAATTTTTTCGAGGAAAATGGAATAGCAACTAAAAGTTCCCGATTGTTCCTTCAGTGTGGATTTAGCTTTAGATATGGTGGAATATGTATTTACGTAAGTGTGCCTTGAGCAACACGTCCACTATTATAATTACAATGCCGTGTTATATAACACAGATTTCCGCATTCTATAGATAATCATCGACCAAGTGGTAAACAGTCTTTTTTAACACTATAATTTCTTCTGAACTTGGAAATCCAGGAAAAGTCTTATTTCCGGAAATAATATCAAATAAAAATTTTCATAAATTATGTACTGTACCTAACTGTAATATAGTGGTAACATTTTAAAAATAATGTATAATATTTCGTTAATTTTATTTTTTTTGTATATAAATAAATCTAAGCAAATGTCAACAACTACCAACGAAAACGTTTTTTTTTCCAGAGTTATTCTTAAATACTGGGCGATTTTAATAGTTGTGCAAATATTTTACGCATACGTATACATCCATACACAGTGTTGTAACACTGTTTCAAAGTATCTAGATTCAGATACAGATACTTACCCTAATTTGTAACTCGATACAGTTACATATACTCCTTTTTTAAAAGTAACTAGATTCAGATACAGATATAGTAAAAATGTATCTAGATACCTTTTAGATACTTTTAGATACATACATAAATGTGTTACATAATAATAAAAATAATAATTTCAATGAAAAAATTGATAAAAATTATCGTTTTATGACATTAACAAAATTACACTGAAGAGTAGTATAACACATATCAAATCAAACTTCAGACAAATTCACAAGTTCAAAGTAGATTACGTTGCATAATTTCTTGTAATATGTTGGCATTTTTATTTTTATTTAAAAATGTATCTGTGTATTTAAATGCTCATATATACACATAAATGTAACTAAATACAGTTACAGATACCAAGTACTACAATGTAACTAGTTACAGATATAGATACACTGAAATTATTCAGATACTGTATCTAAATACTTCTAACTAGATATCTTACAACACTGCGCTTACGTACAGCTGCGGAATCATAAAGCGGGACAAGTCTTACGGCATTCAACGATTCAACTAATATTGTTTCACTGTTTAATTTTTTTTTATTTATACGATATTAATTTTAAATACAAACAGAATGATTGTATATTATGAACTACGAAGTTTGCTAAGTTACTATATAGTTACCAGAATTAAGAAGTAACAATTAAACTAACGGCATTATACTGTCCCGCTTTTTGATTCCGCAGCTGTACATACACATGTAAATGTTGGCTGCGAGTCGTCAGGATCGCAATGGGGCCCCCGAGCATATTCTGTATAGCTATTTCGGCCCTAATTGGGGCCTCATCAGCAGAACAGTAGCTCGAGAACTCGAGAGCTCGAGAACCCCAACGACCAACAGGATATACGCACGCTTAGCGCGTGAATGCAAACATGTGAAATAATCGCGCCGCAGCACAATTATTTTCCGACTTATAATTCGTGTCGTGAAAGCAGCTAGCAACAATGCCGTTGCCTCAAAAGCTAACACGCACGAGATGGCAGTCACGCGCTAAGCGTGCGTATATCCTGTTGGTCGTTGGGGTTGCAGTGGAGTTCTCGAGCTACTGTTCTGCTGATGAGGCCCCAATTAGGGCCGAAATAGCTATACAGAATATGCTCGGGGGCCCCATTGCGATCCTGACGACTCGCAGCCAACATTTACATGTTTGCGTTGACACGTTTTGTCCGCTTCGACTGCCATCTCGTGCGTGTTAGCTTTTGAGGCAACGGCATTGTTGCTAGCTGCTTTCACGACACGAATTATAAGTCGGAAAATAATTGTGCTGCGGCGCGATTATTTCACATGTACATACACATATTAAACATACTCAAACTTGCCCTTACAAACGTTTATAGTTTTCGAGAAAAATATGGTAGTTGTTTTGTTTCAGTGCCATTGCTTTCGAATTAATCCTTAACTTATCGAAAAAGCAGATCAGGTCACTTTGCTGTTGATTATGTTTTTGATTAAATAAATGAATCCAAAATATTATTGCACGACAGAATTCTTCGGTATTGCAATGGTAGTTTGATCAGTTCTTGTTACTCCAAGATGATTTTTATTGAAAAAAGTAAAATATTTTTAAACTATGATAAGGAACTTTAATACGTGTACCATATTAAACTATACAGATGCGTACTTTTGATACAAAACTGCTTAAATTTTCTTGAATTTGTTCCACTGCAAGCTATATTTTTGTATCACTTTCATCATATTGGGCTTTATAACAAGCTTATTATAATGGTGATTTTTTCATTTCCATAGCCTCCCCTTATCTAAATAATTTTTTCATTTCCAGAAGATATTAAAGTTTCATAGTTTACGTACACAACAAATTTACAATATAAAATATTGAATATATCATTAGTTGAATAAATGATCTCACTAAAGGCCGTTTTGCACTAACCTAGAAATTGCGCAAGAAATTGAACAATTTCTAGGCCAAGAAATATTGTCCAGTGTAATATAAGAAATTCCCGCGAATTGAAATGTAAATTGTATGAAAAAAATATAAACTGTTCTAATTTCTACACAATCTTGCCTGTAAGTATGTGCATTTACTACTGTCAGCAGAGTCGATCTTCTACGCCAATTTCTCGTGCTAGTGTTGCATTGAGTGGTTTGTCAATATCAACAGGGCCAACACTGCACATGCCACCCCAATCAAATTTTTTGTAATTTCGACATTTTTGCGGTTTCCGCACAAATTAGCTGTTTGAAACTGACAACTGGCAGCGCTTCATTATTTGTGCGCATGCTCTTGCACAAAATATCTAGTGCAATGTAAGACACACAAATTTTATGTGTCAACTTAACTAGACAATATTTCTTGGCCTAGAAATTGTTCAACTTCTTGCGCAATTTCTAGGGTAGTATAAAACGGCCTTAACTGGGCATTTATTTATTTATTTAATATTTATTTATCAGGAATTTACTGGAACTATAATTGTAAATTTTTAATTCATCATTTAGAATTTTGCCCGTAATCTGATGACATCGAATTTCTTCGGCCCAATTTGGCAAACATAGAATAAGGACGAATAACTTTTAACTTTTAAAACCGACACCGATAGCTTGTCGGCCTTAGAAAAAAAGATGAAAAAGATATCTGAGTTTTTGCAAGGGTCCGCTTAATAGCGGCAAATTTCTGAAGAATTTTAAATTTTTGCCATAAATTTAATGTCCATGTCCGTTTTGTAAAGGTGTCCGCCTAATAGAGATATCAATGCATATAAATTACATAAAAACAATTGAGGAAATTAAAAACTGTCCATCTAAGAGAAGTCTCCTCATAGGGGAGGTGTCCGCCAAGGAAATTTTACTGTTTTTACTTTAATTTTTGTTTTCTTTTGAAAAGAACAACCCAATTCGCAAAACGTCAAGTTAGTACCACAAACCGCGACATCGCATGGCTCGGCACCGTTTTGAGAGCTTTTTTTCGGGAGACAGTGGGCACTGTTTCAAAAGGATATCCATAAGAAACTAAATTCAGTTAATCCGTAATCCGTAAGAATATAAAGAATTTACGCGTTGGATTCGGCTGATACCACCATAAACGAAATAGATCCAAATGACTTCTAAGTGATCTAGTGATAAAAACGAATTGATATCGAACGTAACTAATATCTACGTTACGCCCATTATTTATTTATAAATACTTTTAAGGACCCTTGCATTCAGAGAAATTAAACGAATGAAAATACTTACCTATGAAACGTAATTCCCAATTCTTTATTCTTCGTGGTTAGGCAAAAACCACAAGCCGATGTAAATAATTATGATCACAACCACCATCCAAAATGTCAACAAATAGCATTTACAGTGAAGACTCGTTCCTGATAGTTGTATATTCAAAGGCAATGCAATGCCTGATAAGCTATCACACACAAGATGGCCAATGTGGATAATTAGTATCAACGCAACCTTGCAAAATATTGACTGCAAGTCGGCTGGATTGCAATGGGGCCCTCGAGCATCCTCTGTATAACTATTTCGGCCCCCCTAGTTGAGGCCTCATCAGCAGAAGTGTAGCTCGAGAACTCCATCGCAATCCCGACTACCAACATTACTTATGCAAAGATAAGATACCGAGTAAGTACTTTAATATAAGTACATTGACTACTAGATCTAAAGTTGTTTTCTTTTCCATATTAGAATATACAGGGTGTCTCAGTGGCCGTGCTTTTTTGCACAAGGGAGTAAAACAGCCACTAATTTGAGGAAGAAATTAGGGAGTAAAATTGCTCATTATGTAGAGGTCGTGCAAAAAAATTATTATTAAAATCTCTGTTAATATTTGATTTAGGTTTTACAATAATTAATCACACAGTTATGTTATAACAAATAAATGAAGACTGAAATCTCTCGAAAGGAATTTAGCACAAGTAATAATAAAAAAATCAGCAGTTTACACGCGCTTCGAGCACGATTCAAAATTAAATTGTTTCTTGAAGAGGCAGGCGTACTTATAACGTTTTTTCTTATGCCGCATCCAGACGACATGGCCGACGTTGGTGAATGCATTGGCAACAAAATTTTTAACCAACGTTGGGTAAGTTTACCATTTGCAAATTGCCTGTCCACATGATTGGATTTGCTTGTCAAACTTCAAAGATAAAAAAGTTCGGCCAATGTATAGCGAATAGCTACCAACATTTGTTAAATTAAAAAGATATGGAGAACGAAGAATATGATACGGTTGTTGCAAGTGCTTGTGTAGTTCTTTCGGATCCCAAATGACGGTATTGCTGAGGTAAGCTGAGGAATTCCAAAATTAACGGATTACTCCATTCGGTCTCTGATGACGACATTTTTCTGGCCAAATTTAAAAAACAGTAAACCGAAAGCAGAACCACTTTGCCACCAAGTTAGTACAACTCAAAGCGCATAATATACAAAAATAAATAATATTCGAGAAATATCGTGTGCAAATTGTTCAAGTCGTCTGGAAGTAAAAACAAACGTGATGGCATATGAAGGCTAAACTCTTTGATGTGTGTTGAAAAAACCGCCCTCATAGCGAATGCATTCCAATGCCAACATTGGCGATTAGTTGGCGTTCATTGGCTATGTGTATTTCGTCCACACGGCATGACAAACTACCCAATAGCCAACACTGGCTAACGTTGGCCATGTCGTCTGGATGGGGCTTTAGAGTCACCAAACAAGAACGTAACATTTATTCTCGTCTTAATCAACTCACGAATTATTGAATCACTCGGGAAAGAACATGACAAAAGCTGGTTGTCTATTTGCATATAAATATGTACGATTTAAAACAAGCAATCAAAATTGTTTAAGACGATCGTTACTTATTAATTATTTATTAACATGGCAAATGCAATCAGTTATAAATAAATTAATGCAATAGGACGAACTCGTGCAGATTAATATAGTTATTGTATGTATTATATTTATCGAAGAAATTACGTAGTACATACATATATCATATACTAGAACTTATTAAAATATTTTTTCTACCACCCTTTAAGACATTTTTCGTCACCGGATACTCCAGCGAAAATTTGATTTCCGTCATTAGTGAGAAAAACTATTCTCTCGCTTAAAGAATGCTACTTTCGTCACCCATTGAACAATATACTATTATTTCACAAGATATAGCCTCAACCACCCCTTTGTTATCTATTATTTATTATTTCATGTCTAGAAGTTTTAACTTCTAATAAAGTAATTGTGATTTTATTTAGATCTACACTGGACCTAGAACTAAAGTAAAAACGGTCAAAATATCTTCCATAAGCTTTAGATAAACGCAAAATTTCTAAAAGCAACATTTTAAGATTTAATGACATTATTGTCCCATTAATTTTGTCATCAAATCCTGAACAAAATGAAAACTGAAGAAAAACGTAGTTTACTAGTGAATAGAAAGCAGAGATTTCGTTGCAATCATATGTTGCGATAAAATCCAATTCCTTGTCCTGGAATTTTATAAACTAAAGAAAGTGTGATGCTTTCAATTATCTATTCGAGATGTAAACAACTTGTTACATATCTAACGGTAAAAGCACAGGGTCAGGGTCGATACTATTCGGTTCACCATTTGAAATATATTTCAAGCGGCAAACGAAGAAGTGAACCGTTTCCCATAATAAATACCGCGTTAACTTCATCAATCAATCAATGTGGCAATGACACACTTATTGGAACTCTGTTAATTAATACTTGGTTAAACGTCTGCAATAATCGCTTTTGATTTTCAAATTAATAAAATTTACTACGTGTTTAATAATATTCTCTTTCTTATGTTGCAGGCTGGGAACTTAGAGGTCTTCACTGTTACAGATTCTTTAACATTAGGCATTCGTGGGAAAAAGCAGCAGAATTATGTAGGAGGTAAGTACTATAGTTGCACAGAGTAAAATACTCAATAGATACCTAACTGTATATGCAATGTGACTCGATTACATCGCAACGAACGTTGTTGCATGTTTGTGGAATAGTAATCGTTTGTAGCAAAAGAAAGTTTTTTTTTTTTTATAAACGCACACATAATTAAAATTTTTCTTGAACCGATAATTCAATTTACTGTTTTTCTTTTGTTACCGGAAAAACAAATTACATAGTACATTAGCTGGGTTATTAGACAGAAGGTCAGCACGTTTCACTTTGATACATGAAGGTCTTATTTATAATTAAATGCTTTTGTTAGAACAATCAATTAGAAGTTTGCACGACCATTGCACAATAAATAGAAAATACAATATAACTTCAAAATACAGGGGGATATCATAACATCTGGAATCTAACTTGCAAAAGGATACCAGGAAGTCGAAAATTCAGATTTGAATGAAACTTTGTGAAATGAAAACATATAGAATTATGTTATAACTTGTCCTTGTTTTGCAACCACTTAAAATAACTATTTTAATTTGTTGTGAGTTCATCGAAATTTATAATAATTAATCAATTTCTTTCCTTGTTCTCTTGAAACATTTACTGCCTTACAACACTTATTCTATTCGATATGGCTTGCTTTCTTCACGAATTTTCAGTAATCTCAAAAGATAACTTACTCTTTCGAAAGGAATCCATTTAGAATGTATTCTATGTTAAATTCAGGAAATATTTCACTTGAAGTGATAGTTATCTATTAGTTCTTCGTTGCTTTCGGGTTGGTTTTCTTTCTTCTGTAGAAATTTTCGGTTGTCTGCTACAGACCAACAGCATAATCAATCCTGGCTCCAGACCGGAAGTAATCCAGGCGTCAGGCGTTAAATAATTGTATTCGGTACTGAGTCAACTGTGAGAAAGAATCAATTATTTAATTCATAATAATGTATATTATTATATACAACCCTCGCGTCGGAAGTAGATTGTATGAGGGTGTCAACGTTTGATTGAGATATGACATTTCCCATATTACTTGAAATAGTCTAAAGATAAACAGTCCACGTGGATGTGTCACTAGTCCCCTACATGGGTGAACTAAACTTATTTCTACTCGTACACAGAGAAAAGTTATACCTGTTTGTCAATTTCGAATGATAATTTCTTTAAGTATAAGAATAAGAAACTGAGTGAAACACAAAAGAAACTTTCTACTCAATGTTTTATATATATTTTCTTTTCGAGCATTACAAAGAGATCTATTAACATGTATATGTATAGTTAAACGCATACAGATACAATTTACATAAATGATTTTCTTGCATTAATTTATACTAAGGAAAGAAAATGTTGCCGTATATTTTATTTCAATCACATTTCCGTAAGTAAATGATTCTAAAACTTATTTCCTAAACAGGAGTCCTAAAACTTAGGCGTTACCTCCAGTAAATATTTTAACAATTAAGTCATAAGTAGGAAACATAACCGAGTGCATTTATATTATCACAAGGTTGTTCTTTTATATTAGTCACATGAGCTATCGGCAGAAACTGTAAATGATTTTTTAATTACATTCTTTCACCGCGGACAATGCGCCGAAGGCGTCACTGAAACCAATTAGTTTTCCCAGTTTTTCTTCCTACCAAGTGATTTATTATCGGTCGGGAACGTTAGTTAGTTCTTGGAGTACGTAGTACCACAAACATTTTTAAATTAGAAGTGTGTAACCGAGAAATATTTTTCTATAAAGTAAAATTCTGTTTCAGTTTTATGATATCAAGTTAAAGCAAAGAATTCAATGGAAATCACCAATTAATAAATGTAGGCAAAATCGTTCACATCACCTTCACTTTGATGTTTCGTTAGAAAATATTGCTTGTGACTCATCGCAGAAGACCAAGACATTGCTTCGAATTAATACCTCATGTTGTATCTCCTTCAAGACACGTTATGCCTTTCCCGAAGTAAATTTTATGTTATCAAGAGATATATTATTTCTGGCTGTAGGAATAATGAAATATTTCCTGGCAATACATTTGAAATCGACGGAAACGGAAACCTTTCAAATTCATAATACAATAAATTTTGAAATAATGCAAAAAATGGTTCCAAAATTATCATTTAATTACTTTAAATACTCTCGATTTATTTGAATTTTAAATTAGCAATAAAATTCATACACTACGCACCTACTTGTGCAAAGTAAATTGTATATCAGTGAATGAATAATCAAGTACGTATTTGAGGTCAAGAACCGCTTGCCCAAAAGAATGAGGTCGAATCTGACCATCGGCTATTTAAAGTATTTATGTCGTCGAAGGCAGGACATTCAGAAACAGTTGTCATTTTTCGCAAGGAAATTTCTACTGCTTCATTGTCTCTTCCTTAAAACCATTGTATTCAAATGAAATCATTAACTAAATAAATTAACTTCTGTATTTTTAACGTTCAGGATTAATTGCAATATAAAATGAAACATGACTTCCTAGTCATATGCATTATGTTTGGTAAAAGGTTTTTACTTCTAGAATTTCATAAACAGGTAGTCAACAAAAAAAACTGAGATGGTTAAGGATGATGGAAAAGTAAGTCAAAATTGAGAGAAAGCAATACTAAAGAATGTCAGTGCTTTAGCTGAAGTACTATGAATAATACTTAACTCAGTTGAACACTTTCACCAATCTTAAGCGTTAAATAAATAGTGTATATTTAGAGGCATATGCTTGCATTGAAGTAGAAGGAAACCCTTTTGAACATATTTTATAAAAATTAGATGTGGATATTACTAATTAAGCATATCGTAACTTTTATTATTTTTTCGATTATTACCGATAGAGCAAAAGACTACTTCAAGAGAAGTTAAATTGATCTAGCCCAGCCTTCATCATTTTTTTAAGACGAAATTCAGTAGTTACAGTTTGATAACAACAGTTTATAATTGTGGAAGAAAATAAGAAGTCAAGGATTGAAGTTAAGAAAAAAGCTAAAATTATTTCCAACTAAGATTACTAAGGTTTGGGTAAAACAAAATTAACACGTAGGTATATACCTACGTCTGGTAAATAAATGTTACAAGAAGTGGGTCCTCGATGTTTAACTACGACTACACATGCAGGTGTTCATAGTAATTTGGCCGCGGGTTAATACGAATTTTAACAACGTACTTTCAATTGATGCTACTTTGGCGCGATTGTATTAATCAGTACGTTCAGCTATTTGCAATTTCTACTGAAACGACAAGACGTACCTAAATTTGAGACTTTCTCAAATAGGAAGTGACCAATTGCATGCGTTTGCATTTTCAAAATAAATTATTATAACGATTAACGCTTTTAAGTATACACCCCACTCAATGTATTTAAAATTAATGAAATACAATACAATTGAGCGCTTTACTGTTAGGGTAAGTCCAATGCCAATTCTTTTTGTCTGGTTGCAGAAGTTTATCTGAATTGGATCTCTACAAATTATCCTCTATGACAGCGATTATCAACCTTTTTAGCTCCGCGACTCCCCAAATAGTAAATATAAATAAAATTAATATTTCGCGACCCCCCTCCTATAATTTTATGTCGCTACGTTTATAGCGACGGGTATGAACATGCATTTTTGACGTCATAAAATGATTTCATTATTATTTGGGCTATTTTCGCGACCCCCCTTTAATATCACCGCAACCCTCTTGGGGGTCGCGACCCCCAAGTTGAGAAACGATGCTCCATGATATCTTAGTTCATCGAAAATGCTCTGACTCTTATTTCTAGCACATCTCTTTCTTCTTCTACGCTTATTATTATTGTTTCTCTATCTAACATATACATATCCTAAATTTAATTCTAAAAATGCATAATCTGTACATCCGCACTGACTGTAATTAGCACCTGTCTCTATTTGCAGCACAACAGTATTTCCAATACTTCATTTATAACCCTCGTATTTAATAGAGCTCTAAATGATTTAATTGGTTTTAACAGCAAATAATGAAAAATACAGTCCGTCAACAAAGTATACAGAAAAAAGAAAATAACACTGTAACTTCCAGTTATCGAATTTATAACCGAAATAACTAAACAAGAGGAAATTTTCGATTCTGGATTGGCGAGGGGGGTGAAAAGAATTCACACACACTTAGGCCACAATTGGGCCCATTGTACTACCCCCATATTCGGAAGTGCAGGATTGTCAGCGTTATTCGAGCCATCCCACTCTTTCGATGAAGCGAAGAACGTCTGACAGAGGAGCACTGCGAATTCCAGCCATGTCAGGCCAGAATTCCTCTAACATGGAACCTCTAATCGAGGCGAGTGCAGGGCAATCACAGAGGATATGCTCAGCTGTTTCTTCCTCTAAGTTGCAACCCCTGGACTGTTTGCTAAACCTATGCGGTACATGTGTTTATTCAGTTTGCAATGGCCTGAAAGTATTCCTACGAATAGACGTAGTCTTCTTCTAGGTAATTGCGTGCAGAATCGTGTGAATTTAGGCGAGGGGGCCGTTATGGCCTTTTTCGCTTGGTGACACTTGTCTAGTTTGACTCATCTATCGATATGTCGATTTTGAGGTCTTTGTTTCAGTAAGGCATTGAACAGGCTTGATGATGGTGCTATGGCCGGTTCAGGACCCCAAAAGGGTTGCCCCGATCCTTGCCTGGCCAGTTCGTTTGCCTGCTCGTTGCCAAATGTTCCAGTGTGTCCTTTAACCCAAGTGAGTTGCAGGGTATTGTATTTGGCCACTTGTTCCAGTGTGCCGTGGCATTGGAGTGTTATTCCTAGGGATATTTAGTTGCTATTTAGAGCTAAGAGTGCCGCTCTGCTGTCGCTAGCTATCCCAACGATTTTGTTCTGAACACCTTGATCCAGAATTGCTCTTGCACCTTCTATGATGGCAACTAGTTCCGCTTGAAAAACGCTTGTCAGTTGGCCGAGTGCTATGCTTATGTGAAGGTCCAGGTCATCGGAGAAAATTCCTGTGCCTGCTCCTTCCAAAGTCTTAGGTCCATCAGTGAAGATGGATATGTCGGGTTTGGGTGCGTCTTCAGCGTTCAAGAAAACGTTGAAGTGCTTCCTAAATATATAAGTGGGTGGGAGGGAGTCAACTTCCGCCCCAAGAAGAGGAGTCTCTTGTAGAGCCTTCTCCAAGATGAGATGATGTCTACCTCCGAGCCCTCTATTGTTCCACACCTTTTTGCCCGCAACCTCAGGGCTGAACCCAGTGCCACCCCCTCCACATATATATACAGTGGAGGCAGGCCAAGGACAGCTTCTATGACAGCAGTGGGAGTGAATTTAAGCGCACCGGTAGCAGTCATACATGCCAGTCTTTGAACATGCGAAAGCTCTGATGCTGTTGTCGATAGTCTGACTCTGGACCACCAGACTAACGCTCCATAGCAAAGCATGGGCCTAATTACGGCAGTGTACAGCCGTAGGGTGGCTTTTGGTGATGGTCCCCAAAGTCCGCCCATCGCACGGCGACACTGCCAGAGAGCGACGCACGCCTTTGCCACTTTTACATTGACATGTTTACACCAATTCAGTTTCCGTTCAGTTTCTCAAAAATAACTCCCAGATATTTGACCTCATCTGAAAAGGTTAGCTCAGTTTGGAAAAGTTTGGGAACTCTCAACTTTCCTCTTTTTCGTGAACAGAATCAAATCCGTCTTTGAGGGATTGATTGTCAAAGAGTGTTCTGTGCACCAGTTTTCGGTCAATTGGAGTGCTGTTTGCATTAGGTTGCACAGCACTTGTTCATATTTTCCATTAAGCAGGATAGTTATATCATCTGCATATCCTACTGTGTAGAAGCCTGCCTCATTAAGTCGACGGAGGAGGCTGTCTACTACTATGTTCCACAGTAGAGGTGATAGAACGCCACCTTGAGGACAGCCTCTGCTTACCGTTCCCCTAGTAGACACGTTTCCTACAGTAATGTGTACCGCTCAGTGTTTCAAGAGCTGTATAATCCATTCCCGAATAATGTGATTTACTTCATGTTCACGTAGTGCCCGTTCGTCACTGTTGAAGGTGGTTTTGTGAAACGCACCCTCTATGTCTATGAATACTCCTAAAGTGAACATTTTATTATTTATGGCTTTCTCTATCCTCCCAGCTACAGAGTGTAGGGCGGATTCTGTGGATCTACCTGCTAGATAGGCATGTTGGTTATAATGCAACGGTTTGTCGACGAAAGCCCCCTTTCTCATGAACCTATCGCGTAGTCTCCAAGATCTTCAAAAGGAAGGATGTGAGACTAATTGGGCGATAGGACTTAGCGAGAGAGTAGTCCTTTCGTCCTGGTTTGGGTATAAATACCACTTTTATTTCCCTCCAACTCTAAGGGATGTATCTTCAGGCGATACACCCTCTGACAATGCGTATCAGGTGGGGTAAAATAGCCCCCATTGGAGGAGAACAGGAAAAACACCGTCCAATCCTGATGATTTAAAGGGGTGAAAGGATTTAATTGCCCAGATTGTTTTCTCTCTCCCTACCACCCGGCCGGCAAACTCCCAATCCTCCTCCGTCAGGAGTGTATCGGGAGCCTCCACCCATGCAGGCACGGGATTGATGTTGCAACCTGGGAAGTGCGTATTCATCAGTACCTTTGCTGTTTCTTCAACGTTGGTGGTAAAGGAACCATCCTCACGTTTTAGGCTAGCTGGTTGCTGATGTGGGTCTTTGGCTAGTATTTTGTTGAGACGAGCAGAATCTCTGGTAGTCTCAATTGTATTGCAGAAAGATCTCCATGTCTCTCTCTGGCTTTCCCTAATCTTCTTTTTATACAGCCTCTGGAGGCCAGTCGTCTGTATTTCTAGTATTTTTTGCTTTGTTGAACAGTTTAGTTTACCCAGGGTAGATTTCAGTTTATCAAGCTGTCTACACCACCATATGGTGGGCTGACGTGCCTGGACTGTTTTTACCGGACATGCCTGTTCATAAGATTTTGTAATAGAGTCTTCAAGAAAATCAACTTCTCTTTGCAGCTCTACTGTTGTTTAGATTTTGTCAGAGGTTAGGAGGAGTCCGAAGTCTAGCCTCCGGGCACTTCAGGTAAAGCGCTCTGTCGGTAGACCTCGGATTACTGTACTCCTTGGGAATAACCTCGCAGGTTTTAATTTTGAAGCTAATCATTTTATGGTCTGACATGGTAATTTCATGTGAGACTTTCCAGTTTTCTATGTGGTTGGAGATACCCGGGGAAGCCAAAGTAATATCAATTACTGTCTGGCTTCGGGAACTTACAAAATGGTTGTACCGGAAAGGTATTCCAGTAGTGATCTTCCCCGTGGATTAATATTGGCACTGCCCCATACAGTGTGATGTGCATCGCACTGTTTGTAACAAGAGGAAAACGATTCAAGTTATTTGTTTATGTAATTTCTGTGTAAGAACTAAATCGAAAAGTCAAAAATCAATTTTAAATAACACACTCCCTTTATTTAATTATCTTACAATAAAGCAACTTATTTAAAAAAACAGTTATAATTTTTTTAGAGGTTTGACGTGACAATTCTCCTACTTTTCAAACTTTGCAAACGGTAATGGAGGAGATCCTTCTCAGGTGCGTCTTCCTCGCTGTACTTTTTAATTTTTTCTGGAAACTTTTTTGAAATTTCTTTTTACTAAGGTACAATACTTTTCAATTAGTCGAAGCTCAACGCAGTTTGGTGGATTATCTGTTTTCGCTACAAAAGAGATGTTACTGTATTCTTCGCAAAGTGTGCATTAGCCACATCTGGCCAAAAAAGCATTGGACCATTATGATTACGAATCATGGGCAATATACGCTTTTTCAAACTTCAAACTTCAAATTTCTAAATAAATTTGGATGTTGGAGTGTTCCATTTTAAAGCACATAGTTACAATACAATCTGTATTTTATGCGGAATAGAAACTTTCTCCATGTAGTGTTGAAAAGTCTTTTTTTCATCGTTCATTAAAACGCATCCATCACCAAGATTACAAAGTAGTTTGTAAAGATGTCTTGATTGAGACATGGTAGTGTTAAACTGCCTCTTGGATTTTTTGATACTTTTTGTTTTTATACGCAATTGAATTAAGCCAAAAGTTACTAATCTTTTGAAAATAGTATTGAACTGAGAGATCAGTTGATTTCCGACTTATAATCTCTATAGAAAGATTGGTATTTAATAACCTTAATCAATGGTTGTAGAGTGGCGTAGGATTTACCTGAAACATGAAACATCCTGGAACAAGGGATCACAGTTATCACCTTATGCAATTTTTAACAGAAACTTTCTGAATTTTATCTTATAATAGAAATAGGTAAAGTAAGAATATTTTCCTTTAAGTATTAGGCGAAATATTATTTTTTGGAAAATTGTTTGCTTCTTTGCTAAGATTTTGATGCTTTTGTTCTGTATGGTATTATATTCAGCACTTTTGGTTTTAGGTATGGCAGTGACTTAATGGCCGTAGAAACCTACGGAGAAAACAACCTAACTGCGTCGATAGCCGCATCGTCTCTTAACGTAGATCGACGAGGTGCTAATCATTACTGGTTAGGATTGGCATCCTTAGACGACCTCAAAACAAACACGCTGGAATCAGCGGCAGGGACATTAGTGTCACAGTATTCAGGTAGGTTGACACGCATAATTTCGTCAGTAATAGGCGCCCACGAAGACAAGGCGTACCACAACACAGGAAATATTGCACTCATAAGTGAACACCTCATATATGCATATGGACACTCCGATTGTAAATAACCGTTTGTCTCGTTATAGTTTTTTATTTGCTTGATTTCTCCGACCTGTATTCCAAAGAGAGACTGTGACCGGCATGTAAGAATGCTGCCTGTTGCGCATCTCGTTATTTATTGACCAATCTGCATTTTTTGAGATTAATTTATTTATCTGATTTTAAGATAAAGAAAAGAATCTTGCACATTTTAATTCTCAAATTTTAAATTACTAGTAATTTTCCAAAGTACACCATTTACATAATATCTTCACTAATATTAGATACTCCTACAGAGATTTTAATTATTACAGAGCAATTAAATAAAACAAAATATTTATATACGTATGTTATGTTAACCTTAAACAAATTATAACTGAAGAATATTTTTAGCTATTCCCTTGCACGTCTATCCAGTTCATTTTTAGGTATCCACATTTCTTTCTTCCAAGTTGTTCTTCTTTCGATTCGATCACTGGACAGTAATCCCCATTCCTTTTGTCTGACCTGACATGTTTTCATTTGGTTTACTCTGCGGTTGGGTATCATAAAGTCATCTTAGATTTTCGCCATCTCATTTCATCCATTCTAACCATACCATTTCGGGGTTGTAATGGAACGTGCAACGTTCATTCTTCTCCAAACTTCTTCGTTTGTGATTTTATTGTCCCTTGTCAACTGTAATCACTCTCTCAAGTACTTGAACTCTATTATTCTATTCCTATTCCCGTATTTTAATTGTTAATGGCCATACTTCTGTTACGCTCTACTATAAGCAATTTTCTTTTGCCATTTGAAAAATAAGTTGTAATTCAAAGTTTCGGAAAAATTCAATTACTGTCATATTTCTGTTTTATATTATCAAACATTATCAAATTTTACTAACTTAGCAAATAATAGCTATTGTAGTTCTATTGTAGTTGGCGAAATAAAATGAGTGCATGAGATACAATAATGTGTGATAAATATGTGCAGGATTTTGGTCTCTGAAGCAACCAAACCCAAAAGCGGGAGAATGTGTTGACGTTACCATAAATGAAGATCGACAATCTTGGGAACTGACAACCTGCGAGAGTTTACTGCCCTTCATGTGTAGATCAAAAGCATGCCCTGCTGGTTCATATCATTGTTCGAATGGAAACTGTGTAAACGAAGCCTTCCGTTGTGACAAACAAAATGACTGTGGCGACTTCTCCGACGAAATCGATTGTCCCTCAAACTGTGACTTTTACATGGCCAGCAGCGGTGACGTGGTCGAAAGCCCGTACTACCCACAAAAGTACGCACCGCTTACAAATTGTAAATGGACCCTAGAAGGACCGCAAGGACATAACATTCTTCTCCAGGTATGTTGCAATTCAATTATTACCGCAGGTGTGTTATTGTGAATGAAACATCTGCTTTTACTACCCTGCAACTTTGAAAAATCACCGTTTAATTCTTTCCTGCAGTTTCAAGAATTTGAAACCGAGAAAACGTTTGACACAGTTCAAATTTTGGCCGGGGGAAGAACAGAAGACACTTCAGTGAACTTAGCGACGCTCTCAGGCAAACCCGAAATAACCAATCGATCGTTTGTGTCCGCATCGAATTTTATGATTATTAAATTTAGTACCGATGCGTCCGTTGAACGAAAAGGATTTAGGTAAACAAATTTCGTCGTTGTAGGGCTAAAAACTCAATACAATTTTTGTTATTTTCGTGTTAAGTCTGAAAGAAATCCAATTTTTCTCTACAACTTATTCATTGCAACATATCATTGGCTTCAGCAAAAAATTGACTAACAGTGAACATATAATTATGTATTTGAGAAATTTTTTGTGTTCCCTGAAAACCTAGTATTTTTGAGATACCTTTTATGATACAATTACATAATTGAATAAATACTTAGGGCGTCTTGGAAAACGGAGCCACAAATATGCGGAGGTATGTTAAGAGCGACACCTCAAGGACAAGTCTTGACATCTCCAGGTTATCCCGATCAATATCCAGGAGGACTTGAATGTCTGTATATTATTCAAGCGCAACCCGGAAGGATAATTACTTTAGAAGTGCGTAATTTTACCCATTTTTGCTTTTCAAGTAAATATTTATCGTTTAAATCTTATTCAGATTGACGATTTAGACTTAGACAGCACGCGAGACTATATTTTAGTACGTGATGGGGATTCTCCTAAAAGCCAACCCATAGCAAAACTTACAGGGGACTTGGAAAATAACCAAAGAATCGTTATGTCAACCAACAGTCAATTATACGTTTACTTCAAAACGAGTTTAGGTGATTCCAGAAGAGGATTCAGAATTCGATACTCACAAGGTATGCCATAGTAATCCCCATTAATATTGTCGATAATAATGTCTTAAATTTTAGGATGCAAAGCAACTATCATAGCAAGAAATGGTACAGTTATGTCACCAGCGTATGGGTTGACAAATTATCCAAGTAATCAAGAATGCCTCTACAAAATCCGTA
Source organism: Dorcus parallelipipedus (assembly GCA_958336345.1). NCBI lineage: Eukaryota > Metazoa > Arthropoda > Insecta > Coleoptera > Lucanidae > Dorcus > Dorcus parallelipipedus. The sequence goes on from OY284482.1 coordinate 12,925,538, forward strand.
ATCCGGGTGGAGGACCGCTTTCTTTGAATTTCAATAGTTTCGAAGTAGATAAATCAGACTTCGTTCAAGTCTATGATGGTTCCAGTACCAGTGGTTTACGATTGCATCCAGGAAATGGTTTTACCAGTACAGTAATTCCTAAAATTACTCTCACAGCTTCCAGTGGAGAAATGTTGATACGATTTGCCTCTGATGCCCTTCACAACAACAAGGGATGGTCAGCTTACTTTTCCGCTGGTACGTCTTAGCACTTTCAAAACATAATAAAATTTATTTTTTCTTCGTTTTCATAGATTGTCCGCCTCTTAAACCTGGCATAGGAGCATTAGCTTCAAGCAGAGATACTGCATTTGGAACTGTAATTACATTCAACTGCCCCATAGGACAGGAATTTGCTACCGGTAAATCACGCATCGTTACCCGATGTTTACCAGGAGGAAATTGGTCCGTAACTTACATACCAAAATGTCAAGAAGTTTACTGCGGTCCTGTTCCCCAAATCGACAATGGATTTTCTATTGGATCTTCAAATGTTACGTACCGTGGAGAAGCTATGTATCAGTGTTACGCAGGGTTTGCGTTCCCCACTGGTAAGCCAATTGAGAGAATATCCTGCCTTGCTGATGGAAAATGGGAAAAGAAACCGTCGTGCCTTGGTAAATCAAATATTTAATTTCCCTGCAGCAATATAACGACACAATTTTTAGCTTCTCAGTGTGTAGCCTTACCAGAAGTGTCGCACGCCAATGTAACAGTATTAAACGGATTAGGTCGCAGTTATGGGACTATCGTTAGGTTTGAATGTGAGCCCGGCTATGTGCGGAGTGGACATCCGGTGATATTGTGTATGAGTAACGGAACATGGTCTGGCGATGTGCCAATTTGTTCACGTACGTAATTTTATTCTAGTAGTTATCTATGAATTTTACATTTGCTGCTTTTTAGGCGCAAAATGTACGGAATTTCCAGAAATTGCTAACGGTTTCATCACTGATACTTCACGAGCGTATTATTACAAAGACGAAGCTCGAGTTCAATGCTACAAGGGTTATAAATTAATAGGAAACAATATCATCCGTTGCGCTGAAAATCAACTGTTCAATAACTTACCGAAATGTGAAGGTAGCATCCCTCTGCATTTTATTGATTAAATCGATTCATACCAATGTTCTTTTACTTTAGATATCAACGAATGTATCAGTAGTCAGTGCGATCTTGCATCAACAGAATGTGTCAATACAGCCGGCTCATTTTCTTGTAAGTGTCGCAAAGGCTTTACCCCAACTTTGGAATGTAGGCCAGTCGGTGATCTTGGATTAATTAATGGTGGTATACCCGATGATGCCATCATGGTCTCTAGTACCGAAGACGGATATAATAAAGGGGTTTGTTTCATGTGCTGTTTAAGTTACAATACCAAATGCTATTTTATTTAGATGGTCAGACTTAACAGCGGAGGTGGTTGGTGTGGTGCTGCGAATGAACCTGGTTCCAATTGGGTTCTGATAGACTTAAAAGCTCCCACAATTATTCGAGGTTTTAGAACAATGAGCGTAACTCGTGCTGCTGGCAATGTAGCCTTTACATCAGCTGTAAGAATTCAGTATACGGATGACCTTACCGACATATTTAAAGACTATAGAAACCCTGATGGCACTGCTGTAGAATTCAGAATTTTAGAACCTACGTTATCTATTCTTAATCTCCCAGTGCCTATTGAAGCACAATATATTAAGTTTAAAATACAAGACTACGTTGGCGCTCCATGCCTGAAATTGGAAATTATGGGTTGTACGAGACTTGAATGTGCAGATATAAACGAATGCGCCGTTGATAACGGTGGATGTGATCAGAAATGTGTTAACAGCCCGGGGGATTATTCTTGCAGTTGTAATGTAGGATTTGAAATTTATACGAAGAACGGCACTTCAGGATTTTTCATAGAACGATCGGAAACCGGTAAACGTGATGGTGATTCCTATCAATTGAATAAGACTTGCGTACCTGTAATGTGTCCGACATTAAATCCTCCGGAGAATGGTCTGATATTGTCAACCAAAGTAGGTAACTATTTGGGGAAGTTCTTTAAAAATTAAAATTTATAATTATTTTAGGATAAATATCACTTCAAAGATTTAGTGCGATTCCAATGTAATTTTGGATATATCATGTCTGGTTCGTCTGCTCTGTTGTGTACAAGTACTGGAGCTTGGAATGGAACCGTTCCTACTTGTAATTGTGAGTAAAGTAATAGCAAGTAAGAAACATAAAACAAAAATATGTTTTGTTTTAGACGCTCAATGTGTTTCACTACCTGATGATAAAAACGAAGGCCTTAAGGTACTACGAGCTGACGAAGCCAGTGTTCTAGTTCCTTTCAGAGAAAATGTAACACTACTTTGTAGTTTAACGGGCAGACAGCTTAGAAGAACTGCAACCTCTGGCTTTAGACAGTGTGTTTACGATCCTAAACCTGTAAGTACCACTTTTTAGATAAATCAATCATCATCATGGATGACAATTATTTTCAGGGTTTGCCGGATTATTGGCTTAGTGGTAATCCGCCTTCTTGTCCAAGAAGTGATTGCGGTCTTCCTTTACCAACACCTGGAGCCGAATACGGACGTTACGTAGACACAAAATACCAATCTTCCCTCTTCTTTGGGTGTCAAAATACATTTAAGTTAGCAGGACAGAGTAGCAAACACGACAATGTAGTGCGTTGTCAGGCCAATTCTGTTTGGGATTTCGGTGACTTACGTTGTGAAGGTCCTGTCTGCGAAGATCCTGGAAGACCAAGCGACGGTATTCAAATAGCAAGGAGTTACGAGCAAGGATCTGAAGTGACCTTTGGATGTAACAGACCAGGTTATATTCTTATTAACCCTCGCCCAATAACTTGCATTAGGGAACCAGAATGTAAAGTCGTTAAGCCTCTAGGACTTACGTCTGGACTTATCCCGGATTCCGCCATTAATGCAACTAGTGAAAGGTTATAGTTTATTAAAATGAGTAGTCTCTGTGTATTGAATAATAAAATTATTTCAGACCTAATTATGAAGCTAAAAATGTAAGATTGAATTCTGTGACCGGTTGGTGCGGTAAGCAAGAAGCTTTTACGTATGTTAGCGTCGATCTTGGTAAAGTCTACCGGGTAAAAGCTATATTAGTTAAAGGAGTTGTCACGAATGATATCGTTGGACGACCAACTGAAATTAGGTTTTTCTATAAGCAAGATCAACACGAAAATTACGTTGTGTATTTCCCGAATTTCAATTTAACAATGCGTGATCCAGGAAATTACGGGGAACTTGCAATGATTTCTTTACCTAAATACGTGCAAGCAAGATTTGTTATTTTAGGTAAAATCAAATTTCAGCTGCCTAATTATAGCTTTTATAATTAATGGTGTTTTGACAGGTATTGTAAGTTACATGGATAATGCCTGCTTGAAGTTCGAGCTTATGGGTTGCGATGAACCTGAAAAGGAACCACTTTTAGGATATGACTATGGGTATTCGCCCTGCGTTGGTACGGAGATATTTAGAACCTGCATTTTGGTCTTTATATAACTTTCAATGTTTGTGCAGACAATGAAACCCCTGTATTCCAAAATTGCCCACAACAACCCATACTGGTAGAAAAAGACGTAAACGGTGGACTCTTACCTGTTAATTTCACGGAACCTACTGCTGTTGATAACTCGGGAAGCATCGCTCGTCTAGAAATTAAACCACAGTACTTTAAGACTCCAGCCTACATATTCGAAGATACCGTCGTAAAATACGTGGCCTTCGACTACGATGGTAACGTTGCGATATGCGAAATTAATATTACTGTACCAGGTATGCGCACATTAAATGCAAATGATTTCGAATGCTGGACATTTAATTTTAGATAACACACCACCAAGATTAAGTTGTCCACAAAGTTATGTGATAGAACTTGTTGATAAACAAGACAGTTTCAATGTAAACTTCAACGAAACACGAAGAAGAATCAACGCAACTGATGCATCCGGTGAAGTCCACATTTCCTTTACACCCGATAAGGCGACAATATCCATTGGTGCTTATGAAAATGTAACCGTCACTGCAACTGATAAATATGGAAACAAGGCTTACTGCCATTTCCAAGTAAGAAAATTGAAACTTATTAGCGTTGTGATTATTAATCCTGCTTACAGGTATCAGTGCAAGCAACTCCCTGTGTAGACTGGGAACTGAAGCCGCCTGCAAATGGCGCTTTAAACTGTGTTCCAGGTGACAGAGGCTTGCAATGTATAGCAACATGTAACCACGGTTTCCGATTTACCGATGGTGAACCTGTTAAGACCTTCACTTGTGATGCAAAAATACCATGGAAACCTACATCAGTTGTTCCAGATTGTGTATCAGAAGGTAAAATCACCATCGGTTAATAAACAGAGAATAAGTATCGATTTTTTACAGACACACAACAAGCTGATTATCAAGTCGTTTCATCAGTGAAATATCGAGCCAATGGGGCTGTCGCAAGGGCATGTCTAATCCAGTACACAGATCTACTTTCGCAGTATTATCAAAACTTAAATACAATCCTCACTCAGCGTTGCTCTGCTGTTAATGTGAACATGAGCGTTTCGATTCTAAGGGCTCTCGCGACTTTAGTTGAAGAAAACGTGGTCAAAATTGACTTCGTGTTGGCTGTTGTTCCATCAGTTCGACAACCACAACTTTACGATCTTTGTGGTTCTACCTTAAACTTGATTTTTGATTTATCAGTTCCCTATGCCAGTGCAGTAATCGATCCATTACTTAATGTGGCATCGATCGGAAATCAGTGTCCGCCATTGAAGGCATTGTCTTCAACAATTACCAGAGGATTTACATGCAGTGTCGGAGAAGTACTAAATATGGATACAAATGACGTGCCAAGATGCTGTAAGTATAAATAGAAGCAAAAATCTAAAATATATTTTATAATATGATTTTAGTGCATTGTCCGGCTGGAACCTTCGCCGGAGAAAAACAGAAAGAGTGTACATATTGTCCACATGGTTTTTACCAAAGTCATGACAGGCAGGGTTCGTGTTTGCGTTGTCCGTTAGGAACTTATACTAAAGAAGAAGGCTCCAAAAGTATTCACGATTGTATGCCCGTGTGCGGATACGGTACCTATTCACCTACTGGATTAGTACCTTGCTTGGAGTGCCCTCGAAATAGTTTCACTGGGGAACCACCGACAGGTGGATTTAAAGATTGCCAATCTTGTCCTGCAAATACATATACTTATCAACCCGCTGCCCCAGGCAAAGATCGTTGTAGAGCTAAATGTGGTCCTGGACAATATTCAGCTACAGGTTTAGCACCTTGTTCTCCATGTCCAAGAGATTTTTACCAGCCTCAAAACGGTCAAACAACTTGCGTTGAATGTCCTTCTAATACACGTACGGCGAATTCTGGTTCTACCGGAAGGGAGGCATGTTTACCTATACAGTGCACAGATGGAGCATGTCAACATGGCGGTCTTTGCGTACCAATGGGTAAATCACTTAGACAAAATTTTAAACTTTATTCAATTTATTACATATTTAGGTCATGGTATTCAGTGCTTCTGTCCAGCCGGATTTTCTGGACGTCGATGTGAAATTGATATAGACGAGTGTTCTTCACAGCCATGCTACAATGGTGCAACGTGCATTGATCTGCCTCAGGGCTATCGCTGCCAATGTGCACCCGGATATTCCGGAATTAATTGCCAAGAAGAAAGATCTGACTGCAGAAATGATACTTGCCCCGAACGGGCTATGTGCAAGGACGAACCTGGTTATAATAACTTCACTTGTTTGTGCCGTTCGGGCTATACAGGAATTGATTGCGACATAACAGTAGGTTTCTCTTTGCAGCCAGGTTCTTCAATAATCTACTCTATTTCACTTGTAGATTGATCCATGCTCTGCCAATGGAAATCCGTGCAATAACGGAGCTACATGTATTGCGCTTCAACAAGGACGATTTATGTGTGAATGCCTACCAGGTTGGGAGGGTCAACTATGTCAAGTGAATACTAATGATTGCGCGGAAAATCCTTGCTTGCTTGGTGCAAATTGTACAGATTTGGTGGCAGATTTCAGCTGTAGTTGTCCACCAGGTTTCAGTGGTAAAAGATGCCAAGACAAAATCGATTTATGTGGAAGAAATCCATGCAAGAATGGTATTTGTGTTGATAAACTCTTTTATCATCAATGTATTTGTTATCCAGGCTGGACAGGTACTAGATAACTGTTACAATTTTGGTTCTAAATCATTGATTTGTAACTTTTCAGGTGCCTCATGTGAATCAAACATCAATGACTGTGTAAATGAGGCTTGCGAAAATGGTGGACAATGCACGGATTTGGTTGATGACTTCTATTGCGTTTGTGAACCGGGTTTCACCGGAAAAAGGTGTCAACATACCATCGATTTTTGTTCATCCAAGCCTTGCCAGAATGGTGCAACATGTGCTGACCAAGTCGATGGTTTTGCTTGTAAATGTAGACCCGGCTTTGTTGGGTTGCAATGTGAAGCCGAAATTGACGAGTGTCTGAGCGATCCTTGCAATCCTGTTGGTACAGAGAGATGTGTTGACTTAGATAACAAATTCATGTGTATGTGTAGAGAAGGTTATACTGGAAATTATTGTGAAGTACGTAATATTACGCAAAGTGTTATTACTATTACCTTCCAAACTTTTGCCGTTTATAGGAAAACATAGATGATTGCAAGACTGAACCTTGCTTGAATGGAGGATCTTGTAGAGATGAAGTCGGAAACTATCGTTGTGTATGCCAGCCAGGTTGGACGGGTGTTAATTGCGAATCGGATATTGGAACTTGTCAGAATAGACCTTGCCAAAACGATGCTAACTGCATTAACTTATTCCAAGATTACTTCTGCGTGTAAGTATAAAACCCATCCCTACTAGATTTATAGAAATAACGAAATTCAATTTAGCTGCCCATCGGGTACTGATGGTAAACAATGTGAAACTGCACCAGAAAGATGCATCGGAAATCCGTGTATGCATGGTGGAAAATGCCAGGACTTTGGATCAGGTCTTAATTGCTCATGTTCAAGCGGATACACTGGAATCGGTTGTCAGTACGAATATGACGCTTGTCAATCTGGTGATTGTAAAAACGGAGCAACTTGCACAAATCATGGAAATGGGTTCCAGTGCATATGTCCACCAGGTTTTACGGGTAGATTCTGCCATGAGGATATTGTTGATTGCAAAGAGAACTCTTGCCCGCCAAGTGCCACTTGCATTGATTTAACAGAACAATTCTATTGTCAGTGTCCTTTCAATTTAACTGGTGAAGATTGTAGAAAGAGTATGTTACAATTATTACTGTATTTCGCAGTAGGGATAAAACGTATTATTTTCAGCGATTTCTGTTGATTATGATTTATACTTCAGTGATGCGACTCGTAGCTCTGCAGCTCAAATTATACCATTCTACACCGGTGCACCATCAAGCTTAACAATAGCTATGTGGGTACAATTTACAGAAAAAGACGAAAACGGTATTTTCTTCACGTTGTATGGAGTATCGTAAGGATTAACATCACTTTATTGTTTAAAATAAATAATATCGAACATTGTTTTAGTTCTAAGCACGTTGCTAACAATAGAAGAGTTCTTCTACAAGCCCACTCGAACGGAGTTCAGGTATCTCTGTTCTCAGATTTACAAGACGTTTACCTTAGTTACCGTGATTACACGACCATTAATGATGCTCAGTGGCACCATATAGCTATAGTTTGGGATGGTGAAAATGGCGGTGAATTAAAATTAATCACAGAGGGTCTCATCGCCAGCAAAGTGGAGGGTTATGGGGGTGGTCGCAAATTAACAGATTAGTAAGTTTTGAAAGACTCTAATAACGTAGAGCATTAATTGAAAAATTTGCAGCGGCTGGGTTACATTAGGCAAACCAAGATCAGGAAATCCGAAAGCCTACACAGAATCAGGATTTCAGGGACATTTGACTAAAGTACAGATTTGGAGTCGGGCATTAGATGTAACGAGTGAAGTGCAAAAACAAGTAAGGGATTGCCGTACGGAACCTGTTTTATATCGTGGCCTTGTTTTAACTTGGGCTGGTTATGAAGACACTGCCGGAGGTGTAGAGAGAATTGTACCTTCACACTGTGGACAACGCAAATGTGCTGCAGGATATACAGGACCAAAATGTCAACAACTCGAAGTTGATAAGGTATAGCAACAGGTCTTTACCAAAACAAGAAAGACTAAGTATTTTTTATATTTGCAGGTACCACCTAAAGTCGAATATTGCCCAGGAGATTTATGGGTAATTTCAAAGAATGGATCGGCAATAGTTTCTTGGGATGAGCCACATTTCAGTGACAATGTCGGTATCGCTAAACTGCAAGAGAAAAACGGACATCGACCTGGTCAAACACTTTTGTGGGGCGTTTATCAAATTGCTTATGTAGCGTTCGATGCGGCTGGAAATACTGCGACATGCACATTTAAAATATCCCTGTTAGGTAAATCGAATGTTTGCCATCAATTCCCAATATAACAAATTCTTATTTGTTGAACTAGCCGATTTTTGCCCTGAATTACCTGATCCCATTGGAGGTGTTCAATCGTGTAAAGACTGGGGAGCTGGTGGCCAGTTTAAGGTCTGCGAAATAGCGTGCAATCCAGGATTGCGTTTCTCACAAGATGTACCCAAATTCTATGCCTGTGGAGGAGAAGGATTCTGGAGACCCACTACAAATCCTAATTTACCTATGATCTATCCAGCCTGTTCTGCTTCAAGACCAGCTCAGAGGGTGTTCAGAATTTCTATGCTGTTCCCGACTTCCGTACTTTGTAACGAAGCTGGCCAGGGTGTATTGCGTCAGAAAGTCAGAAACGCCGTAAATGCATTGAATAGAGACTGGAATTTCTGTTCTTTCTCGATTGAGGGCACAAGAGAATGTGAGCAATTAAACATCGATGTGAAATGCGATCACAGGGCGAATAGAATCACACGACAAGCTAAAGAAGATGAAGAACGTGAGACATACGCCATCGATGTTGAAGTACCTATCCAAGCGTAAGTTATTAATTAATACTATATATTGTGGGATATTCTGATAACTTGGATGCTGAAACAAGTTTAAAAATAACATGAATGAAAAGATAGCACGTCAACGTATTATAGAAAACCTAAAATAATGTTTTCCTTTTGAGGTATAATTTAAGTAATTTAAAGTATGAAATGAAGGAAGCATGTCAAAACAGCATGGATAATCTTTACTTCGGCAATTATTTCAGCGTTCTATAACTGTTTTAATGTTTGTGTTCTCACTATGTTTTCATACGCATGATGTAGCAGTAGGTTTAGTGAATGTGTAGCTAGCACCCAGCATGTTCATTCCTATTATTGTAGAACTACTCGCCAAGGACGGCAGCATTCTGGTGACACATACGACATTGCCATCTCCTTCCCAGCTGTCAAGTAAGCACTGGTCACATTATTGCTTCTTAGAATTTTTCAAGTTATCTTGAAAAAGTGTAAGAAACAAACCAAATCACACGAGTCCATGCATGCCTCTTCTCCAAATGTGTTAATTCATTCGACTGTATCCGAATAGGTTGAAAAGAAACTGTTTTTATTCTTAGCGATCCTGTTGTGCATTCTAACACGAATGAAAGATCGAACGTGCAAGACCTCCTGGAGAAATTGATCCTGGAGCAGGATCAATTTGACGTCCACGATATTCTACCGAATACAGTACCAGATCCATCGTCCCTGGTTCTTGAATCTGATTATGCTTGCCCTGTGGGGCAAGTTGTGATGGCACCTGACTGCGGTAAATATTCTTCGTGATAAAACGTCAGCCAATTGTTTACTCCTTATTTCACAGTTCCTTGTGCTATTGGGTCTTATTATGATAAAGACACAAAAACTTGCAAACCATGTCCTCTTGGAACTTATCAGAGCGAATCTGGACAGACTCAGTGTATAACTTGTCCCGAAATTGCTGGGCGAGCTGGTGTAACAGTTGGATTAGGGGCAAGAAGTGCTGCTGATTGTAAAGGTAAGTGTCCCAAATTTGATCAATTTGAATTGCTGTTACTAGGCCTTTACTTTCTAGAACGTTGTCCTGCTGGAAAATATTATGATCACGACGCTGGCCTCTGCCGCAGCTGTGGTCACGGTTTCTACCAATCCGAAGAAGGACAATTTTCATGCCAAATTTGTGGACTTGGTAAGACGACAAGAACAAACGAGGCTGTATCATCAAGGGAATGTCGAGATGAATGTGGAAACGGAATGCAACTTGCGATTGATGGAAACTGTGAACCTTGTCCACGAGGTACTTATCGGTCACAGGGCGTACAGGCCTCGTGTATTGGATGTCCTCTTGGGAGAACTACACCAAAATCAGGTTCTACAACAATAGAAGAATGCTCACTTCCAGTTTGTATGCCAGGTATATAGTCAATGAAATATTTTCTAAGTAACTGAACTTTATTTCATGGTGCATTTTAGGAACATATTTAAATGGAACTTTGAACAGCTGCATTCCTTGCAAGAAAGGCTGGTATCAATCTGAATCACAACAAACTACGTGTGTACAGTGTCCTCCAAATACTAGCACTAAAGGTCCATCAGCAGTAAGTTTATTTATTTTTGATTATTTTCTAATTTCTATAGAAGTGTAGTTTTTTGTTGTCCCGACCCTGGTATCTCTCATTTCCGCGATTTCCTCCACCTTCTTTATTATAGTTGGTATACGTAGGGTAGGGAGAGAAGGAAGGCAGGAAAGCAGATTACTGCGATACGATTTTCGATATAAACTGATTTTATCAATAAAGAATGAAACTTTTCCCAATTACAAAACAGTCACTTTACTTTACAGACTAGTAGTTCTGATTGTACGAATCCATGCGAAATGATGGGATCAGAAATGCACTGTGATCCCAATGCCTATTGTCTGCTTATTCCTGAGACAAGCGACTTCAAGTGCGATTGTAAACCAGGCTTCAATGGCACTGGAAAAGTTTGCACAGGTACGTTCTGGAAGAAATCGTGCCATGGATTTATAGTAAAATGCAAATTTGTAGATGTCTGTGAGGGTTATTGTGAAAACGAAGGCAAATGTATCAAGGATGTGCGTGGACAACCGTCTTGTCGTTGCATTGGTAGCTTTACCGGAAAACATTGCGCCGAAAAATCAGAATTTGCCTACATAGCAGGAGGCATTGCAGCATCAGTTATTCTCATCATCTTCATCGTTCTTCTAATTTGGATGATTTGCGCAAGGTAATTTAGATAAGTCTATTTAAGATCATTGTTATTGGTTGCTGTATTTTAGAGCTAATCGCAGAAGAGAACCCAAGAAGTTATTAACTCCGGCAACCGATCAGAACGGTTCTCAAGTAAACTTTTATTACGGAGCCCCGCCGTATGCAGAAAGTATTGCACCTAGCCATCACTCGACTTACGCTCACTATTATGACGACGAGGAAGATGGTTGGGAGATGCCCAATTTCTACAACGAGACTTACATGAAAGAAAGTTTGCATAATGGAATGAATGGAAAGATGAATAGTTTAGCAAGATCGAACGCCAGTATTTACGGCACTAAAGACGACCTTTATGACAGATTAAAACGGCACGCCTATCCTGGGAAAAAAGGTAACGATTTTACTTTCTTTGCGTGATTAATGTTTTAATGCTGGATTTTTCGTCAGATAAAAGCGACAGTGATAGTGAAGCGGGTCATTAAGACTGCCGACAAGTTCTGGTCATAAGTAAATATGCTCAACCTGTGCAACGACCAATTACAGTTAGAAGTAAAGATAATTTAAAGAGTTGCCTTCACGAGTACTGCCCATATAACTTATTAAATGTCGTCGAACATTTGAGGCACTATTTTGTTTGTACATTTTAGTACTTCCCGTAACATATAAAACGAAGATCACAATATTGTTTGTATCTATATTTTTCTAACTATAGGTTTAAATGATTTTAAAATATTTGTTAATATTATTATAATTTTCTATATATAGTTACTTTATGACGGATGTAAGACGACAGCAGCGTGGATGAACAGAGTGAATTTTAAACAATTTAGTAGCTGTATTTATATAAATGTAGTAGAGACGAAATGTTTTGTAATTATTTGTAATTTTGTAATTTAAATATATAAGTAAATGCAAAAACGCGCGCGTGTGATGTGTGATGCGAAGATGTGGAATATATTGTAAAAGAATGACTGAATAAATATTTAAATGTATTTAATCAGAAGTATTAATGGGTATCCTATCTTAAAAACATTAATCTATACTAATTCTAGAAACTGTCAACTAAAAGTTCTTCTTCCATTATAAGTCTAGACAGATATCAGATGAAAATTTATATTATTATTATTATTACTGATAAAGGGAAACAACAATTTTAATGTTTTTGATGAGATCATTCCCAATATTTTCAAAATAATCAATTATTTGAAAATTTCAGAAACTAATTAATTCCACAAATGCCGGAAAATATCATAATACTTTACATCACCTAATCGTGGAAACATTTAGTTTATACAGAAGATTATTACTTGTGATTTCATTTATTCAGTGCTTCAAAAAATATGAATATTTGCTTTTGATATTTTTAATAATTTTAAATGCGAAGGAAAGATGAAAAATACCCCAGCAAAGACGGCTTTATAAAACTGTTTACTTGCTATTTGAATTAATAAAATATTATTATTATTCACTTTTTCTTCATTTTTTATTACGTCACTTAAGATCAAAAAAGTATGAGCAAATAATTCATCATAATTATTGTGATAAGGATCAGGACTGAGACGATTGAAATCCGAATGCTTGCGCTCAAAGATCAACCAAACGTTAATAAGGCTAACCATAATCAGGACGAGTAGGTTCTAAATCAAAATCAAAGTGATCAATTCATAGTAACTCGATCGTAAGTGTCCTGGTAAGATCTACAAGCGATCATTACGAAAACATCTTGTTCCTAAGCATTCAGGACTAAACTGATCAGAACCAAAATAGGATGACGCGTAACTAAAAGCAAAACAATAATAATCAAGATAAGTAAGAAATTATTTTTATAATTCGATTGCGATAAGTATCACGACCAGGATTATGAATGTCCAATGTCGAGAATTTTCGGCCTTGCTTCTGCTCATTAAAATCTTTTACACTAATTAATTCCATGTTTTGATCTTGAGTATTCAGGACCAAACTGATCAAGACCAAAGAAAGGATAATCAGGATCAAGACTAATCATAATCAGGACGAGTACATTCTAATTAAAATCAAAATGATTAATTAATTAAAGCCAACTCGATCGTAATCAGCGACATTCGAGAGGCTGATGGAGACGGTTCTGAAGGGTCTGTCCTGGACAACGTGCATGGTATATCTGGACGACATAATTGTGGTGGGGAAAACTTTCGACGACAACCTGAAGAACCTGGAAGGAGTGTTCCAGCGGCTTCGCGGAGCTGGACTAAAGCTTAGTCTCAAGAAGTGCCACCTGTTCCAGAAGGAAGTGAATTATCTAGGCCATATTGTTAATGGGAATGGAATCGCCGTGGACCCAGTGAAGATTCAGGTCGTGAAGGACTGGCCAACTCCCAAGAATAAACACCAGCGCTATGTTCCCGGATTTGCGGACATCGCTAAGCCGTTGACAAAACTCACCGAAGAAGGTCGTCCGTTTGAATGGGACCAACATTGCCAAATTAGTTTTGAACAACTCAAACAGTACTTGATAAGTGCTCCTATCCTAAGTTACCCTCTCCCAGAAGGCAAGTTCATCGTGGACACTGACGCTAGCAATGTTGGTATCGGTGGCGTACTGTCCCAGATACAAGAAGGGCAGGAGAAGGTGATTGGCTACTTCAGTAAAGTCCTGTCAAAGCCGGAACGAAATTATTGTGTCACTAGAAGGGAATTGCTAGCCGTGGTAAAGTCTATAGAACATTTCTACAAGTACTTATATGGCAGACACTTTCTCCTGAGTACTTCAGGAATACGATTTTGAAATCCAGCATCGGGCCGGAACTAGCCACAGAAATGCCGATGCTTTGTCGAGAAGACCTTGTGCCGAAGACTGTAACGGCCATCGTAGACGACAAATGGCAAGGTGAAGAATTGCGACGAGACCAGGAGAACGATCAGGATTTGAAATTGGTGCTGGAATGGAAAAGTAGGGAGGCAAGGCCTACTTGGGAAGAGATAGCACCGTGTGCACCATCCGTGAAATCGTACTGGGCGCAGTGGGACTCCATAGTGCTGGATCATGGTCTTCTGAAACGAACCATCGAGAACCAGGAAGGCACGGAACAGAAGACACAGTTACTGATCCCCAAGAATAGGGTGCCGGAAGTTCTGAGGGAACTTCACGAGGGCAGGGCATCTGGGAATCAAGAAGACTATGGAAAAGGTGCGCGAGCGATTCTACTGGGTGAACTGCAAGGAAGATGTAAAGGACTGGTGTAGGAAGTGCGTAGTCTGCGCAGCTAGTAACGGCCCCCACAGACGAGGCAAGGCTCCTATGAAACAGTATAACGTGGGAAGTCCTTTGAACCAAAATAGGATGACGCGTAACTAAAAGCAAAACAATAATAATCAAGATAAGTAAGAAATTATTTTTATAATTCGATTGCGATAAGTATCACGACCAGGATTATGAATGTCCAATGTCGAGAATTTTCGGCCTTGCTTCTGCTCATTAAAATCTTTTACACTAATTAATTCCATGTTTTGATCTTGAGTATTCAGGACCAAACTGATCAAGACCAAAGAAAGGATAATCAGGATCAAGACTAATCATAATCAGGACGAGTACATTCTAATTAAAATCAAAATGATTAATTAATTAAAGCCAACTCGATCGTAATCTTATCATGACAGATTAAGACCGTTCATTACGATCTTTAATACTAATAACATCAAGATCGGGATCTTAAGTATTCAGAACTAAACTGACAAGAATCAAAGATAGTATGATCCAGAACTATAAGCAAAATC
This sequence comes from Dorcus parallelipipedus, assembly GCA_958336345.1. Lineage (NCBI taxonomy): Eukaryota > Metazoa > Arthropoda > Insecta > Coleoptera > Lucanidae > Dorcus > Dorcus parallelipipedus. The sequence goes on from OY284482.1 coordinate 12,940,586, forward strand.
AATCCAGATCAGTATGAGGACCATGGTGATCAATTTATGCGAAATTATTTTTGTAACTCGATCATAAGTATCACGAAAAATTCAACTTCTTGATTCCGAGTGTTCAGGACTAAAGCGTGGTTATGTTACCAGCAAAAAAAAACATAATCAGGGTCAATATCTCAAAAATTAAAACTACAGTGATTTGATTAATTTAAGGCAAAAATATTTTTATAACTTGATCATAAGTATCTTGATGATACATGCAATGATCGACATTTCTTGCGGTTCATTAAATTTAATAATTGTAATCTAAAAGACAAATTAATTCTGATTCGCAATTCTGAGTATTTCTGCAAGGTCAAGAATATTGGATACTGAATTCAAAATAACTAACATCAAAGTATGACATACCTAAGTTTTATAATTGCATTGTAAAATCGTCCTTGTCGATGACGTAAGGTGTTTATAAATTTTATGGCAAAATTTCCACTATTCAGATCACCCAGTGGCATAAAACAAAAATGTATTTACGCACACTCATACAGGCTTTAAGGATTTAATTTGAACTGAAGCTTACGTTAGAAATTTATTAAATTTAGTCGTTTAGTTTAAGATCCCGGTCTTACAACAATATAAAAAACTTTATAGCAGATCCCTAATTCTTTCAATTTGTTTAATGCTTATTCCCTTCATCAGGATCTACAGAAATTGACATGTTGAAAAATAATTCTAAAGTGTTGTTATAAACAGTCCCGAAATATCGATGAAATAAAAGAGCTAACAAGGAAATTTTGCACGTTGTTGTTTCCTCAATTTTGTTGACCGAATCAGTCCTATTTTTCAACAAGTACGGTCGATACTTCTTGACGTTTTCCAGAGAAGAAAAAACATGGGGTTCTTAAAAAATATCACCACCAACTATGGACAGGAATCAGTAAAATTGTTGAAAACCTTTGCCAAAAATGTACAATAGAAAAATTTTTCTACTTAAATGCAGACAACACCACATCATTCCGGACCACATAACAGAGCAACAGAGGGTTCAAGAAACATTTTGCAACTCATTACCACACAACCTGGACGGACATCAGCCGCCATCAATGGATTTACTAACAGGTTGCAGAATAGAACCCTTAATTTTGAAATTAAAATAACTAACAATAATATATCGTATGCAGAAAGGTTCTTATCTGAAATTGAAAACAATTTAAGTTCCCTTCTACCCGATGATGTAATTAACGAATTTAAACGTAGACAGAAAATTAATTATAATAAAGTTTTTTTCAAAACACAAAGTACGAATCTTCACAAATTCACTCACTTAAAAAATCAGCAGACAGAAACCTTACACATACCGAACAATTGGATTATTAATTTGAGTAATATTAACTTACCTGACGAAATTTCCAAATTTCCCTTTATTTAAATTTTTAGCAACAGTTGAATCTATAATTAAAATTTTTTACTCTAACAGCAAGATATTTTGAGAGCTCGAATCACTAACATTTTAACTAATTTTATGGAATCTCCTAGTTTTCATGAACACAGTTACTTCGATAGGCTGTACCGACAAACCAGATCTTATCTTAACAATAATCCCAAGATTATGAGTAATGTTCTTTTTGAGCATTTTAATTTTCAAAAAGATGTTTCACATTTTTCATTAAGAATTAGGTTTTGATTTTTGTTAATCTGTCAAACTATCGTCGATACTTAGGTTTGTACTTTTTCTCATTGCATAAAAAAGATATTTCTTTCCAATTTTAGGGGTAAGCAGGTATATTTCTCACGCATAGAAAAATATTTGATTATTACAATCAGGAATAGTTACTTACGTATTAAGGGCATAATTAGAAGATTATAGCCTGAGAGTATGTTTAACGACGCGAAACGGAGTGCTTTTAAATGCTCGAGGGCTATTATTTACAATTATACCCACCACATACAACATTTTATTTTATTTTAGCCTTAAAATTACCAAAATTTTTGGATTCAATATTTTTATGTGGTATGCGAGTAATGTGCAAGTTGTTTCCATAAAATAATAATTAATAACAATAATAAATAAAAGATTGTTTGCGTTACTGTAGGTATGTTGTCGTTAGCAACTTTGAAGTCCTCTGGCAATAAAGGCCAAATTGTGTCCCCAATTGAATGCCAATAAATAAATTTATGGTTCCAAAATAAAATAAAGTATATTACGTAGGTAATAAGTTTAGAAAAGTGAAGTTTTGCTTAAACTTGTTTGAGTACAAGAGAGCGTAGCAAGCGAGTAACTTAAAAAAACACACGAGTTTAGAGAATACTTTCCAGCGAGATTGTGTGCACTATTTCTTCTCATTTCATGCGAAAATTTAGTTTTATTAATTTTTAATAAAAGTGACAAATCACTGTCACAGATTGATGGGCATTGAAAATAAAAAATAACGGTAGTTAGTACGATATTATGCTGTAATGATTGCTATGTTGTAAAGATCCACTTCACTAAGAGCCAGTTTCATAATCAAATTTAAAGGAGACTTTGAAAACTAAAGCACTTTCATGTGTGTAAACGAATGGGTTTTCATATTTGTTTTGACATCTGAAAATGACCTTAAATTTAAAGTCTCCTTTAAATTCGATTATGAAACTGGCCCTAAGGCCCAGTTTTTCAACCACAGGTTAACTTTAACATTTAGTTTATTGCCTTAAGAACAAATGTTATCATAATTGTTACTATGGAAATAAACCGAAAGTTAAAGTTAACTTGTGGTTGAAAAATTGGACCTAAACGATTTTGAATGTAGCAACGTTACAATTTACTGCACGAAATGCGGAAAAAAACAACTGAACAATTAAAAGTATTATTTCATTATAATTTCACATCTAAATCAGAAATTCGAAATTATAAATTGAACTAAACAAACTAAACAAAAACGATTCTTCCAATTCTTCGGCAAAAATACAAAGATGAAAATATTTCAAAACATTGTCAGTTTTTTTTAGATTAGGTATACACATTAATTAACTACCCTAATTATAAATACAGGAGTTGGCACTGCAGTAGAAATACAATGTGTATACACGTTTTGAATGCAATTCTCTCCAACAACAGTAATAATAACTTTGCAGTGAAGGTAGGACTCTTAGTTGTGCAACATTCTGTATTGATTACAACATTCCCTAAATTCTTCTCTACTAATGTTAACTGCCAACATGTGACATTAATGTAAGTTTCTTTGCATTTGTAGATGACGTTTAAAGTTACCCGTATACGGTACAGTGTTGACGTAATGACCGTCTGTAGTTATTACTAAGGAGCGGAAAAATTATTAGTGAGCGAAATGTTTGCAAAGAGAATGCATCGAGTCAGTCAGCGGCGTCGCAAAAATTAGTCGTTAGCGAGTAAAAAGCAACTAATTTGTAGGTAGTGGAAATGGTATGCGCTTTTCCTGTTGCGCATAATTCAGTACGCCTCTGACCGATAACTTAAAAAAATATAATCCTTCCGCCCATTAGTTATTACCTTATTATTTATTACAGCTGTCTGAAGTGTAATAGTGTTACTGCTAGGGCTTAATGACTACCGGTATACAGCTGTATTTAGAACATACGCAGTTATAACTACTGTGGTTAGCTCTCGTGTTTACGTAGTTTTTTAGATTTTACTTTCAGAACTACTGTACATTCAAGTTAGGTTTTGTTAGTGTTCATATACAAGCACGTGTCCTTGGCCGTATGAAATGAAGACGAAGATGTGATCGCTGCCAGTTTCTTACAACACGGAATTTCGTCGTAGATCGGATCAAATGCATCCGGAGGCTCAGGAAGAGAAGCAGCTCTGTAACTACCCGTTGATGGAGGGTGGTCATAAAACATATCTGGCGTATCTGTGAAGTAACAAATCGTAATTTTCTAAACTATCGCCGAAATTTAATTAAAAAATCAATAATAAAATAAACGATAAATGTTCAGAGATTTAGTTTTAATCGTTCTGGCTTTTAATACAGTTCTTTAAAAAATACGATTAACCTATTTTGTTGGACTTACCATGTACACAATTTGTTTGCTTGGGAAAATTCATGCTACAAACGACGCGAGCTTCGAAAGTTGGGCCAGTTCGGTTTATGTCAATAGGCGTTGAGAAAACTGGATTTTCAAATAATGGTGGATCTAAAATACATAATTATTGCTATGTTATTTTATTTTGGAAGAGTGAAAGTTGTTTATAGCAATATCATTTGTGTAAAAAAAATAATATTTATGATTTTGATGTATTAATTGTAATTTTTTCGTGATTTATCATACATCAATTAGGTTTTACATATTAAAGAAAAAATTATGATCACAAGGTATTTCAACACAAATGTTCCTATTAATTAAACACAAGTTTTTGTTAAGAAAAACAAACATGAGGGGAACGATTAAACGATGCAATCGTCATGACCAGACTGAGACACACACACACCAGTCTCAAAACAGTTCCGATGGATGTACACCACCGCGGAGGATTTGCAGTTCTTGAAGGCACCTCCGAAGTCAAATTGCCTAGACCAGGAACAAGTCCAATTTAGCCGATTTAATAACATGCAAGTTTCATTTGTTTGACAACTAAAATCAGAATTACATGGCGATTCATTCAAGGTCAAGCACGAATATGTGGGATAAATAATTAGAAAACTATTTTTTTGTATCAGATTTGGATTCGCGTTTTCATAAAAAAATTGTTGTTTCATGTTCATCATTATATGACGCGTTTCAGTTTTTTTAACACTTTTTTAACTTATAAATATGAGCAACGTTAAATTGGGGTGGAGTGTAATAGACTTTGTAAGAGTTGAATGTATCAGAATTTTAGCAAAATACGCGAATTTGAACATTTCGAGCATCGCTAAAAATTAATGCAATCAGTTAAATTACCCAAGGTGAAGTGATAATAAACCTTAGTTTGGTGTAAAAAAAACTGTAAGGAACTGAACAAATTACTAATTTGATTTAATCCGATTTACTACTTTTTTTAACTTTTTTTTAAATAATAATTACGCCTTCAATTGTTTTAAATTAATTTGTGATGTACGTATTTAAAGAAATGGCCACTATAGGAACTTTGTTTATATTAAATTCAACTAAACAGTCACTTTTGTTGCATTTAGGCCCGATCTTTCCACCTCCTGATAAATTTATCGATGAATAACTTTACGAATCACCATGGAAACCATTCATAAAAATCAAGTTATTTGCCAAATAACGTTATCGGGAACTTTATTAGGAGGTGGAAAGATCTGGCCTTAGGGGAGAGTCCGTTAATTGTGCGCCTCCCCCTGGCAGGCAATAGATTACATAAATGCTTTATGTAATACATGTGGCGCTATCTCTGAACCAGTATCTAATGCTTAGTGTAACAGACGTTCAAGTTCCAGCACTTATCGACTCTATGACGGGTGAAATCCGAAACACGGTATTTTGATGTAATTTTTCGTTTGTAGGAAATAAGCCGTAAGTATCACAATATGCATGTTTCTGAGTCAACTATTGTATGAAAATGTTCATTAAACCTTTGTCGACATCTTCACCTTACTCATTTTTGCTAGAAAAATGGATATTTTCTTTCACATATGACCAAAATAACCATATCCGCGTGGGCTAATCGCGCGCATTGCGCACAGTTACCCGAAAATTGCATTTTCTCATTACCGAGCCGAAATATTTCTAAAACTATGACCTCAAAATTAACAGATGCCGAAATATGAGCGAAAAACTGAAAAAGCTTCCTGGACGACCGAAAACATGGACCCAGCATTAGCCTCTATAAGGAATGGCGGATCAATTAGAAAACCTGGGCGAGAATTTGATATCCCGGAGTCAACTATTCGAAAATGGAAGAAGGCTCACGACGAAGGACTTGGAATAGTTCAACCTAAATTGGGTAATCATCCTGTATTTTCAAACGAACAAGAACAAGCTTTGGTGAAACATGCCATAAAAATGGCCAAACTATTTCATGGAATAACTCGAAACCAACTTCGAAAACTCGCCTATTCTTTTGCAGAAGCAAATAAAATACGGAACAATTTCAATAAGGTGACCAAAATGGCTGGCAAAGACTGGTATTATAGATTTTTGAAAAGAAACCCACTTTTGTCTTTGCGAAAACCAAAGCCAACCAGTATAAATAGAATCTGTGCTTTCAACGAAGAACAAGTATCAGAGTTTTTCAAAAAATTGAAGAACATTTATGAAAAATACCACTTCCAGGCCGACAAGATTTTCAACGTTGACGAAACGGGGATCTCTACTGTTCAAAAACCAGCCAGACGACTCGCTCCTAAAGGCATTAAACAATTTGGAGCAAAGACTTCCGGGGAACGTGGAAGAACCGTTACAGTGATCTGTTGCTTCAATGCAACTGGTACATATTATGTTCCTCCAATGTTTATTTTTCCAAGGACCAGAATGACAAACACTTTAGAAAAAAATGGGCCTCCAAACGCTCTGTATGACTGTTCCAAGTCCGGCTGGAGTAATGAGGAATTGTTTTCCAAGTGGCTTGAGCATTTCAAAAGAAATGTCAAACCTTCTAGAGATGACCCAGTATTAATAATTTTAGACAACCATTCCAGCCACATTTCACTACAAATATATGATTATTGTAAGCAGAATGGTATTGTGTTGCTAACAATACCTCCCCACACGTCTCATAGGCTACAACCTCTGGATCTAACTTTTTATGGTCCACTAAAAACATCATTCAATCATCAATGTGATATTCATCTGCTGCACGCTGAAAGGATCACTCCATATGACTTGGCAGAGCTGTTCCAAAAAGCATATAGCCGAGTTACATCCATCGAAAGGGCACAATCAGGTTTCCGGACCTCCGGAATAAGGCCTTACCAACCTGATAAATTTACCAAAGAGGACTTTCTACCGGCCATTCACCACACTCCTGCAATCAAATTGGAAAGTGAAGAAAATCGAGCAGAAGATTCAAATTCTTCTTCAAGTTCCCGGGCCAAGTTCCAAACCAATTAGACTAGGTGAGAAGGCTCTTTCAACTTCAATTGAAGACTTGAGCCCTATTCCGGCACCAAAGAAAGAAACAGCCAAAACTCAACAAATAAAGAAACAAAAGTCGGAAATTCTTACAGAAACTCCAAACAGAAAAACTTTGGAAATATCAGAGGCTAAGAAAAGAGCAAGGCAAAAGAACTTAAAGAATAAATTGACTGGTGAGCAAAAGCAGAAACCGAATAATAAGAAAAAGGCGAAGACCGTCCTGAAACCTTCCATTAAAAATAAAAATAAGGTTGTTAAAAGGAAAATTTTCGAGGAGAGCGACTCAGATGAACAACTATCGGCCAGTGAACTATGCGATGACGATGAGCTTGATCACATTCAGATAAATGTTGAGAAGTGCTTGATTTGTGACGATGGCAGCAAGAATGATGAAGTCTGGTACCAGTGCTCCATTTGCGAAGGATGGGCTCATGCTTTGTGTACTGGAGCCGACACCCCAGAAGGGTACATTTGAGATTTTTGTGATTGCTGACTTTGGAGCTTAATAATATTTTGTTTTAAATTTTATTTTGTTTCAATGTTCAATGTTTTGACGTTTGATGTTCTGATATTTTCGATAAAAACATTGCTTTTGTTATTATCATTTCATTTTCATCTAATTTCTGCAATAATTTTGCTGTCATATTCAGCGCACAATAACCCGACACGTGCGCACTATTACCCGTATAGGTTTGGAAATCGTACGCTGAGACATTTTTTCTAATTTTCGATCCCTATAAGCAATGTGCACTTTTACATCAAAAATGATAATGAGTCGTTATAGAAAACATGTTGGAGAACTCCTATGACAATTTTCAGGTTTCTATTGCTAGTCGTTTGAGAAATATAGAAATTCTGCCTTAGGTGCGCACAATACACCGACTCTCCCCTAAAGAAATTGTTAATAAAGAATTTTAATTTGAGCAGAGTTATTTTTAATTTATTTATGGGCATAGGAAATCATCTACGAGCGTGCAAAGTACCCAAAAGCGTTCATAGATTTTATTGAATTAAAACAAAAGATAAAGGCTACGCCCTGAATCTGAAAGAATTTCGTGTTTATAGACGAATATGTAGATACGTTATTCAAAAATAAACAAATTAATTTCTCAATAACGAATAACGTAGCAATATGCCATTTTACTACAGATATTAACTTACGTTAAAAGGGCTATGAAACTTCATATCAAGTCAAAATCGATTCAGTTTCATTTCATTAAAGAAACTTAATTAATAAATAATTTATAATATTTTATTTGTACTTTGTAAGTCTAAAAAAAATTCGAAAAAAGAACAGTATTTGACCCCGACGTGATTTGAACACGCAACCTTCTGATCTGGAGTCAGACGCGCTACCGTTGCGCCACGGAGTCGTTGTTCTGCTATGTTATCCGCTTAACACATAGGTAGTTTAATAATTTTATAATTATTAATAAAATAAGAATTAGTTATTTGGTATACAGGAGTAGAAAGTATTATTTCAAGTACGATGTAATCGCGAGTGAATTACATTTCGCAAGTCAAAATCAAATTTTATCGCCATGTATAAAATTTTATTTTTTTCTTTAACAGACGTTAAAGAAAAACATAAAGAAATCCAAATACAAATTATAATATGAAGTGCACTTTAAAATCCCAGTAGTATGGATTGCTATCGATAAAATGCTTCATCTATCCTTACTGTTAAAGTTTTACTTATATTATGTTATCCTTGCAATTAAAGTGCTACTTTATCTACTATTTTAAATGAAACCAATGCACACTTTAACATGTGCTATAGAAAAAGTAAGTTTTATACGCATAGATAGAGGACAAAAAGATTAACGAATAGTTTTTTTTTTATCGAAATGAACACCTGGACAAAATTAACGCATCAGCAAAACTTCTCATTATTACTTTTATTTTTTATTTTATTATTTATTTTAAATCATAGTACCTACGTGATATTATAATGATTAAATGATTTCAACTGTTTGACAACTTAAAATGGTATTATCGGAAAAAAACATTAATAAATAACAGAAAGAAATAATAATATCAAATGCAATAAAAACGGTGTCAATGAAAAGCTTTTAAAAAAAATTGATAAATCGTTAGAATTTGAATTCAGTAGCGTGTAGGTCCTCCTCTAGCTCTTACTGGGGCGTGTTCGAAAACTCTCCTGGTTACTCTTGGGTAATATTCTTTTTCTCTCATATAAATCATTTTCTATATTTTGCTTTTAACTTTATTCACTCTGTTGGTATAACTCTTATACTTACTTCCTGTATTTTCGGTGAATAGTTTCTTGGGAAACATTCTCCCATTCGACAAGAACTACTTGTTCGAGTTCCCTATGATTCATAGTATGTGGCGCCTAACTAATCGTTCTAGTGCGTCCCACAGATGCTCTATGGGGTTGATATCTGGACTTCTTGGTGGCCAGTCCATAGTTGGAATATTCACGAATCGAAGGTAGTCCAGTACTTCTCTAGCAATGTAGGGCCGAGCGCGTTATCCTGCATAAAAATGAAATTATCCCAGACAAATGGGACAAATGGCATCACATGTTCTTCTACGATGTTTTCTACGTAGAAATGTGCACTCATGGATCTCCCTTATATAGGAACCAAATCCGTGTGACCGTAGAAACAAATTACTCCCCAGAACATTATTGATCCACCAAGAAATGGGATCCTCGGAGAGAAATTGCAGGCAGCAAATCTCTCTCCTGGCCTGTTTCGTCTGAAAATAAAACTCACTTCCAATCGTCACTTGTCCAATTTACGTGTTCCCTTGAAAAACGCAGCCTAGTAACTCTATATTCCCTGGTGAGCAGTGGTGCAATAGCTGGTCTTCTACTGTCCAATCCTTCTTCATTAAGCCTTCTCCTGACCGTTCGTCCAGAAATTGCTACATTTCACGTTGCTTCTAGGGCTCTGCTTAGCTCTAAACTGGTAGAACGCCTGTTTCTTAAGGCAACTTTCATAAGGTATCGCAAGATGCAAGAGCATCTCTAGACTTCTTACGACCTTGTCCTGAGGTTCTACAGTAAGTTCCAAATTCATTCACATATCGCTGGCTATGTCCTTCGTTAACTAGAGTTACCGCTTTCACTGCCTCATCTTTTCTTACGTTGCGTGAACAATTCATTTATTCTACTCTAAGTGCACTGGACAAAGTGTTTCAGTCACTTAATGACACTAAATTTAAAACAAATCAGTAGCAAAACTGAATTTATTGCCATTTACAAAATCACTTTAAACAGCGTTGAATGTCTTATCATTATCACAACATACTTATCAATCAGGGGCAGCTCGTGTCGGCACCTTTGATGTTCATACTACCCAGAGATATACACTGTGTCCACATTTCGATGCTCACTATTGGTATCTCGGTTATTAGAAGACATAGAGCAACGGTTAAATGGATATTGGATATTGGATTTTTGCTTAGTTAGATAGTCTTTAAAAAGAGCTTTTCAACGATGTATAACATACCCGAAAAATTTTTATTTGTAGGGGAGATATTGACAAAAATATAAATTAATTTCTAATATGAAATTAGTAGGCTCTGAAATTAAGCAACAATAAGAAATGAAAGATTAAAGATATGCTAAGTAATACTGAAAACGAAATACGAAAGTAAAAAGTAAAGAAGTAGTACTAAAAGCTCAGATTTACAAAGAAACTGTTCAATATGACGACCATTCTGTTCCATACATTTTTGGCATTTTATTCTAACAGAATTACGAACTCTACGAAGTGTGTTTCCGTTTAATGATCTTAGTACATCCACCATAAATAAAAGTCAAGGGGGGTAAGATCGGGTTATCTCGCAGGCCATTGCACTGGTCCATTATTTGAAAGCACTCTCTCATTAAGGTTTTCTCTCAAAAAATATTTTACGTCACGAGTGTTATGGGCCGGGAAACCATCTTGCTGGAACCAAATGTTTTGCATGTTCTCAGTTTAATAATTTCTCTCAAAACAGGTATTATCTCGTTTGTTAGTAGCTCCACACATATGTTACCAGTTTAAACTGTAATCAAAGATGAAAGGACCTAGTAAGTGATTATCTAAAATGAAACTAAAAACAAAAAAAAATATATAAACAAAATTGCAAACCAATTAAACCGCACCAGACATTAAAACCAAATCAAACTTGAAATCCTTGATTTACCAAATGTGGATTTTCAGTAGACCAATGATAATTATGCCTATTGAACACTCCGCAATTGGTAAATCGTGTTTCATCTGTCCAGGGTATTTTCCTAGGAAAATTAGGATCATTTTCGTAGGTCCCACCTACTAAACTGTAAAATTCATTGATAGTCATTATCGTTTAAACCTTGTATAATTAATTGTTGTAAGGGTGGTATTTGGTTTTCTTCAAGGTTTTGTGAACACTCAATTTTGGAATTCCAGTTTCACGAGCCACTAATTATTTTACAGTATTACTTAGCATATCTTTAAGCTTTCTGTTGGAATATGCGCTCACAGCAGTTTCTCCATCTAGTATCTAGTGTGTGTGTTTACAAATAAATGAAGTTGTTATTTTTCATGATTCTAAAAATCCATCCATTAAAATTAGTTCACAAAAATTGTGTATCGAAAACCGTAAATAAAACTGATTCACATATTGTGCTAACCACATTATTATTCAAGAGGTTATGGGCCCAGACTCTGCGGAACTGTGCCAATAAAGAAGATTTGCCATTTGCGTGAGCTTTTTCAAGAAGTCCTTTTTTAACTGATCAGACTGTTTGCGGGCAGTCAAAATTCGAAATGACAGACAATTTAAAATTGTCAGTTTCCTTGCTAAATGGAGGAAATTATGTATTTTGGAAAACCAAATTACATGCAATTTTAGTACGTGATGAACTGTGGGACATAGTAGATAAACCCAAGCCCAAAGAAGTAGACGACAAGTGGAAAAAGGACAATAATAAAGCCATGGCGTACATTACTTTAAGTGTAGAAGACAATCAATTGATTCATATCGCACATTTGGAAGACGCTCATAGTATGTGGAATGCGTTGTCGAAAAAGTATGAAAGATCTACTTTTGGAAGCAGATTATATTTGAGACGCAAGTTGTACAGCATTCAGTACAACGGCGGTTCGATGAGTGAACACATTGATTCGATTATGCAAGTGGTTGGATTATTACGTGGATCAGGAAAATCACTCGACGACGAAGAAGTTGTCGCAATTTTGTTAGTGAGTCTTCCGGAGTCATACTCAGGACTTGTTACTGCATTAGAGGGTCGTGACGAAACAGATTTGACAATCGAGTATGTCACTGGCAAAATGCTGGACGAATACCAGAGACGTTTGGAAATTGGTACTTCAGAGGTAGCCTTACAATCATCGGCTGCAGCCGCGTCCATTAGCAAAAGCAAGAAAAATATTCAATTTGGGAATTTTAAAAATAATAAGGAAAAGAGAAAAGAAGTTAATAAAGAAACAAGAACGTGTTTTCATTGTAATAAAATTGGACATCTTAAAGCAGACTGCTACTTGCCGAAGAAGTCTGCGCAGCAGATACCAAGAAGTAAATCAGCAAAATCTTTGGTTGCGGCCAGAGAGGGCAATGCTATTGAAAATTTCACATTCGAGGTATGTGCTGGCGCACGCATACAATCCGGAAATTGGTATATTGATTCTGGTGCAACAAACCACATGACTCAAGATCGGGAATTTTTCTCAAAACTTCAAGAAGATGATACCACAGTATATCTTGCAAACGGTTCATCGGTCAAGGCAAAAGTTGGAAGCGGATGGTTGAACTGCATTTTACCAAGTGGTAAAATTCAAAAGATTCAATTGGAAAACGTGTTGCATGTTCCTGAGCTGGATGGTGGATTAATTTCTGTACAAAGAGTTACTCATCATGGGCATCAGGTGTTATTTGAAAATGACAACTGTACGTTCTATATAACGGAAAAGAAATTATCGCAAAAGCCAAAGTTGATGGCAGCCTGTTTAAACTGGAAGTTGCGACATCGGATGCATCTATTTGCGTTGTAAATTCCGCAGTTTGTCTTCATCAGTGGCATCGTAGACTTGGACATAGAGATCCAGTAGCTATTAGACGTCTGGTAAACGAAGGATTGGCAAATGGTATCAAGATTAAGTCTTGTTTTGACGAAATCATTTGCGAGTACTGTATCAAGGGAAAATTGGCGCAGACAAAATTTCCAACAAGTACAACGAGGGAAAAGGAGCCAACAAGAATGATTCATTCAGATTTATGCGGTCCCATGCAGACAGCAACTCCAAGTGGTAACAAATATTTTTTGACACTTATAGATGACTATTCACGTTTTACAGTTTTACGATTGTTGAAGTCTAAAGAAGAAGTCACTGAAGTGATAAAGGAATTCATTGCAGCCTTAACAACGAGGTTTGGCAGAAAACCAGTTGTGCTACGCACAGATAATGGTAAGGAATACGTTACTCGAGAGCTGGAACAATTTTTGCGCAAAGAGGGTATTCAGCATCAATACACTGTTGTGTATACTCCTCAACAAAATGGAGTTGCGGAACGTAAAAATAGAACATTGACAGAATCAGCTAAGTGTATGCTCCTAGATGCTGGTTTAGATAATCGTTTTTGGGGAGAAGCAGTTTTAACAGCGGCGTATCTACAAAATAGAATGCCAAGCCGCAGTATTGAGAAAACTCCTCTTGAACTATTCATCGGGAAGAAACCAGATCTTAGCCATGTTAGAATATTTGGATCAAAAACTTATTCTTTCATTCCCAAGCAGAAAAGAAAGAAGTGGGATGATAAAGCTGAAGAAGGAGTGTTAGTTGGCTATGACGATAACATGAAAGGATATCGCATTTTAGATCAGAAAACAAATCGTGTGAGAATCTGCAGATCTGTGAAAATTATCGAAATGAAAGCAAAACAATCAAGTAATGGTTTAGAATGCATTAGTACGACGAATGAAATTCCCCGAGAAGTATCAGAAAGAAAAGTTTATTTTGATTTGAAGAAGAATAGTAGATCTCCGGTTGTTGTGGAAGAAGATAATTCAGAAGATGAAGAATCTAATGAAAATTGTCAGACGCAAGAAATTTCTCTGCCAATTGAGTTACCAAACAAGCGTATTTCGCAACGAATCAACAAAGGAATCCCACCAGATCGTTTTGTATATAAAGTACAGACAGACTTTGTAACAGAACCAAAATCTTGGGACGAAATGCTCGAGTTACCAATTAAAGAGCAACGTAAATGGATAACAGCTGCCAAAGAAGAAATTAAGTCTTTGAATGAACACCAGGTCTAGAAGTTAGTAGATCTTCCTACAGGAAAGAATACAGTAAGTTGCAAATGGGTATTTAAAACGAAATTAGATGAAGAAGGACGGATAAACACTTACAAGGCACGTTTAGTAGCAAGAGGTTTTTCACAACGCTACGGAGAAGATTATGATGATACGTTTGCTCCAGTTGTGAAACATGAAACAATCAGAGTTCTTCTTATGGTTGCAGCTTCGAAAAAACTATATGTTCGTCATTTAGATGTTAAGAGTGCTTACCTTAACGGAAATCTTGATGAGGAGATTTATATGGAGCAACCACCTGGATTCGAAGACCCCGAACAAAAGACGAAAGTATTGAAACTTTACAAAAGTCTGTATGGTTTAAAGCAGTCAGCACGAGCTTGGAATAAGAGGGCAACAGAAATATTGAATAAGTTGGGTTTCAGACAAGGAAATGCCGAGCAGTGTTTGTATTTCAGAAAAGAAAAAGATGGAAGCACCACTTATGTGTTATTATACGTCGATGATATGCTCGTAGCTGGCAAATCGGCAGACAGCACAAGAAAAGTAGGTGAAGAATTAAATCAGCACTTTAGAATAAAAGACTTGGGACAAGTTAAGCATTACCTAGGTATTGAAGTTAGACGCGAACAAGATGGAACTTTCCTCATCAGTCAAAAGAGAAAAATCGTGAATCTGCTGGAGAAGCATAATATGCTTGAATCGAAACCGGTAGCAACGCCAATGGAGATAGGGTTCTTAGGAACAGTAGAACAGGATAGTCCAAAGTTACCGAACAATACTGTCTATCGACAAGTTATCGGATCCTTGTTGTACATTGCTACAGTGTCCAGACCGGACATTACATTAGCAGTTAATTTTCTCGCGAGACGAATGGAAAAGCCAACTGAAGCTGATTGGAAAGCTGTAAAACGAGTAATGCGGTATCTAGTGTCAACCATTGAGAAACCATTGCGGTTATCTTCAGCTGGAGGAACCGAATTGAAATGTTTTGTAGACGCGGACTGGGCTGGAGACAAAACCGACCGTAAATCAACAAGTGGTTACATTTTTCAACTGGGAGACAGCAGCATTGCATGGTCAAGTCGGAAACAAACGTCCGTTGCCCTGTCATCAACTGAAGCAGAATATGTGGCTGCTTCATATGCTAGTCGTGAACTACTATGGTTAAGAAGGCTGTTGTCAGATATGGGAGAATTGACAGAAGGCCCAACGATTATTTACGAAGACAACCAAGGGTGTATTCGTTTAATAGAATCAGATAAATTTGGAGCACGCACAAAACACATAGACGTTAGTCATCACCATTTAAGGGATTTGCGTGATAAAGGAATAATAGAGATGTTGTACTGTCCGTCAAATGAAATGATTGCTGACATAATGACAAAGCCACTGTCAAAAGAGTCATTTCTAAATTTTTCTAAATGTTTAGGTCTTGAGTGAAGAATGGTAGAAACTTACTACAGCGAGAGGGGGTGTTGGAATATGCGCTCACAGCAGTTTCTCCATCTAGTATCTAGTGTGTGTGTTTACAAATAAATGAAGTTGTTATTTTTCATGATTCTAAAAATCCATCCATTAAAATTAGTTCACAAAAATTGTGTATCGAAAACCGTAAATAAAACTGATTCACATATTGTGCTAACCACATTATTATTCAAGACTTTCATTCCTTATTGTTGTTTAATTTCATAGCCTACTAATTTCATATTAGAAATTAATTCATATTTTTGTTAATACCTCCCCTACAAATAAAAATTTTTCGGGTATGTTATACATCGTTGAAAAGCTCTTTTTAAAGACTATCTAACTAAGCAAAAATCCAATATGGCTGCCATATGAAAAACAAAAGTTAGCACTAATAACTCGAAAACAAATGACAATCGGGGGTTTCTGTTTATATAAAAATCTTTGTCTTAAAAAAGTGTCTGAACATTGCAAAACTTTCGAAGAGATCTCATTAGGTGTTATCGAGTTATTGAGGAACATTGAAATCGGAAAATTTTGGTTTTTTAAAATTATCTTACAATTTAAAAAAGTTATGGTGAATTTGAAATGAGATCTGTCAGGAGTATTGAATTCTGCAAAACATTCCCCATTTAACCGTTGCTCTATGTTTTCTAATAACCGAGATACCAATGGTGAGCATCGAAATGTGGACTCAGTGGGTGTGTTTTATTGAAAATGTCCTACTCGATCTAGAACAAGTATATAGAATCGTTTAACCAATAAAACGTTTTGCTGGATAAGAGTGCATATGACAAGACAAGTTGGCGCTGAAATTTAAATTTTGCATAAGGACAGAAAAAATACTCCTGCCCGTGACAACCTTTAGCAAATTTATTATGACGATGAGTAGCAGATATATCCTGGATGATGGGGAGGAGCTGGTACCAATTGATGACAATATTAAGAAACACTTTTCATTTCACCGGTATATGTTACTTTTATGACTGCTTGAACTTAACCAAATATTTTTTGACTCTACTTTTCACTCCACCATTAGGGAAGGAGTGGAAATCTAGAGTGAAGGGTGCAGAATTTCACAATAAATCGCATAGAATGATCATTCCGGAATCAGAATGGTGCCAATAAAACGCGTCCAATGTAGCTGGCCATGCCCAAGGATACTAAACTCTTTATAGGATGGCTCATTCCCTATGCTGCAATGTAAGCCCGTTCCCCTCCACACGTGACGTCACTAACGGGCCGCGCTTACTTAAATTTCCGGATGGTGGCGTTTTACGTAAAACAAATATTGTTTGAAATCTGCACAACAGAGAGTTTCTAACTCTTAACAAATTATTTTCGTATTTCAAATTTTAGCAATTTCATAATTTCTTTCAAACACCGTTTAATTTTCACAGGTCACAGCATATTTATAAAACGTTAGTTCTATAAAATACCTGGAGGAGATGTCGCGACCAAATTTTGAATTCGCCAGTTCTTAAATATATTTTCGTTTTCAAATTGTAAATTTCTTTTTAAAACAGAATTTTATGCTTGCAATAAAAGCTGCAGTCTTGTTGAAACGATGAGAATAGAAAACAACTATCATCGCGGCGCGGCGTACAAAACCGCGCTCTCTAATCTGTCCTCGTATTCCCCTCGTATTCCTCGACGTGACGGTAGGGGTAGGCCCGTTGGCTACGTCACGCGTCACAGCAGACGGATTTCAGAGATTGAGCCATCCTTATACAGTTAACCATCCTTGGGTTATGCCGTTACTGGCGGGCTTTCATTTTATTGCTACTAGATGTCACTGGTTGAAAAAATGGCACGGATAGAAATGATTGCAAGCAAATCATAGAATGCGATGTTGTTTTACACAACTTCAGGCTTTCTACATAAAATAAATTCATTATAATCTAACAAAGATGGTTTTCTGTCCAATCTTTCTCATCTCTCCGCATCCATCACACAAAATGCTGAATTAAAAAACATCCACTTAAAAGCAATTGATGAATTCACCGGTGCGCCACACGCGGCCGTTTGTGGAAAGTTCGCCAGTTTTCGCACATGCGCACTCACAAACTGTAGCAACGAAAACCCCAAGCTGTTCCTACTGATTGATGAATATACTGTGGTCTTATTAACAAGCAATTGTAAAACGTTACTTTACATCTGCCAAACAATTGCAATTGTTTATTAGTGGTGACAGAGGATATCCTAGGCTAACTACATAAAATGTTTAATAATTTAAAACTTCGAAAAAATAAAAGTAATAATGAGAAGTTTTGCTGATGCGTTAATTTTGTCCAGAAGTTTAAATGTAATAATTCTAAGCAAATACTTTTCAATTTGAAAGACCCAAAAGAAACATTTCAAAAATTAAAAACGAAAAGGTTTCTTTAATATCAATAGTTTTTTTCAAGCGGCAAAACTTGCCCGGGTGTCGAATTGTGATCTTTGACTAATACAAAGAAAAAATACATAGGAATATAATGATATACAGTTTTGCAAATTCGAAGTTTCTAAATTTAAAAAAAAAATGCAATAAAATTTTGCAATCATATTTGCGTAATATTATGCATAACGAGATGTTCTACCCACGGCATTTTTGCAACAATATGTTTTCTAAAAATCAATAAATACACATATAGGCTTGTAGGCGAAGTATTGCTTACCTACTAACATTATGATTCAATAAATTTCAGGTCTCGGACATTCAAGAAAAAAAGAATTAATATCGTAGCTTAGATCAAATACCAAACGAAGACTAATTAAGACTAACTAAGATTAATTCTAATTCGGACATAGGAACTAATTCCGAAACATCACTCATAATCAACTCGCACTCATACTTGATGTTTGACGTTATTTGAAATTCAGAAATGCTTCTGATATATTTACTCGTACAATCAACCCAAGCAGCAAAGTGTCGTTATATTCACGTCATTTTTTGGTTCCAGGAGGTCGGCGACGTCATGTCACCAAAAAAGGACGTCATATTTTGGATAACTTTAAACGACATTTTATAGACCTAATAATAGACGTCGTTATATCGTGAGAATTTGACCATTTTCGGACGAAAAGTGATTTTTAGTGCATTTTATATAATCAATTATTTTAAATATATTATTACATTGTTGAAGATTTCTTTACCAGTAATTAATTATTTTTTTATTGTAATATGCAATCACAGATCGAATTTATTGCTGATACAGCATGTGCTCGTGCAGTGTCGTGTATCATCGCCACACGTGATTACGACGAGAAGACGACACATCATTCTCGTCATCTGATTCACGCCAATCTCGATGTCTGCCTTGTTCTCGATGTATAATGGCGTAGTTTGCAAAGTGTATTTGATACAAGATACAACACGTAAAGCCTTTTTTACACTTGTGTGGTTGCGACACGAGCCTTAGACGCAAACTCCACACTCGTGTAAAAAACGTAGCTTCACACAGTTGTTACACAATATTTTGCATCCCATTTTCGTCATGTAGGAACGGTACAAACGACGTTATTATTCGACGTCATTATAACGTTTCAGAATGACGTCTTTAGAGTGTGACATTAGGCCGTCTATTTAACGTCAAAATGGCCGTCAAATTTACGCTAAAATGACTCCAAAATGACTGAAAAATGACGTGAAATTAACGACAGTCTGCAGCCTGGGAAGTTTATGGTCAGTATTGCTGTGATTTATAATAGAAAGTCAAAAAACTTTTAAAATTAAAATTGAAGCGTTTCTGAATTTCAAATTAATATCAAACTGTCAATTTGAGTTTGAGTTGAGTATGAGTGATGTGTCAGAATTTATCTCACCCTATAAAATATTGTTAAATGAATATTTGCTTTTAGTTTTTGAAAAAAGTAATTATATTCAATATATTCAATTATGTAATGGTTTTTTTGCACTTCAATCTTTTCTTTATCTTTTTAAAGAAAAAGGTCTAAATGGCAAAAACTCATATTCCCTTGCCCTTGGAGCAAGTCAACTGGGCGATGTTGAACTTCAGCAAGGGTTTCTCCAGCAAGATGGTACCCCAGCTACTGGATAAACAATTATGTAATATATTGCGAGAGTTTTAAAAATTGGCCTTCCAGATCCCGTGATCTTACGCCGTTGGACATTTGAACAGTCTGGACAGTTGAAAAATTTAATTATCACTTTTATCACAATTAACACTTTGAAGCACTAAATGACAAGCCAGAAGTGTTCTTAATGTTAGCAATGTAGCTGAACCTTTCAGTACTCGCACCCCCGTCTCACAGAGCAGTCCATTACAAATTTATAAATATTTTTCGAATGTCGTGTCCGACCGAGCGCCATTTCTAAGTACTTTTCCATATTCATCCAAGTCACACACCTGACACATATGCATGATTGGCGGCATAACTAACTACAACTGCTCTTTCTGTTAGATCACACATTGTACCGGGTGTCCACGTTGATTACGCGCGATTGGTCCTTCGAAAGCCGAATTCAGCAACTGGATTTAAAATATACAAGGAAGAAAACAACGCGATCAAACTCCGCAATAGGAATTTCAATGCATTTTTTTTATCATAACCTGCTTTCCTATCGAATATATCATAAAGCACTAAACGGCATAAAGAGAGCTTTGTGTTATGCTTTAGTTTACTTTTAGTATGTTTTTTCCAATACATGGACTGCTTTCAAAATTAAAAAAGAAATAAATCAAATACGTGGATATTTTTAGTATCAAAGTTTTGATCATGCAGACAAACTTCTAATTGACAAGCTTTATTGATTTTTAAAGTTTGTAATAAAAAACAGAGACGTCAAACATAATTCGTATTGAGAAATATTTATTTATAAATTAATAGGTACTAGAGCAAATGCTCAATAATTCATCGTTTACGGCCAACCTATCATAGAAGCTTCCACGAACATTCTGGAGTAATAGCTGCACATTTTTTCACGATTCTACCTCTTAACTTGTTCAAATCCGGCAAGGTATCTAATAAATTTTTGATTTTAAATATGGCCACAAGAAGAAATCGTTCTGTGTTAAATCCGGCGAACGTGTAGGCCATCGCGGACCAACAAGTATGCTGCTTTTTTAACAATAACTTCAATAGGGAAGCAGGAATTTACAATTACAAAAAATTCCACTAAAATTTCTGTGGTGCGCACAGTGGTTTATGTTCTATAGAGATGCGGAAAAAACTAATTATTTTTGAAATTATCATCGTCCGTTATCATTTTTAATTTCTTTGACTTTTTTTGATGTATTTTGTCTTTAAATGAATAAAACAAATGAGTGAAAATTAAACCGAATAAAAAAAAATTAATTATTAAAAATGAAAATTTTAAACGAAATATAAACTTATATATATTTTTAACACCATAAGAACTTAGAAACTAAGGCACTGGATGAACAATGAAGATTTCACACCAACAGATCGACAATTGAAGCGATATTTACAGTATGTCAAATATTAGAACAACTGTAACCTAAAACGAGGGTCGCAAGTGGTCGCAGCTAAAAAGTATTTTATCACTTAAATAGACGTCTAATGTATGCAGAAAAATAGGTTAGAACAAAGCGCTCGACGGAGCTCAAAAATTATGCTCTATTAAATTTTTTCATAAAACATTTTTTAACAATTCTTCGAGACCTCTATGTAATGGCACAAACAATTGAAATAATTATTTTTATTCAGCATAACATATTCTCTAATAGTGCTGCTATTCATTGAAAAATATGTCTTTAATCTAGCAATAACATCGTAAGAGAAATTCGTATAAAAATATGATGAATTTTTACACCGCCAGTAAGCATTATAACTCAGGCGACTTTAAGACCTTGTATACGAATGCAATATGGAAATATATCTGATTATTTTGTTAATATACATCAGATAATCATTAAGAATTACTAATTTAAAATCAAAATGCTCTTTGCAGCACTTTGAAAAAAATGGGTTTTTTCCGCATTTTGACCACTGTGGTGCGTAATCATTTTAATCAAAGTGGACACCCTGTATGTTGTAGTCCATTGCAAGCATTTAAAGAGTCATACATCGAGAGAGTGTGAATGATATTGTACATTCGAATGAGGTGTTTTATGAACACTATATGACTTTACAGAACAAACTTTACAAAATTATGAAAATTAAAAAGAAAGCACACTATTACGTAAATAATAAACAAATTATAGTAACAATGTTTTTAAGATATGAGATATAGTTTTACTGGCACCTAATGCTTGTGTCTATTATTAATATATTTTACATACAAATACTTAGTTATAACGCGTGGTCAATATCTTTTCTAATCAAGTGACCTATGGAAAGAAAATCGTATGTCTTTGATTAATTCGTTTTTTTCAAATGTCAATCTCATTTCAATTATTTATAACTGTCAGTAAGTTTAATTCATTAACAGAAATCTTTGTTCATAAGAGTTGATTGTTACATTGCGAATAGTTAAATAACAATCCAGTAATCTTAGCGAATGTTATTAACAATTTAAATACGCAGAATTCGCTTGTGTTTACAAGAGAATGGAGGACATTTTACACACCTTCTATGAACCAATTTTTCGTTGCTCTTGGCGCGTGCTTTCATTTTGTGAGAACTTCAAATCCAAATTTATTTAAAAAAAACATGTAATACATAAGAATAGTTAGATTTTGTGTAGGAATGCAATATAAATAATTCAAATGGCATTTGACATAATAAACTAATCAAAGACACACGATTTTATTTCCACAGGTCACTTGATTAGAGAAGATATTGATCACTCGTTATAATCAATTGTAAGAAAAGTAATATTACCTGGTAGCGGAGTATGAAAAATACTGTTCGCTGTAACAGATACTGCAGGAAGTTTATTAGAAGAATCGCCGTCAGTTTTAGTTGTCTCAAATTTAACAACTCTTTTTCTCAGTTTGAGACAAGCAAGTGAAACTCCGGTAATCAAGAGGACGGTTACAGTAACCAAAACAGCTGATGCAATGCTATAAACCAATCCATTCATCGGCAGTGGTTCTTGAGGAACATCTGTTAAAAGTGGTCGCTCATCATTTAAAAATCGTTCTTCTCGCACATGACCTGCATTTGTGCTGGATACGTTCATCTGAAACGCTTTCGCTTTCCATTCATGTTGCGTAATATTAGCGGGCCGTTCCAATTCTGTATTGACAAGTGTCAATTCCTGTTTATTTTTATCGTAATCCCGAATGGAAATTTCAGGTGAGTCTCCTTCCGCATTAAGGAATGTATTGGAATTATTTAAAGAGCGCTCTGTTAGTACTTCCAGTTGCATACTTCTAGTAGTAACGACTTCAGTTTTACCCACATTACCTGAATTATATTCTGGTTTATGAGAGTTTTGACCTATGTCAATTTCAGTTTCAAAAAAGAACTTCGCTAAAGGAACTGCAGTGCTTGTAAAGTAGCTGTAAGGTAGACTTGTTGATTTCTTTCTTGTCGTGTGTTTCATAGGGAGGTAAGTTTTTGGGATTCTGGTGGTGTGCTGATTCGGCGTTGTTAGATCAAATGTGTGGTACTTTTGTAGTACGGCATCCTGATATGCAGAGCGATAATTTTCTGGCGGATAAAAATCTACATTTTCAGTGGCACTTAAACTCTCAGTCTCATTTTCATAATTATCGACCGACTCATTAGTTTCTGATTCATATTCAGACGCGGAAGTACATTTGCTTGTAATCGGATCGCAAGTTGTCGTTTTGTTGCAGGTACAATTACATTGCTCCCCGATATGACCCTCGGCGCATATTTCACACCTAATGGTAACAAAGAAAGTTCAGAATTGCTTACAGTGAATTTTGCTGAAGGTCAACGGTAGACCTTCGCGCGTAGATTAGATCTCGTTTTTAATTATGTTTTTACCTGGATCCGTTCCATCTTGGCGGACAAACACATTCACCTGTTTGCGGATCGCAAACGCCTCTTTCGCACTGACAGCGGTTCCGGCACGATTTGCCCCAATAATTTGAATCACAGGCTGGAATAAAGGAAATTCACATAAAAACTACATCTAATAAAACATTACTTGGTTTGGTATGTTACATAATATTACGTTGATGATTGTAGAAGACACTTTTTTAAAAACCACAGTAAATACTGAATACAATTATATTTAAAATAATGGCTTTTATTTAAATAATTAATATACAGAAGAACACTAAGTTGTAACGATCTTGATTCTTTTACATTTTGAAGAATTCTAAAGTGTTCTAAAGAATAATTAACTTAATACTAATATGTGAAAGTTTACTTACTTTCTTCACATGTTAGACCTTTGTATCCAGACTCACAATCACACCATTCATCTTCAATGCATTTTCCATGTGTACAATTAAAGCACGTCAGTGGTATGCATTTTTTATGAAAACTGTCTTCTTGGTATCCTTCGCAACACTTATTAATTAATTCGACTCTTTCTTCTTCCTAAATAACGACACAAGTCAACTAAAAACATATTTTTAAAAGTTATACATTCGATCTAATTATATGTAATTACTTAATAGCACAACATCTGTAAAGAGGTATGCAGATAATATGAAACTCTGTCACATAACGTGAGTAGCATAAATATAGGTCTAGAAAGTTCCTGAAATTTTGAAATTTCTATGAATTTCTTTCGATATACTATTTTCCCGATACCCTAGGACTAGTATTTTTGACGGCATGTTTTAATAGAGAAGGTGCAGAATTAAAAAAAAATTGTAAAATTGAAACACCAGTTCTACTCAGGCTGATTTGATTTCATGTTTCTTGAATGTTTTTGAATCTTTAGGTTAAGTAGAAATTGCTTAAACAAATAACTAGAACTGTTTTCCTCTAGTTTAATTATTTCGTTCATAAATTCTAACACTGGAAGTTGCAACGTAATTTTCTTTTTTTTTCCAGATATATCTTAGCTAAGGAAATGGATTAAAATTAAAATAACACAAAGCTGTGAATAGTATGGAAGATTGTATTTTATTTTAGAAAGACAATGAAAATGGTCACTTTATTCAACAAAAAGCAAGACCAATACTCAAAATCGAAGTACTTTCGAACGTATTGACGTCATGTACAGAGCTGTTTTTGCTTGTCACAAGGTTTTAAATTGCGTTTGAGGAAAAGTGCTGACCGGATTCAAATAGCAATCTAATTAGCAAGCAATTATAGCAGGACAAATAATTCTATTTGGTGGCATTATAATATTTTGCCACCGAAAGTTTAGAGGTATTTATATTATTTTCACATAAAGGATGAAAGTAAGTAATATTTTAATAACATTTATGAAACCTAACTTTTTTACTTAAAAATAAATTTGCTTAATCAAAAATATATAACATCCGGTAGAGAAGATATCATATTGCACTTTCTGAGCGAATCTGATTAGCAGAATTTTTATTCGCGAATACCAAAAGGCGTACATACGTTCATAAACAATGTAATGTGAACAACTTGGGTGAAATCAGGTTATTTTAAAGAAAAACCCTTTGCAGAAAACAACTATTATAAGAAATAATCTTCAATAAATAATTTTTTCTTGAAAAAAATTGTGACTTGAAATGAGAAATGAAAATGCACTATTGCTATGTGTAAAAGACAATATTTTGATAAAGATAAAGCAGATTGGGAAACTAGTATTCTTAAACAGAATTTTTATCTATCTTGAGTTCTTCAACACCTGTTGTCCAAACCTCTCCAGGAACCAGTTTTCAGTTAATCATTGAAATAAGTAGTTCTTGAATTATATAGAGTAAAGCTGAAAATTTCAGAGTTTGTTTAGTCTTAAGACCGTTTTATACTCCACTATTTCTTGTATAGGATTTGGTACAATTTCTGTAGCAATATTTAGAACAAGAATTTTTTGGATTGCAGATACGGTTTGGAGATAGAACACGTTCTATTTTTTCAGATAATTTTTGAAATTTTGCCACTTTTTATTACATAATTTAAAATGTTCAAGAAATTGAACCAAATCTTGTACTAGAAATTGGGTAATCTAAAACGTCCTTTAGGGATACACCTTCTGATTCAGTCAACAGATTTCTGAACCTCTTCTGGATATTACATAATGGTTTGGATTAACAGAATTTTGCGAGTGAAAACAAAATTTTTTGCCATACCATAAAGCTTTAATTTAATGTTTTGATAGCTTAAGTTACAATAATTTTTTGACAGCAGTGATAAACGTCTTAAATTAATACTTATTTATAAGCAATAAATGTTGAGGGGATATTTATGACCTGGTTCAACATGAAACTAGTTTTTGTCAAAGCCATGTGCCACTAACTATAAAAGGTTTCGTAAGTGATCATTTTTGTTTTTGGAATACGTAAATTGCATCGCTCATCCTACACCTTCAGGCGGCAACTTAACACTCGCCTCATATCTAAAATACCAAAGTTGCACATTAAATTAATAAATTATATAAGACCCAATTAAACGAATTCTTCAAAAGCAACTATACTTTCGGAATTGCGTAACAACGCAGTTTCAGATATTTCAATGCTTGTTTTGATTTACTTCTTTCATGGTCACATTAGATGCTTTCACCTGCCATCTAACTAAAAATTAGAACGTGCTTATCTCTTAATACTCGTTATATAAGAAAATACGGTAATGGTAATTAATTAACCAAATGGTCTTGGTCTTAGTCCAAGTTGTTTCTATTTACATATGTTATTAAATTTTTCTTTGCCTATTTTCCTTGTAGTACAGAATCATTAATTTTTAAATTAACAATGTTGCCTCCATTGCTTTAACTTTAATGTTTTTGATTAACAATACAATTTGATAAGAAAAATTAAAAAACTATTATTTCTGCATTATTTCTAATATTAAGAAATTTAAATTTTGACATTTTGTTTTACAAACAAATCAGCACCGTTATTTATAATACCTATAAATTACTAGCAAATACATGTAAACTCTTTTAAACTTTAGTAAAGCAAACAAGTTCGATACTGTATATATAATTACAGTTGGAAGTTGCGAAGGTCATGCTTTAACCGGTGCACCAAATCTAGTTTATGCGTGACACAAAAAATTAAATTTTGTTTCGCAAATGAAACAATTTGAGCAATCTAGCGGAACGATCGTGACTATCTTTACTTGAAGCTCATTGCACAAACGTAAAGGTTCAGTTTAACAAAAAGTAAACGCAGTTAGTGCCACAGTAATAAATAATAATACTGACCTAAATATATATTATTGACAGAAACAAATTTGCGAACGCAGTTGAAATGTTATTGTTTTTTACTTTTCATTGGTTGCAAAAGTTATGCTATTTGATCATAGTTGATGCAGAAATTGTGATAGTACGTATTTGATTTATAGATTTTTTTAGACTGGTCCTTGTAGAAATATCAAGTGATTTATTAATCAATTACAAGTCATAAAATTATCGCAACTTGAACTTGGTTGTAAAATGTGTGTGTGTCTATTTCCGTTCTAAAAATATCGCGTGCGTGTTATAATTTGAAAATGTTAAAAGCTTTTTTGTCTTTATACATAATTTGGTATAAAACTTATTTCAAAATGTATAATTTGCTAGATTTTATTGTAAATTATCAGAGATTACCAAAGCATAACCATTGAATGAAAATTATTTTTACGGAATCTTGCACTTTTATTTTACATTTACTTATTCAAAATCATTCAATATCTTGTAGATTACTTATTCACGGCATATTGCTTAATTCTATCAAAAGCTTAAAACTGGTCCCTCTCTGTAATTTACTTAAGTCTGGTATTTTTATACATTTTATGTTTATTTATTAAGATAGAGTCACAAAACTCGGCGATTTTATATTAAATTCGACGGACAATCTAATACATTCAGAAAAAGTAGGTTATAGGATTGACAGTTTCGCAGATACAACTGTCAACTGTCTTTTTTATGGGCGCTATCTTAAAATTGGTACCACGTGATGCAAAAATAAAATCTGAATACGGCGATACGACACCACTGAATTGTATTCGAAAGTGTCCTAAAAATGACAAAACAGTTTTTTAATGTCTGTAAAAATAAACGAGATATGCGAGATAGTCGAAAATATCAATTTTTGCTTATTACTCAAAATAAAAGAAGATAGCCAATTTTTGTTTACACTATTGACTTCATCTCTAAAAAAGAGATCGTGACATGACCACTTGTTTTCTCTATCTCTAATAGCTACGGAGACGCCCATAAGAGACATCAAAATTGATACACCCTGTACATATACTTTTAGAATATGTTACAAATATTTCTTGTTAACCTGCATTGGGGATTTTATATTTAAAAATTAACTTACCTCTATTTTGCTTTGATTTACTGCTTTAATTTCATAAACTGAACACCTTGGTGGTACTTGAAGACACCATTGGTAATTTCTTACGGTTATGTTGCTAATAACGTAACGCGTTAAATTTACGACATATCTGAAATAATATTTTCCATTATTTATTAGCCTAAACATTTTACAACTCATTTTATTGTGATTTCGAAAAAATATGAAATCTATCGTATTTTATCAGAAAAGAATTTTTTATTTGATAGTAAAACAAATACATGAAAAAAAATAATTCTCGTGTTTTTAATATTTCTCATTTATACAATATTAATAAATTAATCACAAATTGTAATAAAAGAAATGTAACACTGTTGTTTCCGATATTCAATAATTCTAGGGCCATTACTTTACTTACACATACGAATTCAAATACATATAATATTAACTTATTATATCCATGTACCTTTGTACCATTGTACCTTTATTACCTACCACTTTCGGGTATTACCAAGTACTTAAAAGATTATAAACTAACACTAAAAACTTGCATCAGTTTATTGAACGTGACATTGATTGTGACATTTATTAGAAGAGAAGTGCGTTAGTAATTTGCATAAACAAAATCGATGTCTGCCCATAATCCTAATAAGAAAGAAAGTGTAAAGTTACTACACTCCCCAAGGCTTGTAATTAAGGTTGAGCCTGTGGAATGCAGAAATGCGTGCAAAACAGACCTGACGGCGAATTAAAAAGTTCTCTTTGGAAACGCGTCGCTCACCAGAATAATTAGGCGCACGCAGTATATACAGGAAGTATCGTGAATATTCTTCCGGTGTGTAATTTTACTTTCCTTCAATAATTAGGTGTGTGTTTTTTATCGGTTTAAAACTTATATTTTCACTTTTGTCTGTTAGAGATCTGAAAGTAATTTACTTTTTCAAAAGATGTACACTTTACTATTTTCAAATACATATACCTATTATTGTTGTAATTTATTGGATTTTTTTAAATACTAAATATTATAATTTTTAATGTACGTTCTCGATTTTAATAATCACTTAACTTCTGTATTTTACAATTACAAACAAAAATAGACATTAAGGAATTGGACTAAAACGAATCACCAATTAATTCTAATTAATATAATTAAATTTTATTATATTTGAACGTAGCTGAAAGTATTATTCACACGTAATAAAAATTTCAAATTCTAAAGACATTTGATTTATCTAAAATTCCAGATTACACAAGTACCTACAACAAAATTTATAGTCCTGCATTTGCAGGTACTGCCTGCTAATTTTCTATTTCGGTTATATAACGTTGGTCTCTCGGAATTTCAAATTAAATTATAGGTCTCACCGAAGTAAAAGGATTATGCCTTGATGCTTATTAATTTTTTAATCTGTGGTCGTACCTGCAGAACAAACTTTAATTAAAATTTGTGCTTATAATAACATCTGGAATTACATTATCCCAAATAACTTTTCCTTCCACTAAGTATTATTGTGCATTGTTGAATAATTCTATTTCCGTCCTGTAATTAATTAAGAGAAACCCAATTAATATTCATTTATTTTTAACAGGCAACAAATTATATTTAGAATCAATCAACGTTACGAAATCCGTTGATTCTTATCTAGGAAGCAATTTTGTGTGCAAAAATTTTTTTTCTGTTTCGCGCGTATTTAAAACAAGGTCTTAAGAATGTAATTTAACGTATTAATTAAGTAATAGATTTATACTTAAATGGCCTTTTCAATGAGCTACGGGCATTTTATTTATTAAATACGATCAACGGGAAATTAGTTTTTTTTTTATTCGACAGAGAAATTCTTAAAAATTCGTCGACAACGATAACTTAAGAAACCACAAAGCTGCGCCCCTCGAATGCTGAGTGCGTCTGCATACATATTGTAACGATTTTAAAGGGTTCTATTAATTTTTATTTTAAAACAAAACACGAAATTAGTTAAAATAGTTAATAAACTAATTTATTTATAAATTTACACTATAACACTAACATAACATCTAACGCGACTTTAATTCCGAACTATCTAACGCTGAATTCTTCCCGAACTGTCGCCCATTCCCGGCCGCGTGCATTTTATATACCGAAGCTGCTGTTCTCGTATTTTCTGGAAGACGACAGGCTGTCTGATCTAGTTTATTCTGCCGCCAGCACTTTCCCGGCTATCGCCTAAGGTGTGTCGATTAGACGGCTGTGACGCAAGAGACAGTCTGACGCCGGCTGGTGTCGACGAATCATTACAATATTTTTACAGAGACTTCTAGATATTTTACCACCCAGAGCAATTTGTATTAAAGAGATAACATTTTCTATAACACAGGTAGGGCTTTCTATTAAACAGATAATAGACATCAGTTTATATCAGTTTCTATTACGAGTGCATTCTACTCTCACATTTAGTAAGGCAACCATACATACACATTTATAACGTCCACATGAAAGTGTATGGGAAATTGACTCAAAACGCCCGTAACTTTCTTACTGATGAATATATTTTTCTAAAGACGTTTTTCCTGTAAGAAATTATTTGAATGTATAGGTGAAGAAGTTTACAGTAAAGAAAATTCTGACGTTTCTAATCAATGGTAACCAATAAAAGTCGAATGGGTTGGTAATTTACAATTCTCAGACTTCTAAATAGGCATTCAATTTTTGTACAAATAATATAGCGAGCATCTAAATAAAAACCTGGTCAAGTAGGTTGTGATCGATAATTTATCCATTGCATTTACATAACAGAATTACTAAATGTAGCCTACTTGACAAGGGTTTTATTTAGACAATTGTTTCTTTGATGATATATCTACATTTTTAGATTAACAAAAAGAAAATGAAGGATGTTCCTATAGGTACTATACTCTAATTTACTTCTGGAGTTTCTGAAGAAATGCATTCGTTTGAAAAAATATTCGAAGATTATGCATAAGATAAAACCTTTATTCCTCGTATGACATATACAAATCGTGTAACCCCAGTCAGTCAAAACTGTAGGATTTTCTATTTTTTGTGATAGTGTAAATAAAACTGTCTTAGATTTATCCTTAACCGTCGTTCTAAGTGTAATCCTAGGTACTTCACATTATCTGCTTGTGATAGGGATGTCCCATTAAATGTCACTGGAGGACAAGTCTCTCTGCGCAATGTAAAAGTTATGTGTGTTGATTTTGTTTCGTTGGCTTTTATTTTCCAAGTTTTCATCCACTTTTGGATTTTATTTAAATTTGTTTGTAGGTTTCGGGAAGCAGATTCTGGATATAGATGTGAAGCAAGTACAGCTGTATCATCTGCGAATGTTGCGACTGTAGTTACTCTAGTGGTCGGTAAGTCGGCGGTATATAGTAAATAAAGTATGGGGTCCAGTACACTTCCCTGAGGTACTCCAGCATTTATAGCATGCAAATCCGTGTACTCGCTTTGGTGTTTCACAAGGAAATGTCTGTTATTTAGATATGACTTTAGGATTTGGTAATGGTGATGTGGTAGGTTCATTTTCAGTTTATAACATAGGCCAGCGTGCCAGACTTTATCAAATGCCTGGCTAATG
This sequence comes from Dorcus parallelipipedus, assembly GCA_958336345.1. Classification (NCBI taxonomy): domain Eukaryota; kingdom Metazoa; phylum Arthropoda; class Insecta; order Coleoptera; family Lucanidae; genus Dorcus; species Dorcus parallelipipedus. The sequence goes on from OY284482.1 coordinate 12,972,175, forward strand.
TCAATAAAGGCAGCAGAACAGTATCTTTTGCATTCCAGATCCCTATTTATTTGGTTCACTATCCTATGCACCTGTTCAATGATACCATGCTTATTTCTGAACCCAAACTGATGTTTGGGAATTAGCTGTTTTTCCTCTATTATGAGTAGAAACTTTTTTTGTAGTAGTTTTTCTAGTACTTTGGACAGTAATGGTAAGAGGCAGATAGGCCTGTAAGAAGTTATTTCATTTAGACTTTTACCAGGTTCGGGTAAAAGGATGATCTGTGCAACCTTCCACTGATCAGGAAAATATGCTAGTTTCAAAATGGCGTTGAACATTATTTGGATAAGCTTTAAGCATTTGTCAGTTATTTCTTCCAGTACATTCCCTGTTATAAGAACATAACCCGGAGCTTTCCTTGGATTAAGTTCTTTCATGATGACCCTTTCACTTCGTCAAATTTGAAATTCCGAATAGCCAGATCCATTTGAAAGGGTGTTTTCAGTTATGCTAGTATTCCTTCTTCCTCACCAGCTCTTTGTTCAGTATGATGTTGCTTAAATACTTCGGAAAGATGTTCAGCCAAGGCATTAGATTTTTCTTTATCATTCCTATTCCATTGTTGAGGCCTCTTTATTTTCCTAGTTGCTTTCCATAGTGCATAGTCATTTGGCGAAAACACATATTCGCGAAAAGAAAACAACTAGGGCTGAAACTTCCTCAAATGTATTGGATAATTGGACGCAACTCACAACTTTCATTAGAAAACAAACTTTTAGTCTACAAAGCCATATTGAAACCCACATGGACATACGAGATCCAACTCTGGGGGACTGCAAGCGTATCTAATATCGAAATATTACAGCCTTAGAATTATTGCTAATGCACCATGGTATGTACCAAACTTTGTCATCGAGCAAGATCTGCAAGTCTCTTCTATCCACGAAGAAATCAAGAAATGTAGTGTAACATATTGTCGCGTTAAAAAAAAGGAAATAAAATTTAAGTTTATTGATTAAGATTACGGAAGTGTCTTTCAATTAATTTTATTTAAATTTAATTTGTTTTAACATAATTATTCTAAGACCTTTAAATTATTTTAATTTAATCTTAAATTTAATCACTTATCTTTAACGAACTTATTTAACCCTTAGAAGTCTACCAGACTCCTACGCTGCTGGTTTCTACGGCACCTTCGCCACTAAATTTTTCTCAGGGATGTCGCTTCATACACCTTCCCAGAGATAGGTATTCTAGTACATATTATAATCTTTAGTGTGTACTATTTTATTTTCTAAAGTTATCGTACTTAAGGAGTTTCTAGGACTCCATGTCCGTGTTTATGTAAGAAAAACAAAATGGGTAGTTGTTCAAAGTCTGTGACTGTTTTGGATCCACACTTTGAAGAAACGGCAATGCGGTGGTATAATGAAGCAAACAGTGACTATAGTGATATAGAACCTGATGAAAGTGAATATACATATACAAAGTGACAATAGCGTAGATGTTTCTGATAGACCTTACGCTTACATACTTGAATGTTCAAGTTGAAGACAAAGTAGTGACAAAGAGGAAGAGAAAGAGAGGAGCAAGGAAAGAAAAAGAGGAGGAAGAGGTAATTAATGTAAGAAAAGCTCGAAGAAAGAATGATGATAATCCTGATAATAGCATAGATGTTTCTGATAAACCTTACTCAAATGTTGAAATTGAAGAAGAAATAGAAGAGGAACGAAGGAAAAGAAGAGGAGGAAGGGGCGAAAAAGAAGATGACGAAGAAGAAGAGGTTACTAGTGTAAGGAAATGAGGAAAATGTTCTAAGTATACGTCGTATTTTGAATATACAAGATGTTGTCCCTCCTCTGCAAAAAGAGCGACTAGAAATTGAAAAATACTGTTACGTATGTCCTTCTAGAATCAGAAGAAAGACAGCTTACACGTACATGCAGTGCAAGAAGCTAATTTGCGTTCAGTGTTCTCGGAAATGCTGCGTAAATTGCTGTGGTAGACTAGAAAACTAATAACAATGTAGTATTTGCAATTTTTGTTGTTTGAAGAGTTTCATTACAAAAACTTTTCTTGTTTGTCTAATTCACATTAATTTTCGTATTTAGTTATAGAAAAATTGTTTTCGTTACTATCTTCAAGAAATTTTAGATTTTATTTTACATGTCTGCAATATTTTCATTGTTTCTTTTTATTCTGTAAATTAAATTTTTCTTTCATTTTTTGTAAAATTTTGTTGTAATAAAAATTTAAATCAAAAGATACATTTTAATTATTTGAAATTCATTTTAATGTAATTATTGAGGAATTAATCTACACTTCTTTTAAATTTTAATTTAATTTTAGCAACCGGCCAGCCCTGGCTCGTAGAGTCCACTCGCTTGGCTTTGTTTACGCGCACTTGGTTTCACTACTAATTACTTCACGACCACTGAATTACTACTCTTACACTGCTCCCTACATGACTGTTCTTAATCACTTGACTATCTATTTAATTAATATTGCTCTGACTGACTCTCATCTACTACTTAATGCTCTCTCATACCTGCGGGTCGATCTTTTATACATTTCTTAAATCTACGTCACAATTGGTTCCTTCGCTCTGGTGGTTCGGTCCAAAGTACAAAGTTCTAAAGGTGTCAGCATCAATTGACCCTTGCTAAATTTGTTTTCTTGAAACGTTCTAATTGCCTCGATCTTAATTGGCACATGTAAACAACACGCTTGCATTCTGCAGAGCTTGTATTTATACGTTAAGTGGAATGCGAGCATGTGTAACGCGGCTTGTCCTACTAATCGTCAATGGGTGCTGATCCTGCATAATTTTGAAATGCACATAATTGCAATAATTACGAAACGAATTTAAATTTATTTATTTTTCCAGATAATGACATCGTGACAATATCAAAACAGACTCGAAGTGCACTCCAATGAACTAGTCACTAAATTAATAGATATTGCCGGTGAAGTGAAGCGGTTAAAGCGATTTAAACCTTTGGATTTAAATTCTAGATTTAATTGGGATATGTAACTCTTAAATAAGTAACTATCTCTAGTTCTAATTTATGTCACATAATTAATTAATTGTATAATTAGTTAATAATAATCGAAGAAAGGGAAGGATCGTTGGGTCAATCCCTACATGACATTTATTACAACACATTTACCGAATGTTCTGAAGTCGAACAGATTGTAAATATCAATAAACATTAAAAAAAAAAAGATTTATGATTGTTTAAACCAAGTTGATTGGCAAAGACATTCCGTCAGCTTTATCAGTGAAGGTGTCATTTTTTCGACCGCTTAGAGAACTGTGATGTATGATGGAAAATCATTCATAAATAAAATGTAGAAGAGTGGTCTAAGGACGGAACCTTGAACTATGCCTCGGCTTTACGGTGCTTTTATCTTATTGTTATTATTACTGATTAATCGCATTTTTTGCTAAAACATCAGCGTAGCTTTTCTTTTTATTATTGTGTGATTCTATTTCATGAAATTTGTAGGGATTTGTTTGTATGGGCTGTGCTTTTAGACATCTAAGTTCATCTCTCAGTTCCTTATTTTCTTGGTACAAGATTACTAATTTATTATTTATTTCATTATTTTGCGAAATTAGAACTTTCATCAAGTGATGTATGATGTATATCGTATCACTCAGGCAAGTATCACTGTAAGACTGAGTTTTTTGTATTTTGCAGGTTTACTTGACACGATTCTTCAGTTTCTACAGCCAGAGCATTTATCTTATTACATGCTTCACTTTAAGTGATTAATAGGCAATAAAGATTGCTATATCTAATCACATATATTCTTTATTTATTTAACTTTTTAGTTCTATTTTTCCAATGACATTCATTTTAAAATGAAAAACCAATCAAAAATTCATTTTAATTTACTGCTATGTAAATAATTTCCTTTTCACTGGACGATGGCGACGACATTAATAACAGCAGTATTGTTAAAGCTGACATCATGAGGTAAAGAGAAAGGGTACATGCAGTTCAACTCGCGTTGGTGTGAAACCTGCTATACTATTTTTTTTCGTTTGGTAAGGAAACAGATACTTTGCTCTATTTAATTGGAAGTTAGCCCACCAATCTTCAGCACTTTTTGTTCTCATTGACTATATCTGAGTTTACATAATTTGCTGCAACAAAATTAATGGTCTCGCTTTGCATCTGAACAGATGCAAATCACCGCTGTTGATATACAGAATGTTAACCGCATAAAATTGGTTGCAGAACGAACTTCGCAGGAAAGTGTGCGCGCTCCGATTTTCCATTTTTGTCGAGAAAAATTGACTTTTACTTTCTTTTACGTATGCAACTTGCGCCGATGTCTATCTATTAAACGGCCGCGAGCGCGTTCTTCCGTCTGCTATCAAACAACGTAATGACCCACTTCCTTTTGTATCATTTCTTAATGCACACACGTTGCAAATGTGTGTTTCATACATCTATCATATCAACTAGGTTGGAACGGAACAAGACTCGAGTTGTTCCTGTCAAGAATGGAGATTAAGTCGCTGATGCAAGTTTTTAGAGGATTTTATTCATTGAAATTATTCATTGCATTTACGTAACAAATTAAAATGAATTTTCATGAATTTTTTTAAAAATATTTTATGTATACAAAATAGGAATCGTAATTCAAATTACTGTAGCTCTACAGGTACTGTTCACGCAAACCGTGCATTAAGATTGTTTCCATGGCTATAGCAACAAAACTAAAAATATTTAACCTGTTAAAATTGTAAGTTTTTATGAATTAAATCAAAAATGTTTTATAACTCAAAACTGTTAAACATAGATATAGGAAATACTAATACAGTTCGATGTAGCATTTAATTCTACATTCGACAGGTGTACTAAAATATTGGTTGTTCCAATTGAATCAAAGTATTTTTTGTGGAGTGGAGTGTATACAGGCTGCTACAAATTCGAGGCTCACCATTGGGATCTCGAAAACGGTAAGAGATACGAAGTCGGTTAAATTGGGGCAAAGTTGCGTATTTTAGTGCTGAACAATAATCTGTTTTGAAATATCTTCTACGATTTTTAGTTCTTGAAATATTTCCAAAAATCCGAAAAACGTAATTTTCTTTTTTATTTTTTTCTGAAGTTATTATTACAGGGATCACAACAAAATTAATACATCCTACAGGCACTTTTTGAGCTCTTTACGATGATATCATTAGATTGTACTTACAACGTTTCGTTTCGCTCTGACCATCATCAACTTCATTTTTTCTTATGGCCGCCATATTGGATTTGAATACCATTAAATAGACCTATTTTTTCTGATAATTCTACATGTATCACACATCCCTATTTAATAAAGTGAACTAACTATAAATGAAAGAAACTGTTGAAAATAACAGTGCAAAGATATCGAGGGCGTCATATCAGAAGGGCGTAAGCGCCATTATAATCCTATGCTGATACGTCCTTCTGATATGACGCCCTCGATATGATTTGCTGGGAAGACAAAAACAAAAAAGCTTTGATATGCCTTCGAAGTTTTATTTCGTAGGTACATTACGAAAGCTGAATTTAGTAAAATTTTCAGTTATAAAAATTACCGTTATAAATCAAGAAAGACGAAAATTTAAAAATTTATTATGTTAACAACAATAACTTAACATCAAACCAAATTTAATTCTAACAATATCCAGAAAAACGCTAAACACATAGAACATTGTTTAATAAATTAGATAGAAGCATTGCACTTTGTGGATCTTTTCATAAAACTCAAAAGAAGTATGGAAGTTGCCTTAATGATGAGAGGAGTGAAGAAATATTAGAATAATAATAATTTAAAACAAAACAAAACGTTCAGAGAAGATATTCGAAATATCCTCCGTTCTTTTCTATACATAAATTTATTCTTCGTCGAATGTTGTTAATAGCACGTTGAACGTCTCTTCTTCGTAGTGAATTAAAAGAAAGTAAAATTTTATTTCGTAGGTCGGCAATGTCGTTAATTGGTTCTGCATAAATTTAATTTTTTAAAACTCCCCACAAAAAGAAATCTAGTGGAGAAAGATCCGGTGACCTTGCAGGCCAACGAACTACTCCCCTATTCCCAATCCACTGATTAGGAAATTGTTCGTTCAAATAATGACAAACAGCCCTTGCATTGTGCGGTGGTGCACCATCATGTTGAAACCATAATTCTGGAAGTCTCCTTAAATTAATATCATCCAAATATTCTTCAAATGTAGTTCTAAGAAAATTTAGATAACGTTCGGAATTTAGATTTTCCTCATAAATAAATGGTCCAATAATTTTATCTCCCAAAATTCCTGCCCAAACATTTAACCCAAATCTGACTTGATTTCGAACTGGCCTGTTGATTCTTGGATTTTCAAGCGACCAAACGTGTTCGTTATTTCGATTGAATAAACCATGATTTGTAAATTTACTTTCGTCCGACCAAATAATGTTGTTTAAAAAATTTTCATCCCTATTGAAGTGATTGCTAAGCCAGTGACACCATTCTAATCGTCTTTCAGTATCCCCAGGAAGTAAAACGTGCGATACGTGTACTTTGTAGCATTTGTAATTGTGTTTTTCAAGGCTCTCCAAACTTTAACATGATGTGTAGCATTTACAGTATCCGCAACTTGCCGGGTAGAATTGGATGGGTTATTGTTAATCTAAAAGAACAAATTATAAAAGAAAATTGAAACAGATAAGGCAGTAGTTGATTAGATTTGTAATCAAATTATATATTTTTATTATTAACTTTATTTTCTGTAATATCTAGTTTCATACATTTTATAAATAACTATTAATTACCTCTTCTAATATTTCTTCGTTCTCCTCATCATTAAGGAGATCTCCATATTTCCTTCGAGTTTTATGAAAAGATCCATGAAGTGCAATGTTTTTATCTAATTTACCAAACGTTGTTCTTTGTGGTTGGCGTCTTTCTGGGTATTGTTGGAAATAAATTTCGCTCGCTATTACTGAATTGTTATTGTTACCATAATAAATTCTTAACATGTCACGCTTTTCTGCGTTGGAAAAATTCATTGTGATAAGTTTAGACTAATCACAATCGAGTAGTAAACAACACAAGATAGTACGAAGATGTGTCAAAATGTATTTTCTTTTTTGTCTTCACAGCAAGCCATATTTTTCTTTGCACTGTTATTTTCAACAGTTTTTTGTATTCATAGCTACTTCATTTTATTAAATAGAGATGTGTGATGCATGTAGAAACATCAGAAAAAATAGGTCTATTTAATGGTATTAAAATCCAATATGGCGGCCATAAGAAAAAATGAAATTGATGATGGTCAGAGCGAAACGAAACGTTGTAAGTAAAATCTAATGATATCATCGTAAAGAGCTCAAAAAAGTGCCTGTAGGATGTATTCATTTTGTTGTGATCCCTGTAATAATAACTTTGGAAAAAAATAAAAAAGAAAATTACATTTTTCGGTTTTTTGGAAATATTTCAAGAACTAAAAATCGTGGAAGATATTTCAAAACAGATTATTGTTCAGCACTAAAATACGCAATTTTGCCCCAATTTAACCGACTTCGTATCTCTTACCGTTTCCGAAATCCCAATGGTGAGCCTCGAATTTGTAACAGCCTGTATGTATGCAATTTAACAAATCTTTACATGTAGAATTCAAAAACGTAACAAAAAATGTGGCATACCATTTAATCTAAAGGAGTTGATAGCGATTCTCGGTATAATCGGAAGTAACTTAGAGTAAATTTTATTTTATTTGGAAAGCTCCTTTTTAAACACCTCTGTTCCGTAAATTTCTAAAAATCTAAACTTCTTCCTTCAAAACTTACGATTTATTCCCGGAAAGGAAGATTAATGATTAATAAAACATAATATCACACTACAAAACATGTAATAAATAAGTATTAATCAAAACGAATTAATGTTTGGCAAAATATCTGAAATTTTTGCTTTTTAGGAAAAAAATTGTTTGCATAATGACTTTCACAAAACCATAAACAGCCAAAATAGCTGCCTTCTATCTGTTGAATTAAATTACAACATTTAATTAATTCATGGATTTTTGTTCACGATAACGAATTGCATTATTTATTCATAAATGGTAAATTCAACAGAAATGTTTCTAAAAAGATTTCAGAAGGTTTACATTATCAACATAGTTCATAGTAACGCGTATTTGCTGCATTTTCTAACTAAATGACTGTTATATGTATAGTGTTTACAGAAATGTAAAATTTAAACCTAAAATTATTAAAGTTTATAGAAAGAGTTTACCTTTCTTCTTCAGGACATATGTGATCACCTATTAATTCCGACGATGTTAAACTTACAAAAACAAACAGAAGTAAAAATTTCATCCACATCCTTCAAGAAAATTTGCAATTATCGTCGATTTCTTTTCCATTGGCACTGAAACAAAAATTAGCAAATTAAATGAATGGCATTTGTGCTTCGAGATTAAAGCAGTTAAAATCAGTTACCGTAAATTAATTATTTCAGTAATTACTACTTTCTACGAAGCAAATTTTCTTACGGTACCATTAACATATTTGCACTGATTATTAAGGTATTGACTCCGACCTGCATATTTTAAATATCATATTTATTTTCAACTGACGTAATATAAAAAGTAAAGTAGCATTTCATGTAAAGCCTAAACATTTCGCGAAATGCAGACAAAATAGCAAAATACCCAGCTTTAACCTACTTTTTACATCAAGTGTTAAGGACCGCTTTTATAATAAAACTTTAAATTTAAAGTGACTTTAACCTGTAAAAACACATTTGTTTTCCTATTCTTAAAGTGACTTTAAAGTCTTCTTTATTCTATTATGAAAACGGCCCTAAAATATTTACTATATTCATGAAATGCTATTAGCCATTATGCTTATGCTAGAACGCTAAACAATTACACATCAGAATTAAAGCTATTGAGTATTATCATCTGTCTGTATTTATTAGTTTTGTAACCTTTATTTATGGTAATAATCTTTAATAAAACACAAATTAAACTTTTAGAGATTAATTTAAAAAAGGAAACACATTTATTGAACACCGTAAACAAACAAAAACTGAATTTCATAAAAAATCTAATAATGTGTAGCACCACCTTTAGCTCTGATTGCTTGAATTTGTCTTGGTGAGCTGTTCATCAAATTCTGGATAGTTTCTTGTAAAACGTTATCCCATTCTGAAAGAACGAGATGTTTCAGTTTATGAAGATATCTGAGGGCGGGTATATGACACCTCACTGCTTTTTTTAGAGATTCCAATCTGGGTTGTAAGGTGCCCAGTCCAATCCTTGAATATTAATCTCATTTAAGGTCATTTAAAAAATATAATATTTCAAGTAAAAGAGCAAAAATAACAAATTTTAAGAATTTGTACAATAAAACATTAATTCTTTATGATCCCATTACAAGAGTAAAAACATCTCCATGTTTATAAATTCCTTCAATTGATAAATATTCCCAATCAGGTCCACAAATACCATATGAAATTGTGTAGCATACCTTAGGTGAATCACAGACGATTAATTAATTTTATTATTTGATCGATAAGACCACATTTAAATTCGAAAACTGTTAAGTCAAATTTATCAGATTTAACTAATGTATTCGAAATATCATCAAATTCATAATACATTTTATCTTTAAAGAAATATAAATTTCTATATCTGAATACTCTGCTTATATTTGGAAGTATTCCAAGCAAATAATTCTGAAATAAGGCCATTTTTATTTGATCTAAACAAACACTCATCAAACTCAATGTACAAGACTTTATCATAAAATATACTCCTATATGTTTTTCCAGAATAAGTTCTAAATATTGCATCAATTCTTTTTCCTTTTGATATACCTAAATCTTCATTAGATTGACCATTATATCCACTTTTAACATTAAAACTTGATCTATTAAATAATATAAATTTTTAGCAACTATTAAAACATCACCTAAAGGTCTTTGATAAATATGTGAAAATCATCTGGTAAAAAATATAAATAATCTGTAATTAATTTCGGTTCCTTATCATAAGTCATGTCTTTTAAATTAACTAACCAAACATATTTCTTATAAAAAATATACATATGATGATTTGCAATTAAAAATATATCAATTTCTTTATTGGCTTTGCCTGACTTTGCTTACAGTAGGTTTAATTGTTGTTGTTGTTGGTATTAATTCATATTTTAATCGTTCAGGTCTTCCATATAAATATTGAATTGCCCACATATCGTCTTGAGTTAATTTATCAATATCACCTTTATAATAGGCGTACATAATTGAATTATTATTTGCAGAATGTTCAATACCTAATGTATGTCCTATTTCGTGTAATAATACTGTATAAAAATTAGTTTGACCATCAGCTGTATTGCTTAATTCACCAAAATACCAATTTTCTGATTTATCAAAATGAATTCCTAGACATTCATCATTATTTGGAAAGAAACCGTGTGCTAAAACATTACACCTTTTCCGTCAAAACTGCTAGAACATACTCCTTTTTGACACCGTGTATTATGATTTTGTTGAAACAGCATACTAGAAAATGAAAAAGTATATCCGGTTTAATACTATTATACTCGCCTACGGCTCTGGGCTGGCTGTGCCAGTACTCAAACTTTAAATTTGAAACAGACTGCCATTGATCAAAACCTTTTCTTTCATTTGTATTCTTTCATTTCATTTCAATTCTTTCATTTCATTTGTAGCTAATGAAAAATCCCATTTGAGAGTTGTTTTAGTCCATTTTTTATTATGTACTCTATAAGCAGTAGGATTATCTTGAACACCACATCTAGGTTTACCGATCAAAGCAAGTGTTTCTTGATTTAATGTTCCATCAGCCGGTAAATTATAGAATTCTTGAAATCTTATTAAAGCATCATTTGTATGCTTAAAGAAGCACTAGTCAAAGACGTGTCTGTTATTGATGAAGTATTACTCTCTAAATAGCCAAATTGTTCTAAATAATCAGTAATATTCTCCGCTGTATAAATAAAATCGCCTTTAAGGATATTCAGAAATAATAGTATTATAAGCGACGATATGTCTGACTCTATTTATGAGAAGAAAAAAACATTTGCTATTAATATCCATTTAATTTCATTTCTTTTATATATTTTTCACGTGGTAAATATTTTAAATTATTCTTAAGAATCGATAATCTTAAATAAATTTCATCTGTAATTTTCTGTGCCTTGTATAAATGTAATAATTCACAATAAGATTTATATGTCGATTTACTTTCTTCAATCCGTTCTGTTAATTTAAATGATGTTTTAAATTCATTATCTAATACCTCAATTAAAATAGAAACAGTACCAATAGCGTACATGGGTGGAATAATTATACCCCCTAAAGCAGATGTGGCCAGTAATGCTTTAAAAAATGATAACGATAATTTTATCTTTAACAAATATTTTTTTTTTCGATAAACATATATCCACTTTTTAAGTGTCTCTTCCATTTATAACTAATTATTATACCCCAGGGCATCAAATTTAAAGTTACTTTCATCTTTGAATGATTAATCTTTAGAAAATTCAATCTCATAAGTTTTAATTTCATTAAATTTAAAATATAATGCTTTTTTTATATGTATTTTTCAGCCCTGAAGTTACACCTTGAATGATATCCTCTTTATTATTTTTCCAAAAAGGTTTTAGTATATTGCGATATAAAAAGCCTAATGCTGGTATAGCAAATTTTTTTATAGATTGAAAAATATTTCCACCTCTAATATCTCTGTGACCGGGCGCGGTCGATCTGATTGATACACATCATGTATTTTGTCCGCGCATGTCTGCACATCAAGGCACAGGGCCCTCTATTTCACAGTAACTTCCTCTTTTTCATCCCCCTTTAGGTTAGTAACGTCAAATTGTCCGATTGCGCTTGTGTTGCGAAAATAAAATAGCATTTATCAATTTGATACACCGCGTCCGCTCCCGTCAGTTTTCAGTAATATTTTAATCACGTCATTTATCTATTCTGGTAAGTATTACCACCGGTATTACGGTTTTTTTTTACACGTAATAATTACATTTGCTTTAGTCTGGTAGCAATATATAATGATTTTCACTTTTTCAGTACCTACATATCAAACTGATTCACCGCGCCTCTTTATGATTTTAGTAGGTACTTTACGCTTTAGGTCACATCGTAGGGGTATAATGGCCGTGCACTGTCTACCTAATTTAGTTTTTTATTCTTAGTTTCTTAAAACTACAGTGTTTTTTTTTGTTTTACCCTTTTATCAATTATGTTTCTCAATTTGTCAAATAACTTTCCTATTTGACATACGACTTGACATTTCCGAAACTGGAAAATGGTTTGACAAATTGGGCAACGTAATTGAAACAGGGAAAAACCAAAACAAAAATACTGTAACGTTCCTTTTTATTGTTGCTTTTAGATCTTGTCTTGATCATAACGCATATTTACTTGTTTTTACGTGAGATAAGTTTTTATTAAAAAATTAATGTTTTAAGTTTTGTATTAGTAAAGTTATGTTTATTTTATGAATAAAATTTATTTTATGAATAAAATGTATTTTATAAATTAATATTATTGTCTAACAGCGGTGTGTGTGTCTGGTTTCAACAAAATACTTTAGTGGATCATTTTGATACATCGCGCCTGGCCGTGTCAAAAATCATACTGCGCCCGACGGAAGGTTAAGGCCAAATCCATATTGTTTTGGAAATAATTGTTTTCTATGAACAACAAGTACCATTTATTCTACAAAAGAATCCCGGAGGCGATTACTGAATATCTAGAACAAAATTTAAACACTCTCCATTTATCACTCAAATTTATCAATTGATTTAGCTGATTTGTAACGGAAATGCGAATATTAAATATATAATCCGTAGGATTAATTGGTAAATATTTTGGATGCGTTGGTTCAATATTAATTAAAGATTAAGGTGAAATATTTGGAGTAAAAGCGTATATAACATCACTTTTGAGATTATTTTGATAACTAGATGAAACTAGGGAGCAGTGAATCAAGATTTGTTCAATATCTTTGGTGATATTATCAATTTTTGTTGCATAGTTTATTCCTTCTTTATATATTTTTTTATCAAATCCTAAAAGCTCATGTATCTTACCGTGGGAAAAGTCAATTTCATAATCTATGTCGCGTATAATTAACATAAAACGATTAGTTGCATAATTTACATCAAAATAAAGCGGGGGTGTTTCAAATGTTCCAAAATATTCTTGGATATAATTATTTCATTCATTTTCATCGTACAGACCGTTCGGTAATTTTAATATTTTCCACTCTGATTCATTCCGTCTGAATTTAATGCCTTCTTTCTTGATTTCGTTATTTTTAAGTTCGGTACGCTTCGCCTTTGGCACAGACCTGTATTTTATTTCATTATTTTTAGACTCTTCAGTAATGTTATTCCAACTATACCAGAGACTTGCTGTTTTTAAAGCAATTTCACCTTTTAATCCTGATAAATTAATAGGGTTTTCAGAGTAACTTATTTCAAAATCATTATCTTTAGATCTAATGTGTATTAGACTCATCTGGATAATGAAAAATTCTTTTGTGATCTGACTTTTTTATGAGTTTCATTTTAAACAATTTATCAAGTATTTCTACGCATTCATTATATACTTCAATTGAATCATTTCCAGCATTTCTTGACGCAATTAATAGATCAAGACGTTCTACCATTTCATTCGGATCTGAAAGTTCATACTTGTAGTTGCGCTCACACGAGTTGTTAATATAATTGTGTATTGCTATGCAACTACTATTCATTCTGCATTGATAAGCGGATAGAAAAGGTAGTGTTTATTAATAATTTAAAATTAAATGGAGTGGTCAAATGAAGTGGTACTTGAATTTCTCGATTTATACGAAAACGAACCAGTGATATGGTGCGCCAAACATTCGGAACATAAAAACCGAAACGCAGTCAATGATGCTTGGAAGAAAATCGAAGAAAAAAATAAGTGTGCAATGTTCCATTAAAGAGCTTAAAAAGAAAAAAGAATCTTTGATGTCAACATTTCGTCCTCTGACGAATAAAGTAAAGGCTACATCAGGAACGGGTACCGGTTCTGAAGAAGTATTCAAACCAACTTGGTTTGCTTATGAAAAAGTGGCTAGTTTTTTACAGGGAATTTGTAAACCTAGAAATACAAAAAACACAGAGGTAAGTATCAAATGTTTTATTATTTCAATATTATAGTTTAACAATAACTGTCCTGCCAGGGAACCTTTCCAATAGTTTTAAAAAAATTGCAAAACGATTTTCGTATTTCCTGTGCTTCACGTCCAGATTTTCTTGCTATTTTATGAAGTGGTAAAAAAGATGACATATCTTGCTGGTCTTGCCGCCACACGCCGAGTATAATTTGTCCATCCCTTTCCGTATCGAAAGTATTTGGTGGTGAATAAATGGAAGTAGAATTGTTACTTTTTCGTAAAAAATTGTGTAGCAAGACACAAGCCATGGCTACCCTCGAAACTTTTTCTGGTTCAAGTAGCATGGGTCTTCTGAAAACTCGGAAGATTGATGCCATTATTCCGAATACATTCTCAACAACACGGCGAGCACGGGACAAACGGTAATTAAAAATTCTTTCGTCACTGTCTTTTTCGTAAACTCCTGCATATAGTTTTAATAAATGCAGACCTAGAGCAAAAGCATCATCTGCTACGAATACATATGGAAAAGGTGTTTCTAAGTAATTAGGTAATGGTTCATCTTCAGGAATCATTAAAGCGTTTTCTTGAAGTTACTTAAATAAAACGGTATTACCAAATACACCGCCGTCGCTAATACGACCCTGATATCCAATATCTACAAACGTAAAACAGTAATTAGCATCAACCAACGTCATTAAAATTACACTAAAGGTGTGTTTGTAATTGTAAAATTCGGTTCCACTTTTCATTGGAGACTGGATGAGTATATGTTTGCCGTTTAGAGAGCCCAGGCAGTGAGGAAAATTCCATTTTGTATCAAACTCTTTTGCTATTTGTTTCCATTCTTGTGAACTTTTTGGTATCTGCAAGAAAGTTATATGATTAAAATATACTCTTTGTAGTACGATGGGAGTCAAATGTATCGTCTGTTTAACAATAAACCTGTTCGAAATTGAACTTTAATCATATGTTCGTTAAGACTACTCCGCCATTTTGATGTGTGCTTACATTTGGCTCACCTTGTACAACACAAAATTATTTTGTAATGTATGTGTGTATGTAGTATATTAAATTTGCAACAAATAGTTTTGAGATGTTATTAAATTTAAATGAATTTTAATGAGGTATTTTTTTAGGAATTGGAGAATGACATTTTTGAGGACACCTCTGAGGAAACAGACGGATTTGCAACTAACGAAGAAACCAATGAAGGCAACGTTCCTGTAGAAACAGTTCCCGTAAATGCACAAGCAGGGCCATCCAATAATACTGCAGACAAACAATTCAAGGCACCGGCAAATAATAAAAAAAAATCTAAAAAGAAAAACTGTAGATGTAGTACAGGAGCGTATGGACGAAGCATACAAGATTTTAAAAACTGTAGTAAATGGTGTCAATGTTCGCTTTATGGATAGTTGATTGCTTCAGAAATTAGAAACTTTGGGTGAAGTTGAACGACTTGTAGTTATGAATGACATTGATAATTTGTTATTTCGTGCTACTATGAAACATATGAGCCGGCAATCACATACACTATATTCTAATACTAATAATTCACATCAACAAATTTTCCCAACGCGGACCAAGTGCCTTACTACGTTTCACAGAATTTGTCGCTCAGTGATCAACAACCTACTTACGTTTCTTCGCCATCAGAGCATTCCTCAGTATTACTATCACCAGCAAATACTTATCAGTCCCAGCCATTTCCAGATCAGACCCTTATCCCACAAGCTCCTGCTTCGCGACCAGTCTCACAACTTTCACTACAGAACTCATCGTCACAGTCTTATCAGTCTCAAGATTCGCCATCCGATACAACATTTACAACACTAATAGCACCCGGTAAAACTCATCAACAACAACAACCGACCACTTTTATCCCTACCCCACAATCTTGACCTTATTAGTTATTAGTTATAGTTATAGAAAGTACAAATAACAAGAACGTATCGATTACAATAAAGAAGGTATTACGAAAAAACGAAATTTGGAAATGTTTTTTGCTGGAACTCCTGAACTGCATGGAATTTTTTAAATTTAAAACTGCTCTAATACTTAGGAATAATTCATCCCATTTAACCGAATTCGTATCTCTTACAATAAGCGACATTTCCATGCTGGAAAAGTTATCTGGGACATATTGTATAAGTTCTTTCATTTATCGATCGATCGATCGGGATATAATAAAAAAATGAACTGTATTTACTTTTATTTGATCCCGCAGAACATGAATTAAAGTATCGCATACGTCAAAAACGCATTCGGATACTGTTTGTGGTGAAAATTTGAATAGATAAGACAGACTTTTAAAACTATCACCAGTGGCAAAAAATCTAAGTGCAATACCAAATCTTTCTTGAACAGGAATTGCTTTTCTCATATTGGTATCAGTTTTCTTTATCAGATGGCCTATTTTATTTAACAGAAACTCAAAGTCAACAGAGGATATTCTACAAAAAATTTTGAATTGTCCTGAAGGTTCTCGTTTTAGGTCCTGTAACATGTGAGTGGCGCTGTATCTGCAACAAAACAATATGAATGTACGTAGTTTATTGAAACATTCTGTAAGTAGAGAAAAAGATACTTACCTATCACGACTTCTATTTAAAGATACCATCCACCACCTTTTATTAATTTTTCTCTTTTTTTTGCTTTTAAATAATAACCACAAGTTATTACTAAAAAGCTGCAGAATGACCGCTATCCATGATGGCCAGCACTCTTCTATCTATCCCGCCAACATTGTATAAATTCGCTGGCGTATTTTTAAAAAAATTGTACACGTCGTGTGAGCGCCTAAAATGCTTAAAATGCGTAAAATGTTTTTTATGAGCTGATACATTTGTCAAGTATACCAACATTGGTATATTGACCAAGTACACCAGTCGTCTGAGTCCGGCTTAAAATCAATGTCTAAATAATTGACAAATGATAGCTATCTAATGTGCATGTAAACGATAAATAAGTGAAAGCATTTTTGTTAGCGAAGTTGAACACTCCGTACATTGATGAATTCATATAAATTCTTGTCAGGCTTTATCGCTTTGCATTTCTCAAGATATGCGGATTTTATTAACAAAAAATTTTATCAAAATCAGAAATCAATGTTACATGCAACGATATTGCAACATAAGCAATTCCGGTGCGCAGGATATCGTGCTCTTGTGTAAATGTCATAATCATTGGTCACCAGTCATTCATTAAGTTACTAAAATTTTATCGATTTTTTTATTTAGGAAGCGAATTTTTATTCTATTTTAAGCCGCTAATTACATGCTTTCCCTCTGCAAGGATACTTTTGCAATTAACTTTGCAGGATGTAGGACATTAACATAATTTCCAAAGTTTGTTGTAACTGCCACACATGGTGGGAATAATTTGCGGATTTTTGAATGATAATGCGATTACACTAAGGTATCTCACGCCTTAAAATTAACCGACAATGGAGATAATTGTAAATTATTTTAATTACTATTTTACTTAATTATAATTCACATTTATTTTTTTCGAATTTCTCTTTGTTAGTATAAATGAAAATATTTATTAAAATGAGATTTAAAAGCCATTCTGAGCAAAGTAGAATGAAGTAAGTTATAATTCATTTATGATGTGGATAAGAGTACAAGTTATTGCAATAAATTATTTCTCTTAAAATGTATGTGTTCATTTTTCTTGATTTCTATAACTTGTCCCAAATAACTTTTCCAGCATGGAAATCTTGCTTATTATGAGAGATACGAATTCGGTTAAATAGATAAGTATTAGGGCGGTAATAAACTATTTTGAAATTTAAAAAATTCCATGTAGTTCAGGAGTTATACCAAAAAAATAAAAATTTTCAAATTTCGTTTTTATTTGTAATAATTTCTTTATTGTAATTGATACATTGTGTTCTAGTCACATTTGTCAATAATAGTGATATTTATCAATAAATAACAATTAAATGTATTCTAATCTTCGAATTAAGTAAATTCTATTAGAATAAATTTGTGCAAACAATTTTGAAACAAATAGTTTGAAACTTTGCAAGTATTAAAACTGCATATTATTTATTAATGAAACAATAAAATAATATTAGATTAACAAACGTTTAATAATTGAAAATCATTCATCGACCTAAAATTAGGACAACAACAAAACTCGTTTACAGTTGTTGTACCAGGCGCCAGTTGTTAAATTCAAACGTGATTTAAATGTTTCAATACCGAATTGTCTCATTAGAATATTGTATAACGCGTTTAGAATTTAGCAAAAAAATATTTTTCAAATTTCACAAGGAATGTATGTCAATGCTAACGAGACGTTAAACACTCCTATCTCAACTCAGAAGTGCTATTTATGTTTTTTTTTTCTTTGGCAGTCGACACATTTCTTCCTAATTTAGCAAACGCACGCTGCAGGCAAATAAATAATTTTAAAAAAAGTGTTCAATACGAAAAGCAAATTTAGGTCGATAAACATACACGGAGTAAATCAATTTTATTCGGTTCTGTTTATATATTATTATTATATGTCCGTTTAAAAGAGTTTGTGATACAATTTTCATCGGACAAGAACCAGCTTTAATTATTATTATTTACTGCACGCGCTAATTTAAAATATAAGTTCATCAGGGAAACATTTGTAGCGTTTTAGATTCACTTGCACGAGAAAGTTCGGATAACATTATTATTATGTCATGCACTTGATATTTTTCCAGAAAACGAAGATAGTGCATGTTTCAATCGAATACGCACATAATCTCGGAGTATTATTAAAGAGCGGGAAATAAACTGAAATGAAATAACGTTTGGGTGAGGGCGCTAAATTTGATGTTATATTGTCAGTCATTTAATACCATTTAGTAAGCATGGAATCATGTCAGGTGCACATCGTGCTTTCTGCGTTAAATCGTTTTATGAAAATGATGATTCCACGACAATTGTACGAATTAACTTACGGGTTAAAAAGTTTGAGGAAACTGGTTCGACATTAAATTTAAGAGAACTCTCTCCGAACCATATCACATCCAAAAATAGGGACATTTAGACTAGATCATCTGATTTGTTCGTATGCGACTTTTTTCTTTGGGGTTTGCTCAAGAACAAATTATATTTCGAACGACCGCAAAGGTTAGCGAAACTAAAATTAAAAATTCCAGTTGCACGAGTCCATTTGAGAGTACTTATTGCCGAGTAGCTCTCGAGATGCTATTGATAGTACTCTCAAAAGTGTTCATTGTCAATGGACACACATCTGAGAGTGCTACCAATAGCATCTCGAGAGGCACTCTCAAATGAAGTGGCATCTTCATACCGACCATGTTACAGCGAGTAATGGAAAATTTTCGATTAAGACCCGATTTTACAATCGTCGGATAAGCATTATTCTTAGAATAACGTGACGTAAGTGTGGCGTAAATATGGAGGGACATTAAAGGATATTCTGCGAACAGTTGTTCCGTCCTTATTCCACGATTGTAAAACTGGGCCTAAAATTACACGAGTGTTTAGTTAGTAATGGTGCCCACTTATCAAGCGTTATTTAAAAAAAAAATAAAATGTCATGTGTTGGTTAAGAGAAAACTGTAGAAACATTAATGTTAAAATAAAAACTTATTTAAATACAGGAGTTTTAAATGTTCCCGCTTCACTAACATACCCTTTATCTATTATTGATTATTCGCTTCTTAAGGAACTAAGACGTAATTTTATGCACTAGATAAATGTATTTTTCTTAAAATTAAATTCTTTATAATTTTTGGATATAACAAGAGTTTTTATTCTACAATAAATTATTTTTGTTATTCGTCAATAAATCATTTAGGAATGATATGTTTCTCCTGAAGTGACAGAAATTTGCACTGAAGCCCTTGCACTATCTTTAAAGTTAGATACGAAAATATTGCCCTCCAGTGAAAAACTGGCACGCACTGGCATTTCAAACAAACATTAAGCACGAAAAAGTTTCGAACGAACGATTATAGAATCTAAAATCAGTTTGTACTAAGTGCAACCTGTGCAAGTAAATCTAAAACTATATTAGGATACATCTCTTAGTAAAATCAGGGAGAAGAAAAATTCAAGCTTTGTAGGTTGAGAATGTTAGTTTATTAGCGCAAGTGTCGGCGATTATAAACCAATCTTAAATCGAGCAATGCAAAAGGAAAGGGACGTTTTACATATCGTCTATGACTTTTTTTTGAATTCCTCGTTTGCTTATTACATTGCCGGTAGTAACTCGGTTACCACATCGAAACGAATGTTACAAAACTGTCTTATTTTACACAGAAGAGAGCGTGTAAAAAATAGGTGTACGCGATGTAACAAATCGAGTACTCGCTGCTCTAAATAAGCCACTGAATTGTATGTTATTATCAGTGAGTGCCTGAAACAATTACACAATATGTCGAAGGACTTTAGCAATTCTCGACTTTTCGAGGCATGTAAAATGTTTAAATCGATAACTGTGATACAATTCAAATTAAAACGCTAACATTTTATTGTTTATACCTTGTATATAAAATAATCGAATAACGCAATTTATTATAAAATAAATCGAAAACTGCTACTCTTAGTTTTGAACTGATGGAACAATATTTTTTTTATTTCTGACTTTTTAGGTATTTTGTACAGTCAGGGTTAAAAGTAATGTCAATAAAAATTGCGACCCAATCACTTCTAACCGCTATAACGAGTAGGCGGGCAAGCGGACAGGCACACATCGAATTCTTGTCTATGTTTGCTTGGTCGCATAAGACGTTTAAGGCATTTACATTTTGTTGTGGAATCATTACTGATTCGCACAGTTGTCTAACTGCATTATCTAAGATTACGGATGACATTTTCATGAGTTTGGATAGAGGTCATGTAAGTATTCTTGTATTATTAGATTTTAGTAGAGCGTTTCATACAATTAATCGTGACAATATTATACTACTGTCTGTATTAAAACACAATGGGTTAGATGAAATTTCAATTAGTCTTTTTAAACATTACTTGACAAATATAACTCGAAGAGTTACACTAAATGGTAAAATATCAAACTCTGCCTGTATTACATCTGATGTCCCGCAGGGGCCATTCTTGGCCCATCCTTGTTTACTATTTACACTAGCGGCTTAGAAAATATATGTTGAAAACTTGTGAATACCATATGCACGCTGATGATGTGCAACTTTATCATTCATTTCACATAAAAGATTTAAACGAAGCTATTAATAATATTAATGTAGATTTGGAAAATTTCGTAAAAAAATTCTGTAGAAAACTATCATTGTTTATTAAACCATCCAAATCTGGTGTTATGGTATTTGGCCGTATATCTGAAGAAAATATAGATTCTATCAAGATTAATATTAATAATACTAAAATACGACGAGTTTAAAAAGCTAGGTATAATTATTGATCGACCACTTCGTTTTAAATCTCAAATATCAAAGTGTGTTCAGAGGGCTTACCGTGCTCTTAAATTGTTGTATCCGCACAGATCAATCTTAAATATCTTAAATGTTGAAACTCTTATGTGATTCTTTTGTTTTATCTCATTTTGTTTATTTCTGCTTTTAGTTATACCTTGTTTAGATTATAGTGATAAGCGGCGTATACAATTAGTACAGAATTCTTGTTTACGTTACATTTATGGAATTCGGAAATATCAGCACATAACTTATAAACTTACTGATGCACGCTGGTTAAATATGGAAAACAGAGCGAAACTTCAGGTGGCTGTGTTTCATCATAAAGTTATATTATTTGAAGTCCACCTTATCTATCAACCAAGATCAGATATAACAACCGATATGCATAATTTAAAGTAAATATCACCACCTCTGCACCGGACTCTGCTTTTTCAGAGAAGCTTTAGTTTTAATATCTATAGAAATTATAACTCGTTATCGATTACATAAAAAAGCTTGGTATCGAGGCCTTTAAATATAATTGATTTAATTTACATTGTATTGTTATCATATTTCTTTTTGTATTTGGAATACATACATTGTTATTTCTAGGAGCTAGCCGCACTTAATTTAATTATTTATTGATTTTTATCACACATTTCATTTAGTAATTGTGTAAATCTTAACTTAGGGTAGATCGGAACAGTTTACCGGAGATTCCCCCCTATAATTTCCATTGTATGTACGCTAACAATGTTCTGCTACCATGTATCTGGAAGTAATGGAAATAAATCATTTATTATTATTATATTTTAATTTTGACTGTACTAATTCAGAAAGTACTACAGTGTTCGTGAAATAGATTTTCTTTAGAAGCAAATTTGGCTTTGGGACACAAAGAAAAACTTTAAAATTGGATATAAAGGTAAAAATTATTTCTGAATTCTATCTGAAACAATCCATAGAAGTAAGACACAAATTCAAAAGTTATTCCAAAATCTACCATACAGTTTACATTTCTACATTTTTTAAATTTAATACAAAAGGAGATCAAATGGTGACTATGAAAATGAGGAAGCAAACGAATGTGAAGTTAATCTAAATAAATCAATTAAATAGATTAATAGCTATGGTCAAACAAGAAGTCCAAGAGTTAAAATAGACTTCTATACAAAACTTTTTCAAAGAACTTACTGACGACTCGACAACAGATTACTCCCTTTGGAAGGTCACCAAGAGGATAAAAAGATCGATTACTCAGATGCCACCAATTCGTAAAGGAAGAACTTGGGCAAGAAGCAACCAGGAAAAAGCCGATGTTTTCGTGGAACATTTATAAAATACGTTCCAACCATACGAAAAGCAACAAGTGGATTGGGAACAACACGCGATAGGATATGGAGAATAGAGGTAAAGTTAGTTCGTTTTTACGAACTGATTCCTTTGTTCTTATTCCCAGTTGCGAACTAGTTCATGAACCTTGTTCATTTAGCTCATTTAGTTCATGCGCAATGATACTTTGAATAGGCAACCGTGCAGGTTCTGGCGGTTGAAAATCGTAGCAAGTTGAAACTTGCGCTCGCATAGGCGCCATTGCTTCGAATTAAAGACCGTTGCGGCTTTTACAACCGTCCACCCTCGAATCTCGGACGTATGTTCTACTAGTTCGACGACTTAAGCTCAAGCAGAGTGCAAAGGTTCGTACGCTGGTGAACTAATTTCCTTTCATACCCGACTAGCCCTGTGTTCGCCAGTGGGTATGGTAGGAAGTTAGTTCGCGAGTGAACGAACTAAAATACTCGCGAGCTAAATAAAAATGCAGCTCATCGTAGGGAATAGGTTCGATGAACTAGTTCGTTCACGAACTACACGTCTCTAATGGAGAACCTATCCAGCCAGTGACTCCAAAGGAAGTAATGAGAGAAATCAAGACCAATATCAGTTCCAGTAAAGCTCCTGGCTTTGACCTAGTTATTGGCGAAATGTTAAAGAAACTACCTCGGAAAGCGATAGCGAAAATAACAGCTTTAATTAATAGTGCTCTCAGATTAAGATATGTTCCCAAAGTCTGGAAGTGCGGGGAAGTGATCGTGATTCCGAAACTGGGAAAAGACCCTAATGATGTGCAGGGATATAGACTAATTTCTCTGCTACCAATGTTATCAAAATTGTTTGAAAAACTAGTGCTCAGTAGACTTAAACCAATCATCGATAACAGACAGCTTGTTCCGGATCACCAATTCAGTTTTTGAAATAAACACTGTATGTATAATCGATCAAGTCCATCGAATTAGAAACGTAATCGAGCAATCGCTTGAAGAGAAAAAAGTGTGCGCGACTGTGTTCTTGGATGTGGCGCAAGCGTTTGATCATGTTTGGCACGACGATTTGTTCTTTAAGGTGGACAAACTCCTATCGGCCAATTACAGTCAGCTACTCAGATCGTACTTGTCTGAAAAATTCTTTCGCGTAAAACAAGATGACGCGTATTCTGAACTTAAAGCAATCAAAGCGGGAGTGCCACAAGATAGTGTGTTAGGTACTTTACCTAGCGACTTACCTAGACGAAGTCTTTGTGACTACGTTTGCGGACGATATTGCCGTAATGGCGATAGACTTAGATGTAAATAGCGCGACTAACAAACTACGAAAAGCTCTAGATAGTGTAAACTTAATGAAACTCATTCAACTTTACAAATTAAAAAAGAAACAGTATGTTCCAGTAACAATTTACAACCATGTCATTCCCCACTGTAATTCAGTTAAATATTTGGGAATGACAATGGATGCGAAGCTCGGGTGGAAGGAGCACGTGAAGAAAAGACGGTCCGAATTACAACTAAAATACAGGAAGTTGTACTGGCTTATCGGAAGGAAATCTACTTTTTCCACCTACAACAAAGTATTGCTGTATAAGCAAATTTTAAAACCTGTGTGGACCTATAGCATCCAGCTGTGGGGGTGCACTAGGTCAATACATGTTAATTGAATTCAAAAGAAACAAAGTGCTGCGAAATATTGTGTGCGCCCCGTGGTACATCAGAAATATTGATCTTGAGGTGGAAACAGTCACCAGCGAAATCAAAAGATTTGCAGAAGCTCATGAGGAGAGACTACATCGTTATCCGAACAATGAAGCCATTCGGCTACTGGACAACACCAACAAGGTATGGTGACTTGAGCAAGTGAAGATATTTGAACTTCTACTAGCAAAAAGTGCTACGTGATGCTTTAAAAAGCAGAGCATGGTGCGACAGTTAAAGCACTGCGGAAATTAGTGTGATTGCGCTCAGCAAGATAGCGGACAACTGACTGGAACCATTGGGTGAAAGTTAGATCTCTTTAGTAATTTAAGCTAGCGTTAGCTAATTGGTTGTAATACTCGGTTTCTTGGCTATGTTTCTTAGACTCTGGTCTAGTTAAATTAAAAAAAAAATAGATGTAACTGTCATTGTTCGCAAAGATTAATATAAATCTATTGACGCGTTCCTTTTAAGATAATCTCATCTCAGTTCCACATCCTCACGGTCCTTTCGATTGAAGAGAGGTGAGCAGAATTGAAGAAGTTACTTATCCCCTTATCGAATTGAAGGAACCGCAAATTCTTAATTAGTAGTAGGTATTCGTCTGTGAATTACAGAGGGGGAAACTAATCGTAAATTATTTACAAAATATAGGTAATTGCGCTGAAAAGTTTCATCTCTAACAAATCGCAAAAATTATTTCATAAGGGTTGATCTTTCCATTTTCCCGTTAAAGTTGTCCGGTGAATAACTTGATTGATTTTTATGAATTGTTTCCATGGTAGTTATCCGTCAGTTAGTTTATCAAGAGATGGAAAGACCGACCCTTAGTTAAATGAAAGTCGTTTCACACTTCCTTAAATTGCTTATAATTTAGATAATATTTACAAGTTATAATTTTTGACATAATATTTTGACGTAAGAACTTCCTCAGTTGTCCCAATAACAAATTTTCACTCACATTTTTATGTGAGATGAGCCTCTCACTCATCCAATACATTCAGTTCCTTTGTATTAAACCACTTGGATACCGTTATTATTTCTCGATTATCTAGTTTAGGCCTGATCGTACAATCGTCGGATAAGCATTATTCTTAGAATAACGTGACGTAGGGTTGACCTAGATATGGAGGAATATTAAAGGATATTCGGCAAACAGTTATTCCGTTTTTATTCCACGATTGCAAAACTGGCCTCACTGATTTAAAGCATCGAAATTGAAAGAATTAGTTATTTCCACTTTAATTTAATGGTAAGTCTGAGGAAAGACTTGGAGTGCGAAAAGTAGATAGATTTTTATGGAAGTTGTCAAAGCAGAGATATGACACTAAGGAAAAACTTTTTAATTAACCCATTTTTGCCCGAATTCTATTTTTTTTTAATTTTTGTTTACTAAATGCAAATAAATTAGTAAAAACAGGTAATTAATGCATAATATTTCAATATTTATAATATATATCTTTTGCGTAGTTGTTTTTGTTGATGTTCCAAAAATGGAACACCGAGCCTGTTATTGCCAATCATTAATAATAATACAATGAAAATTTTAAATCGGACGGTCCTTAGAAGATTAGATAAAAGGTTCATGACTACAGAATCACTACCTCCGAAATTAATGTTTTCTCTTTCCTTGAAGATTGGAATTGCATAAGATATCCTAAAGGTTCGCTAAGGCAACACATTTTGTATTCGTTTCCCACGTATAAATATTCTGCCGCATGGGATCCGTAATAGGGCATCATACTTTCGCCGATATTTAGATATTCACTAATAGCGTTTTCTCTTCACCTGCACTACTTGTACTTAGAGTATTTGCATTTTAGTAGTCATTTCAAAATTATAATCTGGCCTAGGCAGTAAACATGTTGACTAAGAATCTGCTTACTTCTTCATCAAGAAATAAGTCGAAGTAGCTAGTAAGATCTGAAGATATAGGTTCCGGAATTTTTTGGCTAATGAAAGTAATGAAAGGACCAAATGTTGGACTCAGATCAATTTTGGAACAGTTTCGTTGAACTAGTGGAACTACATAGTTTTCTGGATTGCTCTGGTTGTAATGATGAACCTTCTTTTGTAGATGAGTAATAGGTATTTCGTAATCGTCGTCATAGTCAATATCATCGTCGTCCAATGTAGTAATTCCCTGATTTGAATAAAATTAAACCGTAGCCTGAACCATGCCTTAACCTCAAGCTGACGTCCACTCAAATTGGAGTTCCAACTTCGTCAGCACTGTGTTCTTCACTCTCAGCACCCATCATTTGATGGAGTTATACATACATCAATGCTATCCACATCATTCAGCAGTTATTTTCTATTATTGCCGTCAACTCTTCTGTTATCAGTGCCCAAAAATATTTCTTTTTGACTAAATATGATATGCATCTTTAGGCCCGGTGTTCCAGTATCGAAACAAGCAATTTTTATGCGAAATTAAAAATAATACAAAATTTATTAGTATATTGCATTTAGTAATAATAAATTTGAATGCATTTACTAACAGAATGGAACCATACACTTTACAATATAAGAAGTATGTTAGTAGATATTTGCTTATCTTTTGCAAGACATTTTTATCACATCTGACAGTATAGAACAAGACAACAAAAATCATAAACGAAATTAGCAAACTCAACGATTTTTGAGTCAAACGAAACCCACAAGTGTGTCAACAAGTCATACGAGACAGGCGACGGCTGTGGTTGGCAATTTGTTTTAAATCTGAAAATATGTTTTGGAACACTGGGAAAAAACGGGTTAAACTAAATTATTATCACCTAGGTATATCAGCGAATTTAATTAAATTTCCATTCCCAAATTTCTCGAAGTAAATTTACTCTCTGTCCTAAAAAATGAAAAGTAGTCTCACCTTTCTTTTTAATTTAATTTTATAGATACACAGCCCATTATATTATCTAAATTATAGCACTAAATAAAACCCTTCACTAGAATCGATTTCTTAACTCATTTAATATCCGCAGTCGTTACGTATAAACCATAATTGCTGTCTAAAATCGTGTATATCACTGTGTTCCGCACTAGTTCTGTTAACTTTTTAAATATAACTGTATACAAATCATTATATGAATAAAATTTCTTGTCTTTAAGAGGAAAGAGTAGGTAGCTGTTAACTTGTACCAAATTTTTAAATGGTACCCCTATATGACTTTCCTTTTTAGTTAATTTTGCATACATGCACAATATGTACATTCTAATTGTGTGGTATGTTTTGAAAATTTTGATTTTAAAAATGATAGTGTTCATATTTGAAATGAATAGCGTATTACATACAAAAGATTCTTTTTTCTTATAATTCCTACTCTTAGGTAATTTATGGGCTTTTGATTTTTTAAGTTACTTTCTTACATTTATACGTATTTATTTAAAATGCCCTTTCAACCGCGTATACCTATAATACCAAATACTGCCGTTCATACACTCGTTAGCAATTTTCCTTTTTGTAAAGGACTTGATTAGTTTTATAAGTAGCCGGGTTTGCATTGAATTTAAATAGCAAATCACTATTCATAGCCATGATTGGTCATGTGATTGACGTACATGAATAAAATATATAATGCCACGAAGTTAAGGGTCAGTTTGGATTTTTTAATTTTTGTATATGCGTTAGGATTAAAATTAATTATTTTTATTTCTGTTTATTACCGAATTATTTGCCATAACCGAAAATCCCAGAAATATTGAAGGGTATTTTCATCCTCTTAAGGGGGGGACGCAGCCCGAGAGTTCTACACAGAGAAAAAACAATGGTGTTTGTTAACACAATTGTAGACTTTGTGTCTACAAATTGTGCCTGAAATGAAGACAGGAATAATAATTGTGAAACGTTTACATGCGATTGTAGAGTAATATTTGTGGTAAAATAATACATTTTATTGAAGAAGTCGTTTAACACATTTATTTATGAACGTGTAACGTATTTATGAACGTGTAATCCTAAAGTATGTAAATTAAATTTGTAAAATACACTGTAAACGTGTTGTACATTATATGCTGATTTGAAATCTATTTTATGTAGAATTAGTTCCTTTTATTTGGGAAAATATTGTATAATAATATATAGTAGTCGTTACAAGTTCGTTCTTGTTTGCAATAACCTTTGCGCGTATTTTTTCAGGTACGTATATAGGCACATCGAAGTGATGCATTTATGTTTATGAGCGAGTGCAAAGAGCATAGAACTGACGTGGCACAAAATTTTCCCCGAATCCTGGCAACAATGGACTAGACTGATGTGTGCATCAAAAGCTAATAAAAACAATGCAAATAATTAGATCCGAGTTGGTATGTGAACTTGAATGACGGGCGGATATGGTATCTGTGCCGGTTGTTCTAATTTACAATAGCTCACGCGGCGCCCTCATTGATTCAATTTCCGAACTCCGCACTGCCGCTTACAGTTTTCCAACAAACGTTCGGTCCGTCATGACATTATTAATAATTCTAATAATTCTAAATAATTTACTTATAATATACATGTAATTTAAAATCGCCTATTTCTATAAATATTTACACAAACTTAATATATCTGATAAACATACTTGAATTTTAATAATTATGCAAACAAATCCTGTAAAACATAAATAATACATTGGTCTAAATTTTTCTTCACTATTTACAAATTTATTTCTTTATGAAAAATTTAAAAAAATCTTTAGTTCAGCTTATAAACACCGCATATCCTCAGAATACAAATTTAAATTTTCCATTGCTCTTGGAAATGATGGTGATTCGTACCCCACTTTCATCCTATACAAACAGTTTGAATTAAAACGTTAACTGTTGACACATTCAATAGTAATTTTTTCTAGCGGGTTAGTAATTTCGATATTTTCAAAATATTGAAAACGTTTTCACGCTATATATTGGTATTGTATTTTTCCTTCCATTGTAGAATTTTTTACAATAAACTATGCAAATTTTCTCTTCACACCTGTAGGAATTTATTGTAGTACAAAAGTCAAATGGCTGTTTACTTCTTTACTCCAAAATTGAGTAATAATTTTACTACAAACATATGCAAACATTTATCAAGCAGAGGAGGAAATAAATCTGAATTTTTTAAAAAAATCTCTACAATTGTGTTAAACATATCTACAACTCCTTTTTACATATAATTCTAGAAAATTTCACTTTGTCATTTCTCTCTGTGTACCAAAGATCGAAGAGAATAAATAATCATTCATTCGCGAGGTGTATACATATACCATATTTGAAATATAAATGAGTTTATATTAGAATAGAATTAATTTGACTGCCTTTATTCGATCTATATATATATTTACTTTATACTTAGGTACACTTTTCGGTTACATTAATAACAAATGGTTGAGAAAGAAATTAATTACTCACCTTCGAATGAAATTAAATTAAATCCAAATATTGTCAATGCACATCACTGGTAAAGTGCCACTGAAAACGTATGATAAAACTGTGTGAGTCGGCTTCTTGTTTCACATATCATGTACACATTACACACATGTTTTAAAGTAATTAATCTCGCAGTGGAGGAACATGTAATCAGATCGGCATTCGTACAAACGCGTCCTCAGAGATGATGATATCTGTGAAATAAATAATAATGAAATCAAAACTGAGAAATATTTCATCTTACTGTTTTTGATTTGGGTATATTTAATGCGAGATAATCGGAATGCATTAATTTTTCAAGATACAGATATAAAATTTTTGATTAAATATAGAAGGAATGAATGGAGTATGTTTATCATATTTTCCGCGTTACTAATTTCAATGTCGTTCTTATTGTTGTTAGCTCGCTTTAAAGTTTTTCCCACAGTTTGTATACGCACTCGTATTATGTATTACCTTGATCCATAATTTTGAAATGCATTTTGCAATGCACAGGTATGCCACATTCGACTAAATTTGCGGAATTTCATGAAACGCTCGTGATTTTACTATGCAGGAGAAACGCGTAATTAAATTTACGACTTATTTCTTTGCGATTGCCAAAGAAACATCCTACAAATTGCACACAATTAATTATTTGCGTTTCGGCGGAAATTGACACAGATCTCACAGAATCATTTTTATGGCGGAAAACGCAAATTGGTTTACTCAATAAGACCAGTTGCATAAAGTCATAATACTTTGTTTGGTTTACTCAATAACATCAAGTCGTATAAAGTCATAATATGTATTTTGTTTTAAATGCATTAACCCTTTTTACAATTCAATCAATCAAATTAAAGCTGTAATCTTTATTTCTAACTTCGTTCGTTCATTAATTGATTTGATTTATTTATTTTACTGTGTGAAATGATCTTAGAGGACAATAATAATAATGGTAAACGCAAAATTTAAATTATATACAGTTAGAGCGTATGAACGACAAATGTACACATACTGTATATAACGTATTGGGGCATTATTTTAATGCTACTGTATAAAATACTAATATAAATTATATGTTGAATTAAAAAAATATATATTTGAAATGCCTTGTCTTTCAGAATAATAAAATAAACATTTAACAGGTAAGGCTGGTTTTCTCAGTCCTAGTTTAACTTTAAACTCCTATTTATTCCTATGGTAACAATTATAAAAACAATTGTTTCTATGGAAGTAAACAGGAGTTTAAAGTTAAACTAGGACTGAGAAACCCAACCTTCATGTCATTTTCTTAAAAACTGTTCACTTACATTTATAAGTTCAATCCAAACTGATTTATATTTAGAAGTAAAACTACTCGTAACTCTGATTGACTGCTGAAGGTTCTACAGAAAATCATAACTTCCAGTTTTTGATAATATTCAAATGTTTGATATTAAAAAAAGAAAAATATAATAGCCTTATCTTTCTTTTCATTGAATTATATAAAATTGCTTCGAGACTTTAACTTAAAAGAAAGATAATTCAAATGTTTGCCGCAACAATGCAGTAATTCAAAGTTAAAATGAAAAATTCCATCAAGATACAAAAGCCGATAATTGTATCCTTTCACAAGCATAAGAACATTAACATAAAAATCTAATGTATTCTATTCTAATTTTGATTAAAAGCCTAAAGGAATTGAACTTAAACACAATACTTTCAGCTCTGTCTTGCGTGACGTGTTTTTAAAATTTACTGGTAAATTGTAACGTAGGTAGTATTATTTAGAGCGGTTATTCAATTACTTCTGGCATTCTGTAATTTTCATATGATTTATTGTAACTTGGTTGTTGGTAAATGTTAAAAATATGTTGTAGGGTTTGCGAAGAACAAAGACAAGGTATCAGCTTCAGCTAACAGTGCTCGTGCGGAAGAGATAAGATTTCGAGGAAAACTTTCCAATAAAGCAAATTGAATGTTTTGCGGGAATACTTAATTAATTACAATAATTTATTTCAAATTTGCCTCAGGGTAAAACATATCCGGAAAAATAAATTAATTACTGAAATTATATGGTTGCGTATGATGCAACGGAAGCTGTCGGCAACCGAAAAATTAAAACAATTAATTAATTTCCTGGTTTCTTAACGTTAACAAAAAGAAAACGTGTTTAGTTTGTGATTTATGGATTCATAAATTTACAAAACTAATGATTCAAAATATGCACAATATCATGACCTACTAGATTTTAGGAGACGTCTCTTAACTGGCTTGGGCAATTTACTAATTCAAGTGTTTCTCCGCTGGCACTACTCACCCAAAAAAACCGAAAACTGATACATGTCCGAAACGTCATTTTCTATTAAATGTCGAGCTCCGAGTTGTCAGTGTTAAGTTGACAGTTCTGCGTATATAGCGAGTAAAGTTTTTGCTCGGTTGTAGTTCTCTGGCAATTTTTTTCTTTCCTTATTTATGCTTTCCTTGTTTGTGTCATTTGAATTTTGTTTAATTTAATTTTTGGACATTTTGATTACTTAATTTTTATTAAAAATGCTATTAGTAAATAGCAAACACCAACAAGAAATGAATAAATGCAATGTTACAATGTCCAGTAGGTGTTCTGATTCTACTAGAACTAGATCATTTAATCTTCACTAAATCTTAATTTATGCAGGAAGTAGCTTCAAATTTTATGTATTTTATTTTGACAAATCAACAACTACAATTACCTAAAAGCTCTCACATTTAGCAAACAAACCAATTGCGTCTTCAGACTTCTTCGTTTGGAGCGACCTCAAAGATACGTAATTCTTCAAAAAATTACTAAAACCTTGTTTGACAAACATCGCTTAAAACACGAACTGATAATTTTCATACCACACTTTCTCTCATTTAAACCTGGCCCATGAAAAGTTTTAAAGTTGTAATTGTTTGCTCAATAACGCTTTTCTTTTCAATAAAAATCATTTACCAATTGTTACAAGTTTGTTTTGATTAATTCGCAAAATACTACACACATAATTTGACATTTGCGTATCAAGTACCAAATAAACTTCAATTAGGGTAACTAGTGAGTTGCTATAATGCAACTGCCTTACGACAATCCCATTCTAAGGGATTCCTCATTCAACGAAGCCTCCAGGAAGCACTATGAATACGGACATAAGATATCATATCTTTACTACTACTATTACTAAGATATCATATCTTAGAAGATAATACTTTTTTGTATATGTTTTATTTAACAAAACGAAAATTTCAAGTTGTGAATTTATAATAATATTAATATTGATATAAAATTGATTATGTAGTACAAAATTATATTCCCTACATCCAGTATGTTAGGAATTGATTTCATGTTTTAATAAATTTGTTTTAAATATGTAACAGTATTACTGCCTTTTAATAATGCATTCAGTTTATGATTTTCTTTTATTGATTTAAGTATCATTCAGAATTGAATTAGTGTAGAAAATTAGTGCAAGTCGGTAGTGCAGATTGGCCGTGCAAATGTTTGACAAATGTATTTCGATGTATCTATTCACAATCAACTTAGAGCAAAACGTCTGTTGATTGTGAATAGACACATCAAAATACATCTGTCAAATATTTGCACGGCCAACCTGCACTACCGATTTGCACTAATTTTCTGCACTAATTCAATTATGAATGAGCCTTTACAGTTACGATTCCTTCAGTATTTTAATCTTTAATGTTCAACCAATTGAACTATTATTTAGAATAGAGCACCAGGTCATATTCAAAATCAGCGTTCATTATAAAAGAAACTGGTTACAATTTAGTTACGACTTCTTAATTCGATTATTGTACTTATGTATTATTATGTTATCATTCTTAGTAGTCTTGAAAATGACTTTGTAATATAGGGCAGGAACTTAAATATGTAAGTATTTAATGAAAATTTCTAAAATTAATAACATCAACAGGTTATTGTATGTTGTATGCGTATAAAGAAAAACGTAGTAAGAAAAAGTTGTACTTGAGCACTGAAATTTGACAGAAAGAATGAGTCTGCCGCTGCCTTCAATAGTAGTGAATTAAGTTTAAAATTCCTACTTGTTTAATACGAAACGCCAACACGTAGCGTAGTTATACATATAAGGTACTGCTTCAGTCTATTTTGGGTTCAGGCTCAGAAGTGTTAAATATAATCGTCAGCAAATTTATTTCATGTCTTTTTCGTGTAGGCTCGAAATTCCAAATAAAAATAGGTTTTGTTTGGAGATGGTTGATGAGTGAATGCCTGTTCGTAATACTTTCAATGAACCTTTTTGAGTAAAAGACGCACAAAATCTATATTAGGATATTAAGGTATGAGACTCTATTGTCTACAATCCCAATGTATCTTTAGTGTTTCTAAAGAGATCACTAAGCAGTATTATTCATTCTTGAAACTGCACAATCTGTTCTTGTGCTTCTTCTTAAACGATTTAGTGAACCTTTTTGAAAAGGATGTTTCTTTACGTTGGAAGAAATTCAAATACTTCACAGCTTTAGATCTCCTAGCATTCGTAATCTCCAAAACATTGGCAATTCCGGCTGTAAATGTAACCCAATTTTTTTTTTTTCAATTTGTTTCTCTTGCTTGCGCATGTCTATATAATCTACTCTCCGTTGCACATTTTCGCAATGTTATCAAAATCGCCCGGCTTGCAACATTTATTATTTTTATTATAAATTATAAATATCCTGTAAAAATGATATACTGAGTGATTTTTAAAAATTTTTATCAACTCTTGCCATGAAACCTAGAAGGCATGTCTTAGCTTAGGTGAAAAGTACGTCAGTGCACTCTTTGATGTTGTTTTACAGTAACGCTAAGACATACCGTTCAAATTCCATGGCAAGAGTTGATAAAAAATTTAAAAAATCACTGGGTATAACCCCCGAGTGTTCAATTTTGCAATCGCCCGACAGCAGCTTAATCCCAACCAAAACGCCTGTCAATTTTTTTAATCACTTGAAAAGTGTCAAATTTATGGTAAAATGTCAAGAGGTACACTTCACTAAGGCCTTTTCGGAAACTATGATCGGGTTGCAGATCAGATTTAACTAGTTACCTGATAAGGTTAACCTATTCTATGACCGAACCGCTCGGGTTTGATGGGGTTTACGAACGCGCGAAGGTTTCATTGAATGACCTTGCAAGTGTCAGAAAATAACATAAACAAAAGTAATATAAATAAGTAAAAATATGTGAATATTTACCTTATATTCCTTTGATCTTTCTTGCCGCACTTGCCACAGTGACAAAACGTGTCAATTTGAGGTTATATTCAACAAGTATTCAATAACCCAGTATTTTAACCCTGCTAAATAGCATAGCAGGGTTATTAAAACGTAAATCTGGTTGCGAACCTGAAGGGATCTGAGAAATTAACTGTCAGTTTTCGAACACAAACGACGACGGTAGATCGTCGATTTCTTTTTTACATATGAATCAAATATCTTCAAAAAAATTTCAGATGGTATCAAACGGTTTGTTAAGAAAGTTCACCAGCTCTTGGTCTAAATGGGCCTGTCTTTACGTTCTTTTGTAAGTTTGGATTGACTATATCGTGAGCTGAGCCAATATGTTATCTCGTATGCATTTCTCAGGGACATTGTTGCCAACTAAAAACTATAAAAGTATGCTCGAGGAATCCACTCCAATCAAAACCGACTCGCAACAAAATTTAAAAAAAAAAACATACCTTGACGAATGTCACTATCTTTACCTCACTTTACGATGATCTTCGATGTAATTCTTTTCTCAATGGCCGACGTTTAGAGAACTGGTTGGAGGTAAAAATAATAAATAGATACGGAAGAACGTTTTTCACATATAGAACAAAACCACGAATAAAGAGGAACAGGTAATTCTATCATCTTAAAGTGAAAAACTTCTATGAACTTGATGACTTTTTTACGCCCAATACGGCCATACTTGTATCAAATTTCATTGTCCTAAAACAACTGATTCTTCATAATACGTTTAATATCCACCAATTTAAACCCAGTACAGCTACAGAGAAGTTGTTAAGGTTTTGATTAAGCAGATGTAATGAATACTGACTTCGAATTTTAGCAGTGCATTGTAAAGTAACGGTTCGTACTTATTTTCCATGTTAAATTCTCAAAAGAAAGTTGATAACCCATTGCGTATTAACTGTTAAAAGGTAACAAGAAACTGTGACATTCTAATGGAATGAATAAATGATAACTGTAAAGATGAATGCAACATTTTTGGCAAATGTACAGGTGTATTCAAAAAGGTGTTGTACAGCTACGTTTTAAATATCTTTGCTTTTGAGCGGCAATTGGTTTTTCTATTTTTGTGTTCAATAATATTATTATTGCCAGAAACCGTATATGTAACAAAACTTGTACAACAATTTTTTGAACTTCACGAATGGACAAACAAGTTTACAGAGTACAAATTCTGTACAATACTTTTTTGAACACGACTGTAAATGAAGGAAAGAGGAAGACATAGAAAACCATAGTATGAGAGATAATGCAATCAATATACAAAATATATGAAATGAATGCGCAAATTTGGAAAAAGATATATTGTCATCTAACTAGAGTGAAATTGGTTACACATAGCAATTCGCGTAAGATAAAGGAGGAAACGTATTGTATTAAACATTTGAATAACAAATGCTGCAGTAAATTAGGTTATGCATTACGTACCCACACAGTGTTGGTTTCAATCTTTATTTCTTTATGCTCCAGTATTTCTTCCTTTGCCTTTACTTGTATTTTCTTAAGAGATCATAGAAAAAATCGGTTTTCTATATTTTCATAAGAGATCAAAGAAAAAGTCATTTTTCAGATAATTAAAAATTGGTGTTAGAAACAGAAAGAAAGAGTTGCAAATAGATAAGCTTAGAAGAAACACTTTTGAACTAATATGAATTAACAATTAAATCTGAATTTGAAGTTTCTATTGTCTTAAAGAACAGCAAGTATAATTTTTTGATTGCTTACATGCAATACATGTAATATTTGCAAAATTAAGATGCCAGCGTACCTTAAATAACTTAAGTCTTCATCTACCGCAATTGAAATGAAATAGTTACATAAAGTCCTTCATCAAAGTTGATTATCAACAACAAAAAATATTTAATAACATACGAAGAAATATCCAACGCGTATTATTTTAATAGATTTCACTACCAAGTTACACAGAGTCGCACGTAATTATCCACACATGCCGAACCCTGAGGAAACAGAAACTGACTTGAATCAGCATAATAATGCGGCCTCTGGAGCAGCTAGCCGTCGGTGATCTCAAGTGGTCATTACACGATGAAATGATTGCGACAAAGTTACGCTCTTTGGCGGTTGCCGAGGACTTGAGTTTGACGGCTGTAATTCAGCGGAAAAATATTTTGGTCGTCTATCATTGTTAATGTAAATAACAGATAGCAGCTTCTTGAACTACATACTTCAGAAGTTAAGAGGCGTATTCTTAAGGAGGCTAAGATGTCGTAATGAAACCATTGATTACAAGACTAGAATTATAACTAGGGACAATTTATTTATTGTAATTTAAATTGCGAACGGAAATAAGATCACGCTGCACTGCATTATAGTTACTTAAACCTAATAATTTAATCATGAACATTGCAAAGATAGAAATGCTTCAATAGATTAAAATATTGTTATGCTTCTAAGTATATTTTGGTATAAAGCAATAGAACTATCACTTTTTTTAAATTTAAATGCCATATTATTTTTATGCTGGACATTTATTAATTGTTAAAATAATATTAATAGTTCAAATGTAACCGAAGCGCAAAAGAACCGGTCCAAGGAAACCGAATTCACATTACTTTTCCATCCCTCGCTTCAAATGTATCCTATATTAGGATGTCATAAATAAATGTATACTGTAAAATTTCGTGGCAAAATATGTTTAAAAAGCGCTGCTCTAAACCACCTTCTTCCAGAGATAAATTAATTAAAGGTAACTTCCATAATTAATGAGCTCCCAAGGCAATGTAATAAAGTTCCTTGTAACTATTACCATAAGTTCGTATAAGTAAAACAAGAACAGCCAAGCCTAATGCCCTAACAATTAAAGTACTATTGACATAAGTACCTTACTTCGAATATTAAATTTCAATGATCGTGTAAATACAAGTCGATAAAATCAGAATGTCTTATACAATTACTTGTTCAAATTTACTGTCTGAATTAATTGCATGAAGGCTGAGATATACCGTTATACTTTTACAACGCAAGTACGAATATCCTTCTTTTAAAACCTCATTTGCAATGATTAATACATTTTATAGGTTGCTGACTTAGCAACATTTATATTTAATGAGCGTTAAATGAGTAAAATAATTGCACTATTATTTCGGACCCACCTTTTTAATTACCGATGTTGTAGCACAAAATTTACACATTTTAGTCTTTCAAAGGGCAATAAGAAAAGCTTTTAACAAGAGAGTGATCTGCTTATGTAATTAAACTCATCCATCACAGTGATTACTGGACGTCCATAAAAAGTGCATAAACATCTCAGTTACAAAAAAGCATGTGGGTCTAAGTCATTATAAAAAGTAGGTGATTTCTTATTACTTACTACTGTACATATGTAAGTGGCGCTACTTACAAACATATATTTGCCGTATCCAGTCCATTATAAAATAAACTAGAAAAGCCATGACACTAATAAAGTGTGTGTAAATTACTTTTTAAAAAGTTACTGCGTACATAATATTTATTTATTGTATAAGTGTTTTAGATAGCATTTTATCCACGCAGGAAAATGCATCTAAAACACGCATGCAATACAACGTTTTATCCACAATCACCACATTTATGAAATCAGAATGAGCGAAATTTAATTAAAAAATATTCGTATTCGTAAAATGAAATGAAAGTGATAGGCTTTGTCATACCTACTGGTTGCTATGGTACGTTCTTTATTATTTTCCACTAGTGCCCATAAAAAAATGATGGTCAGAACGAGATGAAACGTTTTGAGTAAAGTCTAATGATGTCATCGTAAAGAGCTCAAAAAAGTGCTAGTAGAATGTATTAATTTTGTTATGATCCCTGCAATAATAACTTCAAGAAAAAATAAAAAAGAAAATTAGGTTTTTTGGTTTTTTGGCAATATTTCGAAAACTACAAATCGTAGAAGATTTTTTAGAACAGATTATTGTTCAGCACCAAAATACGTAACTTTGCTCTAATTTAACCGACTTCGTGTCTCTTACCGTTTCCGAGATCCCAACGGTGAGCCTTGAATTTGTAACAGCCTGTATAGAACTTTTAAATGATAGTTAATTAATAAAACGATTAACCTATTGAATATTTATTTTTCAAAAACTATAACTCTCAATTTTGATATTGTTATTATTTTAATTCGTAACGATTCTAATAACGGTTAAGTTAATACTTAATAGTGACTAGAAAACACTGCCTTTCTCATTAAATTTATTTAATGCCTGTCTACGAAACATGGGATGGGTACAGGAAGTGAGTGGAGACTCACATAACGTGTTCAATATTTTGAGATGCACGCTAAATAACTTTAAATTGTTCGATCCAGGACATCGTTGGCGTCAGGAACTTCGACGGACTTCTGGTGAATGTAGCTTTTCATCATTTAAATCGAATATGCGCTGTTAATATTATTTCATTTCAATCATATTACTCTAAATTGTTAAAACTGATATATCGTCTTATTAGGTTTGCAACAAAAGTATTACACGATTATTCGCAGCATGTGTTACTCGAAAAAATTGCGTTCAGCTATTGATAACATAATGCATCTTATTCTTTTACGATATAAGAATGAGATTCTTAATAAGATTTCCAATTAATCCAAAAATATCTTTTGGACAATAAAAAATCATTTAACGCGGCAGCAATACGGAAGGAGTTTGAATTTCAAGATAAAATCGTGTAATCATTGAGACTGTATATGTAGGAAGAAAGACAACATCAGTAATAATTATTGATTCTCGTATAGCCTCCCAATAATTTGTTTGTTCAATTTAATTGCTTATACAAACAATTAAATTGAAACAGGAAAAGTAAGTAAAATGTTACCTTTGATAGCCTCTGATAGCCTTTGATGAACCTTTGGGTTCCTTCATCGTTGGAAACCTTACAATTATGTAGTTGATTACATAATTGCAAATTAATTTAATTACACGTAGTTTCAGAGTAGTTAACTCAATGTTCTAGCCTAAAGAGAAACACTAAATTATAAATATGAACATTTTGTCCTTGAACTTAAATTAACATGGCGCTAACATTAACAAAATGTTCGTGGCAAAATGCTTCCTCTTATACCGGTTTAAGAGAATAAGCATATTAGTTTTTATCGACAAATGTGCTTTTGTCACGAAAATTCGGTTACCACGGAAGTAATCGGAGAATAATGAGCATGGAAAATTCGAGTGTGCTTTAGCGCATTTTTCTAATTCTCATAATTCAAAAGTTTTTACCAGCCTGGTCATTGAATTTGAGTAATATCAAAAGGCAGGTTTATAAATTCAAAAAGTCAACCTCGAATGTATTTTAGGAATATTAATGCATGAGAAAAACAATATCGTTTTAATTATCGCTTTATTTATATTATATACCCAGTCGGACAGAAAATGAGCTAAATCGTTAGTAGATTTATGTGGTTGAGAAGCTGACTGTCGCTCCTTGCGAAATTGCTGGAACTGCTTTCAAATGATATTTTGGGTTGTTGTTATTGATTTGGAACACTTTCACTGCCTTTAGAAGCAATTGGGCTAGCAGTTAAAAATATCAACTTTAAATTAATTTTCAATTATGTTTGCAATTCTAGCAAGAAGCAAACAAGAACTACAAGAAACGGTAAGGAAATTGGAAGAGCAAGCAAGGAAAATGGGAGTATACACTGACCGGCAAAAAAAACCGGCCACAACAAAAAAAATTTAAAAATCGAATCTAAAGACATATTTCAAGTCGACATGGAAAGTTAATTTGATTAAATTTCATAATCCGTACTTTAAGATATTTGATTTATTCCCACCTTTATTTTTAAAGGATAAAATCCGTTTTTAACGAGATTAAGAAATTTTTGTTGTTTACGCATCAGAAGTTCATGTATTGTCTTTTATGATTTATTTGCCTAAAATCAAGGAGGCTTCTTTGCATTGTTTTTAAAATGGAGTGTGACAGTTAAAGAGCTACGCAATTGAAAAAAAATGCCGTTAACTGTTGAGATTGTTGCTCGTATTGTTGGTTTAATTGAAGATGGTCGTAGCCAACGTTACGTGTCTCGTGCACTGGGAATACCCCGTACCACCGTACAGGATGCCTGGAACCGGTATTTGGAGACTAGCAGCTGCACTAGGAGAGCAGGATCCGGAAGAAGAAAAGCAACAACTGCAGTTGATGACCGTTTTGTTGTGCTCAATGCACTAAGGGATCGGAGATCAACGGCTGTTCAACTTCAACATCGCCTCCAAACAGCTCGTGGAGTTGAAGTAAGTGAGAGGACAATAAGAAGAAGGCTTGTTGAAGGAGATCTAAAGTCACGGAGACCTGCAACAGGCCCAGAATTGTTACAATGGTGATACGTGGAAGACATTCTGCAAGAAGCTGTCGTGCCCTACTCTCACTTTATTGGAGATGGATTCATTCTAATGCATGACAATGCCAGACCACACGTGGCACGAGTAGTGCCTGACTTCTTAGACGAGGTCGGAATTCAGAGACTTAACTGGCCAGCATGCAGCCCTGATCTCAATCCCATTGAGCACTTATGGGATCAACTTCAAAGAGGCATTTGTCGTCGCCCGGCTTTGCCAGATACACTGCAAGATTTAAGAACAGTGCTTTACGAAGAATTTGAGGTAATACCTCAAAATTCGTTGACACATTTGATTGATTCGATGCCTCGACGTTTAAATGATGTCATTCGAGCACGAGGAGGTCATACGCGTTATTAACCGTCGCCAGTAACTTAACTGAAGACATTTCTTTTCAATTTTCGAACTGCCATTTTTGTTATTTTTTTCATATTAAACTTAATTTTGCTTAATCTCCTCTTTTTCTTGAGTAATTTTTATGTTTTTTTTTTGTTAATAATGAATGGTCCTTTGATATAAAGTACATCTCAAATTAAATAAACCAGAATATTGTCACGGTAAGGGCGTAGGTAGATGGTAGTAGATGGTAGAGCTTGAAACACAGTTGTTTAAAAAAGAAATTAATACCTCTTTATTAACGAAAAATTAAATAAATTTAGTTGCGGGGGTTCGTCTCGAAGTGTTGGGAATGCAGTCCGGGTGTTTACGGCGACGATTAGCTCACGTCGTTCCTTTTCTGGACAGAGTGGTATCGTTTCCCTTGGCTGGTGGGGGAAGAGGGTCCTCGTTCCCGGGGTCGGTACTGTAGATGGCCAGCAGAGTTGCAGCAGCTCGATGCAGTGGCGTTCCGGCGTAGGACAGCGTCTCGATGCGTGGCGTCCCGGGCGTCGGCACTGTAGTTGCCACGGAGTCGGTTGGGTAGAACGACTGCCTCCTAATTTTTTGGCCCGCATTTTTATACACCATTTTTGGCTAGTTTGCATGTTGCATCTCTTTGTTCTTGCCCCGTGTTTCGCCCAGCGATTTCGTATGTGCGCGCCCTCGTTTAGCGTAATTTTCGCTGAGCTCTATCGTTGCGGAATTTGAACCGATTACCTATTTATTTCGACACGGTTGCGGTGCCCTCGATTACACAGGTTCACGTTTAAATTATTTGTTCGCGGAATACAACCCGAAAGTTCTTCGTGGTTTTTTTGGAAAATCCCTTTCGTGACAATATCAATAGTTTTGTTATATATTTTAGGGTGGCCGTTTTTTTTTGCCGGTCAGTGTATATAAATTAATCAAAAATGAAATACATGACTTGGTCAGATAGGGAGTATAAAAAATGAATATAAATTTGAAGAGGTGGACAGATTTACTTATCTAGGAAGAATGTTCACAAGGAAGCCAGAAATTAGAGAGGAGATACGGGCAAGAATAATGAATGGAAATCGAAGTATCTACACATTGAGCAGGCTGTTGAAAAATAAAAGTACCTATATCTAGAGGAGCTAGGATGAGGATAAATAAAACAGTAGTAAGGCCAATAGTCGAATATGAAGGTGAGACGTGGAAGCTAAGAAAGGCAGAAGAGGAAATGTTAATGGTATGCGAAACGAAAATACTTAGGAAGATTCTAGGTGGAAAAAAAATAGGGAATATATGGATGAGAAGAACAAATCAAGAGATAAAAATGTTATGTACGTGAAATGTATTAAAAACAAGCGCTCGTTACTGGAGTTACAAAAAAAAACACAATAATAAAAGTTTTGTAAAACTGGAAAATTTTCTTTCATTTTTCCAACTTTGAACATAACATTTTGGCGACGAGGACCAGAAAAGGAACGTTGAAGTGAATGGCAAACAACGAGTCGCAGAACAAACCAGTTGCATCAACATGACATATTCGCCCTTTCGAGAGACCCACGGAATGGCCTCGTTGGCTGAAACTTTTGAATTTCAATTTTACGGCAATGATGATAGAAGACGAGAATCTCAAAAGTGCACATTTCTTTACGACATGTGGGGAACTTAACTTGTAATGTTTTACACCCACGACAAGTGGACGAAGTAAAATATGATGAAATTATTAAACAAC
The DNA here is from genome assembly GCA_958336345.1 of Dorcus parallelipipedus. Classification (NCBI taxonomy): domain Eukaryota; kingdom Metazoa; phylum Arthropoda; class Insecta; order Coleoptera; family Lucanidae; genus Dorcus; species Dorcus parallelipipedus. The sequence continues at coordinate 13,015,769 of OY284482.1, forward strand.
TCACAGCACATTTTTGACCCCAATGAAGTAGCAGCATACTACAGATTTCATCACTGTAATCAAAAAGTAGACCACTCAGTGAGTGAATTTGTAGCAGAACTACGTCGTCTTGCATCTGATTGCAGTTTTGGAGCAAGTTTAGACAATATGATCCGCAATCAACTGGTATGTGACATGCGTGATGGAGGCGTTCGCACAAGGCTTCTTCAACGACAAGATCTCACACTACAAGAAGCTATAGAAACAGATTCCAGCGCTGAAACAGCTTTATTACGCGTTCAGAAAATGTCATCAAATTCAATAACAGTTAATTATACTACATCGAAAATTAGAACTCCGCAAATATTTAGAACTGGTCATACAGCCTCCAGTATGACACCAATAATGGAAAGCCGACAATTTCAAATTGATCCTAGTAAGGTACAGGTACCGCAAGTTAAATGCTTTCGTTGTGCGGGCGATCATGTAGCACGAGAGTGTCCTATGGATAAAAATTCATTATATTACACAAATTGTGACTCATGGGGTCATATAGCGAAAATTTGTCAAGCAAGAAAGAACTTAAACAAAAAGAAAAATCAACAAAATCTTATCACAATTTCTGATGATGGGAATGAAGATCAGGGGAAAACACGAACGGAAATTGTAACATTTTCATGAATTCTACGGTAACTTCAAGTACCTACATCGCAAGTGCCATCAGAGTATTATCAACTAGGAACCAGTATTCCCACATATGATCAAAATTTGTTTAACATTGAAGCAAGAAATTACACGGGAATACATACTATTACAGCTATTACAAGCGGAAGGTCAGTAAATTTAATTCCACCATTTATGATTTCTGTACAGATAGACGTTAAGATGATACCTATGGAGGTAGATTCTGGAGCGGCGGTTACTGTTATGCACAAGAAATCATTTGAAGAATATTGGCCTTCTTCCTTAAATTTCCATAAATTAATGCCAACAAATGGGTTGATTTTAGGCGACATTCATAACAAACATCTTGACGTTGTTGGCAGAAAGAATGTTTTGGTCAAATATCAAGACCGAGTGGCTACTTTACCCTTAATCGTGGTAGAAGGATGCAAAAATCATAACCTGCTAGGTCGGAACTGGTTTGCAGAACTAGGTATTTCGGTGCAGGGACTGCGTGGAATTCAATCATTGATGCACACGTCCGTTAAATATTCACCCAACTTTGAACATCCAGCATTACAAACTGAAGACGGAGTATTAGGTAAATACAACAGTCCCGTTGTCAGTCTGGATATTGATTGAAACGTTAATCCAATACATTCGAGACGTCGATCTGTTCCATATGGTTTGCAAGTTCGTGTTAATGAGGACAACGATATCATCTAACAGGATAGCAACGCCTTCAATGTCCGCTAATAGGTTCTCCATTAGTCTTTGGAATATACCTGGGGCTGCTGAAATACCAAATGGGATTCTATGTACAGTGAAAAGACCCTTAATTGTGTTGATGGTCAGTAATTGTGCAGAATCATCATTCACCGGCAACTGAGTAAAAGCTTGATCTAAGTCTAATTTGGAAAAAACTGATCCACCAGAAAGCTTCACGAAAGAATCATCTAATGTTGGCTACGGATATTTATCAGGATTTAATGCTTTGTTTAATGTTGCTTTATAGTCACCACAGAGCCTAATGCTGCCGTCCTTCTTGAGAACTACAACTACAGGTGTGGCCCATCTAGAAAAACGTACTAATTTCAAAACTCCAGCTTCTTGTAAACGCGCTCTCTCCACTAATCCATTTAACGACGGAAGAAATGGCGGCGAATTAAGGTATTTCACTCCATTTCTGGTAAGGAAGGAACGAAATTCCGTTGATGTAAATTGGGCACTGTTGTCGGAGACCACCAGAAATGGAACACCAAAATCAGCAAAGATTTCTCGTGTTCTTTGAATTAATGTAGTAACGGACATAGATGCTACTATGTTTACCACTGGAAAGCGCGAATATGCATCAACCAATATTAGGAATGTCTGACCTTCAATCGGTCCAAAATAGTCGAAATGGACTCTTTCCCAACTGTATGTGTGTATGTGTATGTGCACTTGACAATTTTGACAGCATCGTACTAAGGTTTCAATATCTTTGTTCAAACCGGGCCACCAAATATATCCACGAGCAGCTGCCTTAGTCCTTACAATTAAGTGATATGAAGCATGAATTGAATGAAGGACTTACTGGCATAAGGACTCCGGTACCGGGACTCGGTCTCCGTGTAAAATACAACCACATTGAACTGATAGTTCATTCCGACACTGCCAAAGTACGTTTAATTTCGATGGTAGAGTTTTCGGCCAACCCTCGCGTATGTATCTTGTAACGGTGTTCAAGGTGGGATCCTTGTCTGCGGCTAAAGATACTTCTCTATGAGTGACTCTTTCATCTCTAGAAGATGTATACCAACTGGTTCTGGGTATTCAACGTTAGAATTGTGCGGAAGAGGCATCCTGGAAAGCGAGTCTGCATTCCCATGCCTGGTCTATAAACAAATTCATAATCATAAACGTTCAAGAGTAAAGATCATCGCAACATCCTGGGTGACAAGTGATCAAGTTTTCCACGTCGAAAAACACCTAAAAGTGGTTTATGATCTGTAACAAATTTTACATTAGAACGTCCAAAAATATATTTATGAAATCTTGTCGCTCCAAAAATGAAAGACAAGGCCTCCTTATCTATTTGTGAATAATTTCTTTCAGTCTGTGTCAATGTTCGTGATTTGAAAGCTATCGGTCGTTCCGAGCCCTGAGTTGTGTACGCGAGATGTATTAAAACAAGCGCTCGTTAGTGGAGTTACAAAAAAACACAATAATAAAAGTTTTGCAAAACTGGAAAATTCTCTTTAATTTTTCCGACTTTGAACATAACAAAAACATCTATACAAAGAACCGAGTACACAGATAAAAATACAGTGTTAGATTTAACACCGTTTTAACTCTTTTTGGGTGTTCCTTCGCGTCCATTTGCACAAGTAGTTAAACACGAAGATGTTAAAATTTCAAGGAGTGAAAGTAACATCGAAAAGGAAATAAAGGTGTTAGTTTGACTGCACAAAGGTGTTGAAATTACTCTTTCAAGGAATTGCAGTTGTGTTAAAATTACGCTTTGCGGGTGTTACAATTACACTTTTATTTTTTCTTTAACTACCAATAAGTGCCATATTTTCATTTTTAGGTGAGAATGTAACACATAAAAGTATAACAGAATGCTTTTGGAACTTTTTAACACCGTTTTGTTGTTGAAATAATATTTTTCTCCTAAAATGAGTTACATGTTCACCGGCTCGGAAACATTTTAACACACAAATATGTTAAATTTATCTTCTACGCCGTAAAAGTGTAATATTTCTCCGTTTTGTATATTCAAAATTTTTAACTACTATACAGGTAGTTAAATAAACATCTAAAAGAGTTACTTTGACAAAATAAAAGAATGGTTTTCACTACATCAGGCGAAATTTTCACTCTTTTGGTATAACATTTAACTACTTACTCCTTAAACTTCGCAAAATTTTTATCTGTGTATAGTAAAGCACAAAGACTTAGGTGGCTCGGACATATGGAAAGGATGCAGGAGGCTAGGTTTCCTAGCAAATTATTAAGAAGTGACATAGGGGGTAAAAGAAGAAGTGGAAGACCGAAATTAAGATGGAAGAAGGAAGTAGAAAAGGATATAAAGCAATTGAAGATTATCAACTGAAGGGAAAAGGCGAAGGACAATGGAAAGAATGGAGAAAAATAATAAATCAAGCCATGGGCCTGCTAGGCTCGAAGTGCTAAGTTATATATATGTTGCCAATACTAGGTAAAACTTCAACAAACAAAACAAAAAAATTGAATCCCGAACAGAAATTCGCGAGACCATTACTATTCCTGAAATAATAACCGTCATTCCAATCAGAAGAAGAATATACCTCTACCAGTAAGTCAAATATAGCAACACTGGAAACATTTCAAAATAAAAAGGGAAGAATAATTACCAATGCACCATCACATGTATCACCTAATCATATTATCCATAAAGACCTAAAGGTGCTTTAACACGACGCAGCTTAAGTGACGTGTAAATCAACCGTTATTAAAGAGAAGATTGGTGGAATATTATTGATATTACTCTATATTAACGATAATATCCTCCATCTTCTCTTTAGTGACGTTTGCATTCAATTTTTTTAAATTCTTGACGATAGCAGAGCCTGATGAAGATTACTCGAAATCGGTTAACAAAATTAAAATACACAGAATTAGGAAGTACTTTATTACAACATTACAATTACATACCTTTTTATGGTTTATCAAATATACTAGTCAATAAGTTACTCCACAATGAAGGAGGAGAGTTTACGAATTATTGGCCCTAAGGCCAATCGATCGAGACGTTTCACACAATTTTCTTTTTCAACATAACCTCCTAAAAGGTTAATACAATGGTGCATCGATGACGAAGGACTTCGATGCCTTTGGAAAAAATTCCCTTTCCTGTCCTGCCAGTCACTCATTCACAACAGCGATTACATCTTCGTCACTAGGGCCAAATCTAAAGAATAAGAAATATTTCAAAAACATTTCGAAGCCAGCATTGTGGATGGCAACCAATGAAGAGTAAGGCTTGCTTGGTGAAACAAAAACTTTTTTCTTTTAAGTATTGCTTCAGTAATATAAGATCCGCACAATTTAATAATTATGAACGTCTACATTCACAGATAACTTTCTTATTTTTCCATAAAGCGCCCGTGCAGCACTAATATTTCCATATCTTTCATTCCGACCTCACACATGTTTTTAAACTTAACTAGGGAGCACAGAAATGATTGCTAGCAGAAATAAACGCACGCGCTAATTATTTTAATGTTTATGGTTTTGCAACATAGTTTGTGGCAATTCATTTCAACTACGTTTAACAATAACTTACATTAAGTAAGTGGTCTATCTAAAACATTCCTAGTTCAAAGTGATGTTTTCAAGGTTGTTACAATTACAACACGGGTCAAATTGGGTTAAAAGTAAATTGGAAAGGTACGAGTTCTTACGATTGCATTGATGTTATATCAAAATATTGCACGCTCACATTACTAATACATCATTATTATACTATAATAAAAAAAAAACAGAGAGGATGAAAGTGTACTTTTGAACCAACGATTCCTCGGTAACTCACGAGGACACTTTCACTAAAGGGGACTGAACAGTATTTGACTTAAAGTTTATTTATGCTGCTTTTTTTATATTAGTTAAAGAGGTTATTACATTTTTAATAAATTGTTAAAATAAATCGTAATATTAACTGTACATATATAACGTGCATTAAGAAAGTTTCTTAGGAAAGTTGTTCAAAATAATTTATGTATGTGCTCTTTCTCAGGTACCGTGAACTGGTTCCAAACGGAGTATGAATGCGTTGCGATAGCTTGAAAGAATTGGACTTACAAATTGTATGGAAATATTTCCAGTTAATTATAAAATGCAACACATACTATTTGTAATAATTCTAATACTAATGATGTTGTTTCTTTTGTTAAGAAGAACATTTTATTAATTAGCTTAATTAATTTTGAATCAATGTTCAATTACATAAATAAAATTTTTATTAACAAAAGTATTAATATTCATTACATTTTATTGACCACTATAACCTGATATTTTAATATTAAAAAAAGAATTATGTGCTATTATTTACGGCCATTGCACGTTTTAATACAATTACCGTTTAACCTAAACGTGCCACTCGGCAATTACTTAAATAACAGATTAAATTAAGTATTGTTAAATTTCTTGCACTACTTAAGCGATCACGATATTCAAATTCTGTTGTAATAATTACAGATATCGCGATCATGAAACAGAAACAATGTTACAATATCGATTGAAATGTAATCTAGCTGCAAGGTTAATTCAAGCTACAGGCCTACACATATACATAAGAATGTATTATAAAATCCTAGCAGCTTTTTGAAGAAATTAAAATATTTAAATGATGCTTTAAAACCTCATTAACACGAATGAATTTCTTGTAACTGTACCTAATCGCGCTTTTAATTTTTATAATTTTTACAAAGCTGGCGTTTTAGTAACATACCTAAATATTTAAAATATGGTAAAATAATTTAAATTAATATCTATTTGGAAATGTTCTAGCTTTAAGTCTGCAATTTGTTACTAAGGTGAAAACAGCAAAAGATTGTTATTTGTTATATTTGTATTCATGAAGACGTGAACTGTACTCTACGAATTAGAATGATACTTGTGCAGAATACCTAGCAGGTATGCTGATTTACATACGACATAGTTATACTTTAATTTGTATTTTATTGCCAGAGTAGCTTACATTATTTTAAATCCTTTCAACTTCAGGAACTATAAAGTCTAATATCTGAATTTAATTATACATTTTGAAGTATTATGATTTCGCCAAATGTACATTTAGTACAAATGTACTTGCAGAACACTTGCAAGTTTTGTTTTTTCATCTTATAAAAATCGCACAAATCTCAACGTTTCGTTGTCGGCTAACAGCTTCTTCAGGAGTGAAACGTAAAGCGATTTATAAACTGTGTGCTTAAAAATCAATGTCCATGATAAGGTTATAACGAAACGAAATGGTTATGTAAATTTTCATCGTGTAAGAGTCAAGTCATTTATTTGAAGTATTTTACCCTCATATACTTGGTTTGTGCATTTTATTCTAAATGTTAAGTGTAAGATTGGTACCTTTCTTCTAATTTATTTCACGGCTTAAGTAAAACCCACAAAATGAAGTTTGATATTGTTTAATGTCGGGTATTGCAATTACGTAGGTTACTCTAATGTCACCAAATGATATCGAATATGGTTTCGATAAGAAGATCATTGTAACCCAAAATGAAATGGATGAATGAGTTCAATTCTGAAGAATAATTTCAAGATATTATTCCACTCAGTACTAAGACAAGAAACAAGAATTTGATCGATAATGTTACGAAAATTAAAAAAAAAAACTCCATATTGAAATTGGTTAAAATCCACCAATTAATCAAAACGAAGTGGTAACTCAAATAACTCAATATGATCATTCTGCTCATGGTGAGTAAGTCATCGTAGAACTGAAGTAGAACTGAAATGTGTATAGTAAGATAATAATAATAATAATCATTTATTCACCCAAAAGTTGTAGGCAAGTATTTAAAGAAATATGTATTTAGGTACTAGGTCACTTTATGATTGCATTCGTTTGCACTTACGCTAAATTAAATCAAATTAATTTCAATGTTGAAATTTTTCTATCATAAAATTTTACGCTTTCTCTGTGCAAAAAGCTGCCTATTTCTCGAAATAATTAGGATCTAAACATACGCACCAACTACGAGGTCAATCGTAATAATCATTTAGCCATTGCGACATTGACTTCTTTTCAACTTTTATTTAGGGGAAAGTGGGGTAAAGCCGGGCCCTATCTTTTGATTCATCCTACGATATCAATTGCTCAAAAAATAACAATGGCAGTCTTGGTACACACCTAGTGTATCAATATTATGCTTACTTGAAAAAATATAGCTTCTCAGATCATAAATTTGAGTTTAATGAAAGAAGTCAGAAGTCGATTTTTGAGAAGAGGATGGATAAAACCGGGTACCCCCAAGAAACGTACAATCGGGCTTATTAGAAAACGTTTGTGCAGAAATCACAAATGATTACTGTTGCTGCATCAGGATTATAGAGGTTGAATTCATCGTGGGACCATTCCTTGCAGATTGTGCAAATGGACCACCCCTCTCTTGAAAACTCATCTGTTTCCATGAACTGGTTGCTAATTGAGCAAATTTCCGGATCCTGATAATCACCCTCGTCTTCTGATAAGGCCTTCCAGTCGTCTTCCCCTTCAGAAGACCACATTTTTCTGAACTTTTTTTGGCTTTTCTGATTGTGTTGTATAACGAGAAATTTTCTGAGACCTTCCATTGGCTTTTGATCCATCGTTTTCAAATAACAGTTCTCGTTTTTTTTTTTTTAGTTCTAGCTTAGGTTTAGACGCATTATTCTCTAGTTCTTCTTTGTAGGGTGCTGAGGTGAGAACCGCAGTTTTACCCCTTCTTTGACTGTTCTCTTTGATTTTCTTTTCTTTCTCTTTTGGAATCGGTAGAATATCCGTTGGCAAGAATGAAAACGAAAGGAGACTCGGATAGCAGCACCTGTTGGGCTATTCTAGTAAAATCCGGGTTTACCCCGCTACCCGGTTATACCCCAGTTTCCCCTAGGTACTATCATTGGGAGTACGTACTAAAAGCCTTTTGTGGTTTCGACTTTTGCAGATTCCATGTAATTAAGTTACAAGTTGAAGTGGAATAATTTGGGTATAAGTGGAAACATACGTAAATTCTTTCAAACGGTTCCTTCAAACTTTCGGTTAAAAATTATCTCTTGCTCAAGATTGAAAACTACTGTCGAAACTAAAAATTCTCATCTGTTCTGAACTAAGGCCTAACTTAAATTCTTTTTCATTAAATTTTCATTAAATAAGTAGAATGACACGCAGGATGTCCAATAAAGTATTTTTCATATGAGGAGAGCTCTGCGTCATAAATAAAACGCGTCTGGCGTTGCATAATCGGACATAAAAATTCCATCCTTCTTTCTTAGAGCCCGCGCAGACTTACTATCGGCCGATAGTTTATTCTGAATCAAGTTACGAGAAGTGTGATTACGTGGCCTATAATAATTTATTGTACAGCCTCCTATCACATTTCTCGTAGCTTGATGCAGAATAAACTATCGGCCGATAGCAAGTCTGCAGTCTGCGCGGGCTCTTAGTCAACGTTGACAAAGAAATAATACTGAAATATTTGTCACTTGTAATTTCGGCGCTTAATGACGTAGAGCTCTTCTCTTATGAAAAATACTTTATTATTGCTCACTTATGAACAATAGACATGCCTGATATGTAACGCTGATTTTGAACGATCAAATTTGCTCTCAAACTTAACATCGCATATTGAATTAAAGCGCTATCTGCAACCCAGATTGATTAGTATACCATATACAGCGTAGTCCCTTTAACGTGAACGTCCCAAAATTATCTCACACCTACCTTGAGTGAGATAAGAAAAAACGCTTCAAAACGTAATTCATTATTAATAGTCCCATTTGAATAAGCGAGAAATCATATAAAATGGCTCCATAGATATTACAAATTGATAAGACTCTGACTTTGTTTTAGTGTCAGCTCTTATGATAAACGATAGATAACTTTTTTTCAACTTCTTTTATACTGTTTGATAGAGAATTTTTTTCTGGATTCGGTTATAATAGGTGATTATGCAGTAAGTTGATATTGGTCCAATATTTACCAAAACAAATTAAAAAAAAGATTTAATATTTGATATTAATATTTAATATATTTTTTTTATTTCCGCCGTTATCTTTCCTGTTACTTTGATTTGATCAATTATATTCTTTTAAATCTTTCCAAAAATTTATTATTTTCTTCAGGAATAATGTTTTAGTAACTAAAACAAACAGAGAACAAAAATTTGTTACATTAAACTGTGAAATAAAAAGAACATTTAAACGATGAAATTTACATATACAAATAACTGGGAATTAGTTTATAGTTTAATTATTTTTGTAGCATTTCTTTGTTGTTCATGATTAATTATTCAGAAAAAAAAACTCTGAGGTAATAAACGGGTTTTTAAGGTTAAAGAAGCAATAAAAGAAATATTTGACATTGCCGCATTGCCCCATTTTCGTATCCACATCCAAAGATCACTTTTACGAGAAACGAATTATCATTTCAAATTTTTGTACATTTGAATAATACAGTTGTCTATACCCCACACAAAATTTGTTTAAATTAGTGTTATGGATTTTTGCGAGATTAACGTATCAAATTTCCTATGACATTATTGGCAAATGTAAAGCTTGTTGCGAAAAACTGCTTCTTAAGATTTATAATTTAGAAAACATTACCTAATTTAAAAAACCAAACTAATATAAATGTCAAGTACTAACAAACAAAATTGCTAAACAATTTTTAAATTAAACGTCACTCCTTTTTTTATACATATAATTGCAACATACAAACTTCACAAGAAACGCAACATTATTTGAAATGTATGTAAATTCGACAAAATGCATTATCTTTGTATGAACACTGGTGGACAAATAAATCGCTACGATTCGAAAAACACTTAACCCTCAGCGACAATATGAGTGGGAAACTAATTGCCATTGCAACGGCAGCCGTTGCTTCCATTGCAGGTTAATAAGGCCGAGGTTGGTACGCAGAGGTAACGGCCACCACTGTACCTGCACTAGATATGCTTAAATTGCTGTTATGGATTTTCAAGACTTTCACGTATCAAATTTCCAATAACATTACAGGCAGATGTAATAATTGGCGTAAAAAAATCGAAACCGTGAAAGTATAAAATGCCCGGAATGTTTTTATGTAACAAGAAATTCTTTCTTCTGCACACATGTAACACCCAATAATTTTGTGAATGGCAGTTTCTTTTTAATCTAAAATGTAAGACATACGTTAATTTCCTCATTACCAATTGACCTCTAAATAACTTTAAAACTACACTAATATTGTCTGCAATATTAATTTTCAACTTTTAATTGTGCCAGATTTAATTGTGCAGATCATCTTTTATTTATTTCGATAATTGTGCCACTTTGTTTTCCAAAATTTTTGTAAGCTATTTTGTAGAAGCTGAATTTTACATAAAAGTTCTATTGCTTTTGCTACAGCCAGTACGTGACATGTTTTGTAGCTATCACTAATGAAATATCGCTAAGTACCTACAGTGAATGAAAACGTTGTTATTACATTCAACTCTCTTTAAAATACTAAACTTCGCCTGCATAGAAAAAAGAAGTTTAAACCTTTGCTTAATTTTGTCTTAAAATCTAAAAGAGAATGAGGAGCTCTTGAAATTATTTTGCTAATCTACATTTAAAATGTATAATCACTGGTAAACACCTAGTGATTATTCTGTGGTAAGAACGAGATAGAACAAATGGGGAAGAAAAATGCTTTGGCGTAAAAATAAGGCTTCTAAAGGAACTGAAGTTCTTTCTGTTGTCCCTGTTAAAGAAAAGACAGAACATACCGTTTCTCGGTGTAGGTTGCATTTCATTTAATGGTCATTAGTAATTTCAAAAACCTGGTCGTACAAGCAAACGCCGGAATTTTATCCGCTGGCGACTAGACGCTTGAAATACCACCAGACCAAACACATAGTTACCACACAGCGAGAATAATGTACAAATTCAAACCGAAAATGAATCACATCTGAACATTAATACACATAGTTTTCAAAAATAAAAGGCTGAAAAACTAGTTCATTACAGCGTTGGGAGATGTCAATCAAATATATTCAGAATCAGAGGATAACTTGCTCATCTCAGCAGCTAGTGGTAGAGAATGAAAAATTAAATGAATGTGTGAATTATTGTTATGATTATACATACAAGCTGTATACGAATTCGACCGACAAATTTCTAGTGCACATTCTTCTCCTAATTTGAAGCATAAAAGATTAGATAACATTGGTCTTTATATGAAGAATAAAGTCTGTACAAGACAAAACATTTTCAATAAACTATCATGAATTTTTCATTAATCCATTTATTAATATTAAAAAAATCCATAATTAAAGCTGGTTCTTGTCCGATGAAAATTGTATCACAAACTCTTTTAAACGGACACTAAATGGCGCATAAACACGTTTCGCAGTCGTTCGACAGCTTCTGGCGAAGCATATAAACTTCATCTACTGGTGCTGCAATATTAGTAATAATTTTTTGACTGTAGCCTGTTTCCTTTGAAGAATTTTGAACTTCCAAAAATCATTCAAACTTGATGTTACTGCGCATCACAAGCATTTAAATGTCCAAACCTTAGTTTTTATTTCCAGTAGTGGTCTGATTATTTTCTTAAATGTCACAACTTTAGTTCGAAATGTAAACAAAATTCATTCAATGACTTCAATGCCAGATTAGGAAACAAAATAATAGGTCGTAACTTCAAAATGAAAGAAGATAGATTAAAATATATGAACACTTTAGGTACATCTTTAAGCAAAAAATATACCTTAGAAGTTTGTCGGTCGAATTCGTATACACCTGTATAAAAAAAAAATTAAAAAAAATTAATAAAATTTATATTGCGTGACAACTGTGAGAGAGAGTGAAAAACGTTATTTCAGTAAATAATTACCACTCTCATAACAACCTTAAAAATAATATAGAATTTGATTGTATGATTATGTAGTGTTAAAACTGTAGAAACTACAACAGTATAAAAGAATTGTAAACATTTTAATTCGTCCAAATGTGAAAAATAAAAGAAGCTGTGACTACTTGGAAATAAATATTGATATAATAAAGATAATAAAAATCCTTATTATTGTACCTCTCACTTTACTTATCAATCAATGCATAAAACAGGGGGTTTACCCGACGGATTTAAAAATTTCAAAGATGGTCCCAGAACCCAAGGGGGACGAGGTTATAGAGGAAAACTTCCGCCCGATCTCCTTGGTACCGATAATATGAAAAGTTTTTGAAACTGTTCTAAAAAATCAATTAATAGATCACTTTGACAAGAATAACTTATTTTTTGTAAATCAATTGGGTTCCGAGCTAAAAAATCAACAACAGAAGCTGTTGTTCATTTAATAAATGAAATAGTTAACGGAATGGAATAGTATATACAATATACATAGATCACAATTTGTTAGTATAAATGGAATTAAATCTAAATGCAAAAATATTATTTCAGGAGTGCCACAAGGATCAGTCCTGGGCCCTGTGTTGTTTTTAATATATATAAATGATCTAATAAATAGGGTTGACGAGACAAGGTTGGTTTTATTTGCGGATGACACAACCTTAATGGTAACAGATGAGAAGTTACAGAGTTGTTCTCACAATATTAAAAATATTCTAGATAAATCAAATCAATGGTTTCAAGCCAATTCACTTCTTTCAAATAAACAAAAGACAGTACAGATGTACTTCACGCATAAACAAATACCGGAAGAAAATAGAACACCAAAGGCAAAATTCCTTGGAGTCTACTTGGACCCAGCCTTGTTTTGGCAACACCATATAGAGTATATAGCAAAAAAAATTGCAAGGAATATTTTTGTTTTGAGAAACTTGACAGGACTGCTGCCCTTATCAGGATTAGTAACAGCCTATTATGCACTTATCTATAGCCATATATCATACGCAATTATATGTTGGGGACATAGAACCATCATTAATCGAATATTTACTTTACAAAGGAAAGCTATCCATATTACATGTGGCTTAGGCTACAGAGATGACGTTAGTAAGAAATTCACGGAACTTCAAATGCTAACAGCTCCAGCTATGTACATCCCCGATTGTCTAATTTATGTGCATACAAACAGAAACAAATATGACACCCATAAACATGTACACACCTATAGTACAAGACATAATAATGACATGATCACGAAATATTACAGACTACAATCATCAAAGTTTGGGCCAAACTATTATGATATTAAGTTTTTCAATAAAGTACCGCATAGTATCAGGATACTGCCCCGTAAGCAATTTAAAAAAATCATGAAAACTTATCTAATACAAAATCCAATATATGACATAAATGAATTTTTAAAATTAAATTATTCTACATAATTTTAACAACTCTTTTTCTGTACTTTATGCATACCGTAACATTGCGATAAGAATTAACATAATTTTATCAACGTTTCAAAATACAATATTCTATTGCATACAACAGGACTGCACATGAATGTGTTTGTAATCTGTTATTACATCTGTTTACCTGTTGCATAATGCATACGTACATTTTTTTTAAACGTTGTATTGTATTGTATAATGATACATATATATTTGACGAGTGTATTACAAATGTAGCAAACACAATAAAAAATGATTGATTGATTGATTAAATAGTAAAAATAATAAAGAATATAAGGATTAAATAAAAGAAAAATAATTTTGCGGAACTTGAAACTAACAGTAATAGAAGCTTATTTAGTTAAATTTAAATTTGTTAAGAAGTTTAAATGTGCTCTAATTCTTTTAGTTACTTACTTTAGTTACTTTAGTTACTTACTAGTGTATTTGTTGGTGCAATTTTAAGTATGGTTTAAAATGGTTCCAATTTTGCAAGAAGCTAGTTCAATCTTCTTCAAAAGTTTCAGTTTGACATTTGGTCTAGGTTTTAGGTAAATGTTTTAGCCTTTATGACAAGTTTCTCCAAGTCTTTTAATAATTTTATTTCAATTGGTGTTAATTTCTTTTTCATTTTATCTCTCCCGTCCTCGTATTTAAAAAGAGATATAATACGTTTTAGAGCAAGATATATCTGGTATTCAATTTGAACTGTTCACCGTTACTAGCCTTTTTAGTTTTAAAGATAGAAATTAAATAAGAAAATAAAGTCTATTACCCAATACTGGTACAAATTGTTTACTTTTAAAAATGTTACTATGCATAGTAATAATAATATTTATTAGTACCGTTGCGATATAAATAATTCATACTGTATATTTTCCCTATTTAAATAGAACTTTCTGGCTTATGCGATTTCGTACTAAAAATATAAAAACTTTATAAAACATTGGTAGAATCAATGAGCCGAAGACTTGTTGTGTTGGAACAGTATGGTGGTTGCATAAAATATAAAATTTTTTGATATGTTATTTTAGTTCTAGAATTTAAGAGCATTTAAATATGTAAAAATTTTAAAAATTCAGCCTACTTTATACAGCAACCGTACCAATTATTAATTTAACTTGAAGGCTTCCGCGGCCGTCGTCCATGTTTGAATTGGCTTCCGGTTGGAACCGCGTCACGTTGACTTCTACTGCCGACGTTTCGTTCTTCATTGCAGAAGAACTTCTTCAGGGCTGTTGCTGCTGGTGGTGTTGCTGCTGCTTCGGGTTAGTCGTTGAGACTGAGTGGGTATGTCTGTTGTCGTGGTATTTATAGTGATCGGTGGGGGTAGTGAGTCGGAACGGTGACCGGGGATTGGTCTGTTGGGGCGTGACGGATCGTTAATGAGATGTTTCCAGGCATTGTGGAGGTAAAAGCCAGTATCACGGTTCAGATTATTGGGATGTTTGAGTATTTCTATGGATTCACGGATTTTACGATTGAAAAAATGAGATGAGCGGGCTAGAAGTTTTGTGTCGGAGAATAGGATTTGGTGACCGGTTTCTAGTTTGTGTTCAGCTAGGGCCGAACCAGTTGTTTGTAGTAGTCTAGTACAGCGTTCATGTTCAGAAACACGAGTGCTAACAGACCGTTTTGTTTCACCGATGTACACACGTCCACAGGAACAAGGAATTCGGTAGACACCTTCGGATTGTAAGGGGATGTGATCGATGCGATGGCGAGAAATGGATCTTTGGATGTCGTGCTTTTTGTAGTTGTTATTTAGAAGAACTTTTGTTACGTGGTTCAGTTCAGTTTGAAGTGAAGAGGGTTCTGATAGGGCAAAGGCACGGCTGACTAGTGAGTTAATGACTGACTGTTTTTGAGAAGGACGATGGTGTGAATGTGCATTCAGATAGCGATCAGTATGGGTTGGTTTGCGATACACAGAGTGTCCTAATCTACCGTTAGGGAGGCGGCTTACTAAGATATCAAGGAAAGGTAAGTGGCCGTCAGTTTCATATTCCAAAGTGAAGCGAATGTCAGGATGTTGAGAATTTAGGTGTTCAAAGAAGTTGTTTAGGGATTCCTTACCGTGTGGCCAAATAGCAAAGACATCATCTACATATCTGAACCAACACTTGGGTTTAAGTGAGAAAGAAGTAAGGGCTTGTTGTTCGAATGCTTCCATAAAAATGTTGGCTACTATTGGGGAGAGAGGAGAACCCATGGCTGTTCCTGAGACTTGTTCGTAATATTGATCACGGAACATGAAATAGGTTGAGGTTAAGCAACATTAAGGGAATTAAGTCTTCGGGTTGGTTATGGGCTGTGAACAGTTGTTGGATGATAGTGATGGTGTCGGGAATTGGCACTTTGGTGAAAAGAGATTCTACATCGAAGCTGACCAGAATGTCCTGAGGGTCTAAGGAAATATTGCAAATAACATATTGCAAAGTAATCTGCTCCCATCTGAGATTTCTTTAGTTTGATTGTACGAGGGTAAATATTCTCGTTTTGTCTTGTGTTATGATCGTGTAACACATTGTTTTGCACATACTGCTTTATATTGTTTTTTATGTAAATTAAGTAGTGTAGAATGTGGGTATGTGCAAGATAATGTAAGTAGAGTATTTAGCTTGATAAAGTGAGTCTTAAATTCCCCCATATATTTGATTCCGGCCACCATTCGTTTCGCTCGCCTCTGCAACTTGAATATTCAATGTCTAATAACTGAATGTCCCCAGATTAGTATACCGTATGCAATATGAGTTTCACATAAAGAAAAATAAGTTGCACATGTAACCGCTCGGGGAACGCAGTTTCGAAGCTTTCTTATTGTTAATAGAAAGATATTTTTTTTGCTATTTTTGGTACATTTGCTTCCCCGTGAGCATTCCAGTTTAATTTAGCGTCTAAATAAAAACTTGGTCAAATGGGCTGTGATCGAGAATTTATCCATTGCATTTACATAGCAGAATTACTAAATGTAGCCTACTTGACCAGGTTTTTATTTAGACACGAGTTATAAATGGGGTGCAAGAAAATTTGTGGATAGTCGAAAATCTGCAGGGTAGTTTATTTTTCAGAGTAAATAGGATATTTACTGATTTATTAGATTTCATTCATGACGAACCATTCCGATGTAAACAACTGCGCACATTTGTCGACCGTAGTAACCGCGTTTATTGAGTTGACTTTATTTGCAAGTGTTGTATGGTTGCATCGTCTGCAAATAATGCAAAGTCGTTGATAAATATTAGAAATAGTAGTGGTTTGAGGACCGAGCCCTGAGGTATACCCATTTTTACAGTACATAACTGAGAGATCCCAACCTTAAATTTTACAATTTGCAACCTGTTGTCTAGGTATGATTTTAGCAGATCTAGGCTTGAGGAATCCAGAGGATGCATTTGTAATTTGTCAAACAAAATACTATGTGACACACGGTCGAAGGCTTTGGACAGGTCAAGGAATGCCACAACAATCTGTTACAGTTCATTTTCCATTTCTGTTTCGAATACACCATGTATATGCATTGTCACTGCTCAGTTTTCATTACTGTTCCGAACACGCCATGTATAATCGAAATTTGACGTGCCGAATGGTTCCTTAGGAACGCGTCATTGTACACATTGAGCTGATTGGTTCTCCCAGTTGCTAGGAAAATTCCGCCAATGGTAGAATGGAATGTGTCTCTCTCTCTCTCTTTGATAATCGTTCCTTTTCTGTCGAACGAGAAATATTGCGCCATTTTTCAGAACGAAACTCGCCGTCTCCTGGGTTGCACGTTCTTCGTTAATTTTTATGTTTTATGTGTGTCGTTACATCAAAGGGATGGTAATGCATTCGTACGGCTGATTGCCGATTTTGAATAGGCCCACGTGTGAGACAGAAAAGACGCGTGCCTCGTGTTTTGTTTTAAGCTTCGGTAAAGTGCCGGGGTAAGTTTTGTACGACGCAAATTTTCGATTTGACCCTTACGATCGTTTTCTTTTCGCTTATAGGCTTTTATTGAGGACTCTTAGCAAGAGTTATTTTTGCTGAATTACGTTTTCCGGATTGTGCAGGTGCACTGTAAATTGCGACATCGGAAGTTCCCTCCCCCGTCTCTCTACGCGACAGTCGGCATACTTCAAAAGGGACCGCGGCGGCTTTCTGCACCGACGCCGACAAACGAATCGGACACCGACGGAATAAAGGTTGGAGCGTTATATTTTTTTAATAGTTTCGAGCGTTGATTCGCGATTTGGAATTGCCGACTTTTTCTTTGATTTTGCCGCAATTAAACATGCATCTTATTGCGTACACTCCGAAGTAAATTTAATTCAGATATAAGTAAACGAACATTGTCATGTACAGTTAACCGACGACTGTAATCCTTTGTATGATTTATGATCTAAATATGTTGTAAATTCATTATTTTGTTTTGTTGTTAGTGTAGTACTCATTTGTTTATATATTTATGCATATTTTTTTATGGTGGAGTAAACTAAAGTGTTCTAGACGTAACGGGTTTTCTTAATTCTTTCCCCCTTTCAAAAAAAATTAAGTGGCGCCTATTTTTTTGTTTGGTTTTGGCCTTCGCGTTTTGGAATTGAACCCCCCCGTCCCATTGCAGCTGGCTGGCAACATCGGAGAAGTTCAACCCGATGTAAAACTACTGCCTATCTTCGCAGGTAGGTAGCAAACCATTTCACCTTCTGCCCAAGAAGCATTTATGAAGCTGTTCAGATTCTGAATGAGCGGCCCCTTCTCAAGCCGTATTGAGATGCTTGCAATAATTTATTAGACTCTAAGAAGTCATTCAGTTAAATAAATAATAGTTTTTCATATATTTTAGCAAAAATAGGAAGAAGTGCAATGCATCTATAAGTAGAGGGGTCGTTTTTGTTATCTTCTTTGAAAATTGGTATTAGTACAGCTGACTTGAAACAATCTGGAGACAGAACAGTTATGCACAAATTGATTAGTTTCGTCAATAATATATATTGTATGTACATGTAACAATATTCATATTTATATCATGGATGTCGAAGGAGTTACTGCTTTTTAAGGAATCTATTACATCTCGATCTTTGATACAAATTTAAATTTAGTAACATTTACAGGACAACTTACAGAAATATTTCTACATGTACTTCGTACAGAATTAAGATTAAAATCATTACCATTAATTGTTGAATTGTCAGTATGTTAGTCTATAACGTTCCACGTTAGCTTTTTTTATTTTTTCCCTGTCTTGTTTTTTGTACATATTTTTTGCTTTTGTTGTTTCGCTTGTTTTAAGCATGTTGTCTAAGGTAGTTTTATTTTGTAGTATTTTGTGCATTTGGACAAGTTCCTCGTCAAACCATTTTATATTTTTTTGGGTTTTGTCCATTATGGGTTTTCTTTTAGGAAAACCTTGATTGATATGATCTTTGATTATTTCTATAAATTTTGAGAATTTAGACCTAACATCTACTGTTTCTGATTAAATAAAACTCCAGTCAGTAGCAGACAAGACCCTATAAAGTTGATTTTTGCCTTCAGTCGTTATTGACCTGTTTTCCTTAAAAATTGGAGCTATTCTAGCAGCATCTGGCAATTGGAGCTTTGAGTTCATAAAAAATATTACTTAAGACGTCCAAGAATAATTCAAAATTACCAAATGGTAGTTAATAAATGTTACTAATAACGAGAAATTTAAGTAGTGACATCTTGCGTTCGCTTGTTGATTACCAACAAAGTTTTTAGTTACTAATAACAGTTTTTAAATTGTTACAGAGAACGTCGGAAGCTTCACTGTAGGTTTTTATGGAGATTAGTTTTATCAGACGAGTATAGGAAAATTCTTTATTTGTCATTATCATTGATCCGCCATGGACTGAATTTTCCCTAGAATAGTGGAAAGTCGTTGAAAATTCGTGAATTTGAAGATCTCCTAATTCAGAATTTGTCAAACAATGTTCGCTTATTGCGATAACGGAATAGTTTCCTTCGACTAGCAATACTCCAAGTTGTTAAATTTTTTTATTTTAGTGACTGAATATAATTAGAAGTAAGTAAGATGGATTATGTACACAGCTGTTGCTGTTTTAACCAAATTTAAATAAAATTTTCAAATTTGACCCAAAGTTTCGAAATTAAATCATCATTAAATCATTCTGATTTTCATAATTGAGTAATATATTAAATACACGTTCTCAAAGCCTACGTACCTCCCTTTTTTCTTCAGAGTTTTATTTAAGATTTCAAATGAAATTTTGATTTTTATGTTAAACGTCACGGCAATTAAGTTTCTCGAAAGTCGAATTAGCTTTTTAAAATATTTCTGATGAAAGCAACTAACACAAATAATTTCGGCCTACCAGAACCAGACTTTCCGGTCTAAAAAATTTACCAACGTACCTAATCCAATTATACCTATAGAAGATATGCTCGTCGTTGGGTGCTCTACATTAATTGCATAAAGTTAAAAAAAAATCACAATAAAGACTGCATTCGCGCGATCCTCAGTTAATTATTACGCTTAGCAGAAGGAAAAGATACACTTCTTCCTATAAAATCAGTTTCACTTTCACATGTTATACGATGCACGCCAGCAACTATCGGCCATCTGTTGTGGCTCGATGCGTCAGAAGACGTGATAAAGGTCAACGGCAAATTATTTGCGGATGGTTAAACGGGTATAAAATAATTCTTGCCAAGGATACATTGACCACATGTATTTGTTTATTTTATGGTTTAATGTTTTAATTTGATACAGACAAAATATTTAAAATAGATTATATTCAGTGAACCGATTTATACAGGCTGTTTCTTGAATAGACCGACAAAAAAATACTGATGAAAGAAGAGACTTCCCAGAACATGGGAAAAGTGTGGAAAAAGTTCTATACAATTTTTAATTAATTGAAATTTTATTCGAAAAGCATGTTATGCACAAGCATAAGACGAGAACCAAAAGTATACAACTTTAAAAGCTTGCAATAAACGTTTGTGATGTTACGCACAGAATCAGAGTCGTTCAATCGTAAAACTTGACCGTGAATTAATAAATAGCACAACTGATGATGAGTGCATCATACAAGTGTATTAACTGGTGTAAGATTAATTAAAATCAATTGTGTTCTCAAAAGTTTACAAAAGAGAAATTCTCACATGGAAGTATCGTCGTTTGGGGTACAATATTTCATTAATTTTTTCTAGAAAAGTGAAATATGTAAAATTTCTAAAATTTTTCCCGTGTTCTGTGATGTCTATTTTTTCGACATTTTTCTTTGTCGGTCTATTCAAGAATCACCCTGTATGTGATCAATATTTATGCTCCAACTTTTTTGAGTGACCTCTGAGGAGCCATCACTCATCAAATATATTCAGCATATTTACAAATCTTGATTCATAATTCTTTTAGATATAATAGATATAATATTTCATAAGACGCATATTTTTTGCTATTTTGATAACGTGTGATTTTAAACAGACCAGTTAACATGTTTTAGGAGTATAATTTTATTTTTAAAAAGAAAGTAGGTAATTCACAGAAAACTTATAACGTTCAATTTGAATTCAAAATCTACGCCCGCCAATGAATTTTAAAATCAACTTGTTTATTTGTTGAATTCATAAACAATAACTTCTGTTACAATTAGCATATACGTTCAATATCAATTTGACTACACCACGATTACAACTGTTACCTACTGTCTTACTGTCTCCAGTTTAAGAACAATAGATAAATGAAAACTTTGTTCTCAGCTTCGTATTTATTAATGAATGATAAAACACTAGTAAGAAGCGAAGCATTATTAAAATTACTACAAGAAATTATTTGCTATGGGAATAGCGATGGAAATATCTGAATATTTACACACATTTAAAGAAGTTATAGTAATGGGAAAGAATATACCTGATTATGTTTTTTTACCCTTATTAGACAATAATGTTCACTATTAGAAGGTCAGTCAATAAACTGAAATAAAGTTCAATAACTTAATTTTTCATATTTAGGTTTGAAACAATGGTAAATGTAAAAAAGATTCTTCTTAATATGAATTTTCTTAAAGAGAACAACATACGATTACAGATTGTAGAAATTAGGAAGTATTCTGAATTAGCTGTACGTATTCCAAATATTATAAATCAGTGGAACAGCTTATGTGACAAACAGGAACAAGAAGCACAAGAGTAGTTAAAAGGAAGATGAACGAGGCAGTCCGTTTTGAGAAGCGCTTTTTTCAAGATGTCACTCTTGCCTATAAGTACTTTTGTGTTTGTAGTTGTAGTTAATTATTCAGAAGTACTATAAGACATATAATTTTCTTTATTTTCCCTAAACAAGCAATTTTCACTTTTTGTCGAAAAAAAATTATGTTTTTCGTGTTGAGCTGCCAATGAAGCCGGCAATGAGGTTTCCAATATATGAGTGAAGGAACTGGTAAATAAAGGTATTGCATATTTAAACCCAAAGATGACCTGGATGATACAAACCCTAACCACCCACTGATAGGAAGCGTTTGATTTTATTATACATGAAAATTATTATGATTTAGAAATAGTGAAAGTGATTTACCTAAGTAAGGTAGGATATTGCGTTGTGGAAATTTGTCCAACTTCATTCCATTAAAATGGTGGAACGGCAAATAAGAATTAAATAAATGGCAAATGAGAATTAGATAGACTTGCAAAAAGTTTGTTACATTTACCATGCATATTTGCTCCATGTATAAGAAACTGGAACTGGTTCGTTAAATTTAGAATAAAGACGTGCATCGTCTTTATACGCCTTTACTACAAAACTTTGTGGACACTCATTATATTTGACATTCATAAGATAATACATAATTTATTCTATTTTATTTTCTCTTAGTTTATCTTTGAGTCGTCTCTTCTTGGTTCTCGAATATTGTGGACTTTTGGTTTTATTTTTATATCCCTGTTTTTGCTCTTTCTTTTCGCACTCAATATTAAGAATTCCAAAATCTTCAGATTTTCCTTCCGTCCACATTAAACCTTATCTAACCTACTCTTCGCCAAGTTCGATATGTGATGTTCGAACCAATTTTTTTTAACTTGTGATTAAAGTTTAAAATCGTGAAATATTATTATATATGTTATTTTGAATTTGGATTCAAAATATTTAAACTGCTTTCAAGAATAAATTGCATCGTTAAAGTATGAATTTATTGCAGTTTGATTATTTGTAACTAACAAACAATAAACATTTGACAAAAATAAAAATTATTTTTGTGTTTACGTAAAGAGCGACTGTGTGACATAATTCAAGATATAATTAACTATAATAAGTGAAACCTCTCATATTGTATCATTTTAAGAATTAACACAAGGTGACTAATTAAAATTAATTAAGCTCGATAAAACTTTATTTTAGTTCTTTCAAAAGATCCCGCAAATATCCAAATTGTCTTTGTTTTTATTTATCTTTAATATGCAATTTCCTATCTTACATTTTACCTATAAATTTTTCAATGCATTTAAATAACCAGTTTTTTATTTTAAGCCTTTTAATTTCAAAGTTTCAGTTTTATTTAAATTTATGTCTTCCTATGTATAGGACTATATGTCTATATACTCTTGTAATATTTTAAAAAAACTTGTTTTTTTTTAGTAGTTCATTTAACATAATTAGTTTTTAACAATTTTTTTTTAAATATATTTCGAAATATAATTAGAAGTTGAAATGTTGAATAACAAGAGTTTTTCAAACTTTTATAATAATAATAATAATTTTATTTACCCTACTGATTACATAAAATAAATCTTATAGTACGTCAGTGTTATTCATATAAAGTAAAACATTTAACATTTAACTGTATAAAAACGCAACATACGAAGGAAGCACAGAAAATAGATATGGAGATAAATATGATCAGTAAAGGTGGATTAAGTGATCAAAATTAATAATGTTTTAGAACCATGTTCTTTAAGATAAGTTTAAATTTGGTAGCAGACAAGTTCTTAATAGTAGAAGGTAGGTGGTTATACAGGGTGATCTATGACGTCGGAGAAAAACTTCACCGGTTGATTCCTATGAGTAATTCAAACAAAAATCTTCTAATGAACATGTGTCCGATAATGCTTTAACGGAAGTGTAACCCTTCAAAGCTTATAACACATAACGTCAATCAATCAAAGCAATAGCAGTAGGCTTATTTCATATTTCATTTGTTACCCATGAAAACAAAAATTAGTATCGTAATATCGCCTTGAAGTTGTAAACATTCAACATGTAATAAACTTTGAAGGGTTACACTTCCGTTAAAAAGCGTTATCGGACATATCAATGAACTTGTATAAGTATGTATTTTGAAAATACAAAAAAGAGTAGGTGCAGCTATAGCAGCTGGCAATCACGAAGAAAAAGGAATTTGTGCGCTTTTCGTTATTCCTGCAAACAATATTAAAACCACAATAATATTCATCTCAACACTAATATATCTCATATCATATCAATATCTCATTTTATTACGTGATAAAGCTCTTCAAAAATTTAAAGTAACTCACCAGTCAACAGATTGGGTTTATTATAAACAACTGCGAAATTTTGCCACTGTTTGTATAAGACAAGAAAAAAAGGCCTTCTTATCTCAATCATTTAATGCTAGTAATACTCGAGACTTTTGGAATAAACTTAAAAAAATATATTTTTTCGGTAAAAATAATGGAGAAAATTTGCCAGTTCATCTATCAGACCCTGATACAGTAAATAATTATTTCACTGATTCTATTCCTGTTCAAAATAATATTGGGAAAGATCAACTAATTCACTTCTACGAAAGTAATGTTAAGACTATAAATACTACTTTTAATTTTAGTCCTGTAACGGAAAATGTTGTATACCAATTATTACTATCAATCAAATCAAATGCCATTGGTTCAGATGGAATCAGTTTAGAGATAATTAAATTCAGTTGTCCGTTTATTCTTCCCTACATTTTGCATATAATTAACTATTGTCTACATTATAAAGTGTTTCCTACTCAATGGAAAGTTGCAAATGTTATACCGCTACCAGAAATTAATAATCCGACAGAATTTAAGGACCTCAGACCGATTAGTGTGCTACCTGTTTTATCAAAATTACTTGAAAAAATTACTGAATATCAATTAAGAACATATTTAATAGACAATGATATTTTACCTTTAACTCAATCAGGCTTTAGACAGTACCACAGTTGTAGCACGGCCCTGTTGAGTATTACTGATGATATCTGTAGGGCCGCTGATAACGGAGAATTGACAATTATGGTTCTGTTAGATTTTTCCAAAGCGTTCGACACTATTGATCACGAAATTCTATTATCGATACTTCATTATATCGGTATTCATGGTGATAGTGTGCAATTAATACGCAATTTTCTAAGCGGTAGATGTCAACGTGTTCTGGTCAATGGACAGTTGTCAGCGGCTCGCGGTGTTGTTACGGGTATTCCTCAGGGCTCGGCATTAGGTCCCTTACTTTATTCTATTTACACCCATAGTTTTGCAACTCAACTGCTGCATAGTAATGTACATTTTTATGCCGACGATACGCAAATGTATTTAAAGTTTAAACCCGAAAATGTCTTACAATCGTGTGCTGAAATTAATTACGATATTAATAATCTAGTTAAGTTTGCTACTTATCATTCACTAAATATTAATCCCACAAAATCATCTGTAATTATATGCGGTTCTAAAAATTTGCGCGAACGAGTTCTACAGCTAATAAATGTAAATATTAACGGTACTAATATACCCATCACAGATGCAGCAAAAAATCTGGGTGTTGTACTGGACCAAAACTTACGTTTTAAAAGTCATGTAACTAAATGCATTCAAAAAGCCTTTTGCAATTTAAAAGTAATCTTTAACCATAGATATTCTCTGACTAAAAAAATGAAAATAAGTCTCTGTGAAGCACTGGTACTTTCCCAATTCAATTTTTGTGATACTGTCTATGGCCCATGCATTGATTCTTCGGATAAATTGAGGATCCAAAAAGCGCAAAATGCCTGTCTAAGATTAATTTTTGGAATTCGTAAAAATCAGCATATTTCTCATAAATTACCTGAAGTTGGATGGCTAAATATGTCAAATCGTAGATATTTGCATTGTGCGTGTCTATACCATGGTATTATTCTGGAAAAGGCTCCAAAATATTTGTATAATAAAATCGAGTTTAGAAGTGATGTCCATCATCTGAATATTCGGTTTAAAGGGTTGCTAACGCCTCCTTCTCATAAGACAACATTTTTTGAAAGATCCTTTAGTTATAACATTGCTAAAATTTATAACGATATACCGAATAGCTTAAAACTGTTGTCTAAAACCTCTTTTAAATTCGCACTCAAAAAGAAATTAATTCGGGAGCAGAGCTTTTAAATGGGTTTATGTTTATGTTTATATGTTTATATTCTTTCATTCATTCATTGAAAATTGAATACTGTGTAATTTCTTTAATTTAAATTTTATTATACATGTGTATTATTACATTAACCATCAATATTCATGTATATAGGGTTATTATATTTATTATTTTAAGGGTAAGTGGAAGAACAGAGAACTGTCCTGGCAGTTCAGCTGAACTTATCCTTTTTCCATATTATACTTATACAGGGTGATTTTTTGAAAACGATCCACCTGAAATATTTCAAAAATGAAAAGGAGAATAAAATTTTCCAAAAACACGTCTGCTTTTACTTCAAGGGGGACATGTTTTGAGCTATGAATCACACATTTGACGTTTACTCCCTTGCCCCCACGAACACCCCCACAAAAATTTTTAATCGAATGACCCATCGTGTGGTACCTCAAATGAAAGCTTATCCTCCAAAGAATACACCAATGTATTTATCTTTTAGAAAAAAATTAATTACAAACTGAAAAATTAACACTTTGGTCTACATTACGATTTTGGTATTAAATCTTTAAATATCTCGCTAGGCGTTGGATATAACAGTAATTTAGTGATATTTTATTACAAAAAAACAACCAAAACTGAAAAAATAACATTCACAAGAAATTCTCAAAATGAGCACCGTTGGTCTCCATGCAGTAGTAAAGTCGGTTTTCAAATTCCTGCCTTACGTTTTGAAAAGTTTCTCTGGGAATGTTTCTACACTCGTTTATAATTCGTTGACGCAAATCGTTTACATTTATAGGTTGAGTCTTAAAAACCACTGATTTTAAGTGGCCCCAAAGGAAAAAGTCGAGACTTGTTAAGTCCGGTGATCGTGCAGGCCATTCGATCATGCCACGTCTACCTATCCAGTGATTTGGAAATCGTTGGTTAAGCCAGTTACGAACATTTGCAGCATAATGAAGTGGAGCACCATCCTGCTGGAAGAAAAGTTGATGTTCGTCGAGCATTGGATTACCTTCTTCATCAAGCTCATTTTCAACTTCCTCAGTTATTAAAGGATCGATGATATTCTCCAACATATCCAAGTAGACGTCACCATTTATGGTTTCATCAATGAATATGGGCCCAACTATTGAATCACCTAGTATTCCTGCCCAAACATTCACTTTTTGAGTCAGTTGTGTATATCCTTCTTTTATAATGTGGGGATTTTCATCGCTCCAATATCGTACATTTTGTTTGTTCATATGTCCATTTAAATAAAAAGTGCACTCATCACTAAAGCAAATATTCTTTACAGAAATTGTATTTGCATTAATCATGTTAGTTATAGTTTCGCAAAATTCTAGTCGCCGATTGTAATCGTCGTCACTAAGCTCTTGTGCTATCTTCATTTTATAAGGGTAAAATTTATGCAACTTTGTGACTTTGCGTACCGATGTGTAGGAAAGTGCAGTGGATACAGCAACCTGTCGCAAAGAGCTAGTTGGATCGATGGTAAAATGTCCAATTACTTCAATCTCAGCAATTTCATCTATTACTTTATTACCATGTTTTTTCATGTTCGCTACTGATCCAGTTGCTTCGAATTTTTGCACAAGTTCTCGTACGTATTTATGCTCCATGTGCTTATTTGGATGTCTTTCATTAAAAACTCTTGCTGTGGCACGATAACATTGCTCAGCGCCATAAATGAAGATTACTTCCATCCTTTCAGCAATACTGTACACCATATTTATGGAAAATAAATAATACAAGTTACCTTGACAAAATATAAACATGGAAACTACATTATTGTGACAGTTATTTTGACAAAACGTCAACGCCTTGCTTTCTGCATTGTATTTCAACGCCTCCCTAATTGTTCAAAAATTTATTGTTCGTATCATGATGTAAATCTATCTAGTCAAATACAATTTTTTGTAAAAAACATTTGCTTTAGTGATGAGTGAGCTAAATTACTGTTATTTCCAACGCCTAGCGAGATGTTTAAAGATTTAATACCAAAATCGTAATGTAGACCAAAGTGTTAATTTTTCAGTTTGTAATTAATTTTTTTCTAAAAGATAAATACATTGGTGTATTCTTTGGAGGATAAGCTTTCATTTGAGGTACCACACGATGGGTCATTCCATTAAAAATTTTTGTGTGGGTGTTCGTGGGGGCAAGGGAGTAAACGTCAAATGTGTGATTCATAGCTCAAAACATGTCCCCCTTGAAGTAAAAGCAGACGTGTTTTTGGAAAATTTTATTCTCCTTTTCATTTTTGAAATATTTCAGGTGGATCGTTTTCAAAAAATCACCCTGTATATGTATGTATGTACAAAATTCAGGATGGAAATAAAATTATTATTATTATTATTATTATTATATGTTTATTAGTATAGTTTAATATTTAAGGAATTTTTTTCTGAATATACAGGATGTTTCAAAAGTGATGGTAAAAAAATTAGGGATGAGGAATATGAATGAAGAGAATCAAGAAAGTTCTAGTAAACATGGTTCCGGAAATTAACGATTTACGAGATAATGTCATTTTTTGCTGGTTGTGCCATGCTAAATATTAACTTGCTAATTTTAAGAAAGACAGTGAAAATTTTATTTAATTTATTATTCATGAGACATAAGAAATTCATAATTTTAACTAAACAACAGTACAGTAAAGTATGAGCATGATTGATTTGTGCACTGAAGAATTTTACCAAAGATGTTCAAAATGCTGACCATGCACTTCAATGCATCTATCTAGTCTTCTCCGCAAAGATCCGCGAATGCGCTCTAGCAATCCTGGATCAATCTTCATTTTCTGGAAGGCATGTACAATCCGATGTTGCAATTCTTCAGGTGTGGCAATGTCAACCATCTCCAACGTGTGCAAAGTCTTAAGAATACTTTCTGCGAGCAGATACAACAGAGAGTCCTAGATCCCCACTCTTTAAACAATGTTTTCTTTATAGACGAAGCTGAGTTTACCCGTGACGGCATTGTTAATTTTCACAACTCTCACGTATGGGCCGATGTCAATCCTAATGCAGTGCATCAGGCGCGACATCAACAAACTTTCTCGTAGAATGTCTGGGTAGGAATACTCGGCGACTGGACCACATTTTCTACCACAAAAGGCTAAACAGAGAGCTACACTTGCACTTTCTGCGGAATGATCTTCCAAATTTGCTCGAAGATGTGCCATTGCAGCAACGCCAGCCAAAGTGATTTATGCACGATGGTGCACCAGCACATTTCCATTTACGTGTAAGACGATTTCTAAATAGACTATATAGTGAACGGAGGATAGATAGAGGAGAAACTGTACTGTGGCCTCCTAGATCACCGGATTTAAATTCTTTGGAATTTTTTGTATAGAGTTACGCAAAAAGTCTACTTTACAATACAATTGACATTGCCACACCTGAAGAATTGCAGCATCGGATTGTATGTACATGCCTTCTAGTAAATGAAGAATGAACCAGGATTGCTAGAGCGCATTCGCGGGTCCTTGCGGAGAAGACTAGATAGATGCATTCAAGTGCATAGTCAGCATTTTGAACATCTTTTGTTAAATTCTTCAGTGCACAAATCAATCATGCTCATACTTTACTGTACGTTGTTTAGTTAAAATTATGAATTTCCGTTGTTGTTTAGTTAAAATTATGAATTTCCGATGTCTCATGAATGATAAATTAAATAAAATTTTCACTGTTTTTCTTAAAATTACTAAGTTAATATTCAGCATGCCACAACCAGCAAAAAATGACATTATCTCGTAAACCGTTAATTTCCAGAACCATGTTTACTAGAACTTTTTTGCTTCTCTTCATTCATATTCCTCATCCCTAAATTTTTTACCATCACTTTTGAAACACCCTGTATACATATTAGAAAAAAGAAATTAAGATAATAATAAATGAAAAAGATCTGCGTTTGATAAATAATAATAATAAACAATTTTCGAAACTCATATAAAATAGGAAACAGAAACAACTTTATTGCATAAGCATGAGATTATGCTTTTTAGTAAGAAAATATTGATAGTAGTCATTATACCGATTTTATAACTGCAGCAATAAAAGTGTAAAAATTGGTTTTACTTCCCAGTTGGCTATGTGTACAGGCTTCCTTTATATTTGGCACCCTATCTAGAAAGAAGTTTTATTCTAGCAGCTAGAGAAAAACTTGAAAGGCGAAAGTTGTAGGATTTTATACGTTTTAATAAAAGCAATTTGTGGTTTTTAAATTGGAACGCTCCGTACATTGTTCGCTAAAATGAAAAATAATTATTTTGCTTGATTTCGAAAATACGTAATATGTTGATACTTGGATGAACCGTTTTTGATACAGTTTTCGTTAGCAAATAATAATTTGAAGTATAATATTTGAAACGTTACAAAATGCATTATAATAAATATTTATTTCAAGACCACTTGGATTTTTTAAATTTTGATTTATTGATATTTTAAACTCAAATATGTAACAAACGGCTCACCCAAATATCAAGATATTTTTGAAATCAGGCAAAAATTATCTCTCACTTTAATAAACAATGTACAGGGCGTCCCATCTGAAAAAGCACAAATTATATTTTTTCTCCACTTTGCGATGCGCTTCTATTTTTGAGGTTACTCTAAAAGGTAATACTTCTAAAATAAAGTTTGTAGACAGGATGCAAAGAAAAATATAATAAAAAGCAAACTCAAGCGAAAAGTTGCCTTTAACTCACGCTTACAAAAATAATTATAAAAAATGACAAAATATTTCACTAGTTAATACCGATGTTAATTAAGCATTATGTTTTATGTAACACAAGGAAACTGAGTGATGTCAGCATCTTGGTCATTTATATAATAACTCTTTAGCTTCGAACCTCAATACCTAGGTTTTAAATTTCTTCGGAATTACAGCAAAACACGTAAGTGTCTCACGTAACGCCATCAAAATATCTTATGATTATTACTCTTCGTACCGTTGCATATTTCGTGAAAGCAGTGGTCTTCATGAGTGAGAATCATTTGCAGATAAAAATGGTGTGTCGGGAAGTAAAAGTAGCATTTAAAGTTTATTTCAATAGACACATCAGTCGCTTAATATTTCATTATGGGCACCATCAGTGGCTGTCTGCAAATACTTGGGTGAAATCTAATATTTTTATTAAATTGTTTTCAACCAGGCAAATGGTTGGTATTAGTACAATGTACTTAATAAAACAGATAAATTTGCTTCTTAAAAACCATTTTTTTATTTATATTTTACAAATACATTCACTAATATTTTTAAAGATGGTAGCAAGCAATAGCATTCTCTATGATGCAAATATTTGTAATTAGCAGTGACTTATCTATCATATTATAAGTGAAGTATGTAGGTAAGTTATATGATTCCATTCATTTAATTTTACATTTATCGAGGATCTGCAAATGTTTGCAATCATTAGTGGTACACATGTTTTTAGCTGTGAGAAAAAAAGCAGAATAAAATTAATTTAGCAAAATTTTATGAAAACGCGTCCGATATTCTGTTTTCAAGTTCATTCAGATTTACCAAATATAGTGATAAAGTTAATGAGAGTTGGAAAGTCACTTCGATTTCATAGCTTCATAAAAAACGTAAACTTTTATCCTCACATAATTATACATAGGTACACTGTCCTTAATTTCTTGTCTTAGGTTGTATCAGTATAATAAAATAAAACTAGATATTTAAATAACCTAAAAGTATTGAAGTGTACACGGAAATTGTTTTCAAAACAAAATCGATTGTTGCATGTTTAATTTCAAATAACAAACATATGGTCGGATTCTCGGGATTTTGCTAGCGGTAGATTTGGGTTCGGAGGCGCCGCGTCGTCCCGGCACAAGTGACTTTAAATCACACAAACACCCGCCTAAACAAATCATCGTAACATGTAGCTTGGTGCTTTCTAAATTTTAGGACATGTCAGATACAGGAAGAGATCAAATTACTTGCATGTGGAAGCATTTCGCGCTTCTTGTTCTGTCTCCAAACTGGCGACATTCGAATGCACTATAGTTGCACAGACGTCATAAAACAAATCTACTTGACGTTTTAGATTGGGTTGCTTAGAATTTGGTATATATTTTGTCGCGTTAAAATTGCAGATACATGTTCCATGTGGGTAAAGATATCAAATTACATTGCGAGTGGAGCATTCGCTGTAGTCTGGTTTCCGTCAGGCAGACAACAGATACTTTAAAAATGTCAGCTTGTGCACTTGTATAGTTAAAGTTATGTGTGCTTCATTTGCGACAGACAACAGCGAGTATTCCTGATAAGCTAATGGGGTGTCTCTTCATACATGGGGGCATCTGGAATAGGCGTGAGTGGGAACTAAATGCAACGACTATGATTGGTCGAAGTGATTTCAAAATTTAGCTGGAAAGTCCGAGGGGTGTATTTTAATTTTTTTTCTTGAAAGGACGGGACGCGAAAAACAGAGCAGGAAAGGTTTGAATCTCTGGAACGAACGGTCGACTAATTTTAAAGTTTGACTTAGGGTTTTGTAGCGCTTGCAGTCATTTACTCATTTTCTAGATAAATCATTTATTTCGGTACGGTAAAATACAGTGTGTTAGGAAGGGCAATTAAACCAAACACGTGCGTCGCGACGCGAGTGATTAAATCAGAGTGAGAAGTGCACGGGTGTTACAGGGATTAACCGGTTTTAGGTAATTGACATTTATTTGTATTTCTTCATCGCACCTTTGGTGGTAACAATTGCGAAGGAATAATTTGATTTGCAATAATTAGTGACTAAAGAGTCAGTAAAGTTCATATTACCATTAGTAATGCAATTGCAATTAGATAAATTTAATCAAACTATTTTTATGTACATTGAAGCGAGTATTAAAACTCACTATTGCCATTGATCTTAGAAAAATTTGTTGGTCATTGTTTCTTTAATTATTAGGCCAATTCTGTAATTTAATTAACCAACAGCAATTAACAATTCCCCACATCCACCTGGGAATTCAATACAGTGTACTCTTGGAAATAATTCCACCCTTTGGGATTTTCTCCGGCAAGTTGGAAACACGCTAACGGTTGTTTTCGATTTGTACAGGGAAGTTGCCAATCTAAATCACTGGTGTGAGGCAATTATATCTGCCGCTGAAACCAAGTGCGCCAGCACAAAATAAACAAGAAATCAGGGCCAATTAATTGTCATTACGAATTTCGTGAAACTACGAGGCCGAACAATTTGAACTGCATATTCATAGCCATTTTTTTCTCTTTCACCCTGTATGTGTGTGAACCGAATTGCCGAAAGATTTGCAGGTTAATTAGAAGCGATTTGCCAAGAGACTGAAATGGCCATAAACACCCATAGTGTAGTGTCGAAAAACAGTCAAATCTGGGTTCTTGCGCAATAATTTAATTAGATAGGTTAGCCGACGAAAAAACGACCAAGAGAGAGATTTGAAAAAGCGTGCCACAGAGTCACTCTCTCAAGGCAGTTGGAAGAAGCTGAGAGAGACCCTACCCATCGACCTTAATTAATTAGTGTTAGGGTATCCCACCATCTCTAAAAAGGAGTCCCTGAAAAACTGGTAATTGCTATTGATTGTCCTGCAAATTGATCGCCGAGGGCGGCATTTTGTATCACATACTTCCCCAGCACATCATTAATTCATTAATTAAGTACACTGTAGTCCCACTGTGTCACACTGTGCGTTGGTTTACTAAACAGAACAAGTCTTAGAGTACGATCTGAAGTGACGAACACTAGTACCAAGACTCGAGCTAAGCTGAAATTCAATTAATTGTTAATCTAATTAAGGAGCAGAACTCTCCAACAAATATCTGTGTACACGTTAAACCACCAACGGTGTGAATCGAAAGAAAGTAGATCGCGCCGATATTCGAAAGTGACATCTGTTAAGCGGGTTATACTGTACTTTCTGAAAATCGTAATTTTTGTTCCTTTGTATTTAATTTCAACGCAATATTTTTTCGCTCTTTATACCAGACCCCGCAGTGGCTGGTACAAGGAGTTTTTACCTTTTTTTTGCAATAAATAATTAATTAAATCTAATTTCGTGTTTTAATTTAACGTGATTAACTCCTTTGTTTTTGCGAGTCTTTACCATATGCACCAAGAAGAACGGGTTATCACAGCGTAGATTCCTGTTAGCAACGATCACGAGCCATAATTAAAAATATTATTATTTATAGCGGATTCTACGTCGTTCAACTGTAAACCGAAGGTAGGCCAATAAAATTAACCTTGTAGCGCCGGCGGTAGGTTTTTAGGTACTTAGCAGGTAGTTGAACGTCCGGAAAGGACGTCTAGGAGTGCATGCATTTGGCGTAGTAAAGTGTGGGTGGCCTTTCAGAATTCCACGGTTATTTCTTTTGGCAATCAATTTAAGTTTTGTTTGTTTGGGCAGTTTTATTAGGTGTTTACTTGTAAGTAGGAGTAAACAAAGAGAGCTTTAACGGGCGCGTTACAGTATTCTATACAGTATCACTATTTCTTTAAAATCCATCTACTTTTTACCGTATCATAATGTAGTTAAAATTGGTCATTTTAGCTGATCAGGAGCAGATGTACTATTTTCAATGAAACACAAAACACACAACTTTGACTTCCACTGGTTTATTTGTTTACAAATTGTAAAAATTGTTTCGGCAACACAGTGCCTTCGTCAGACTTGTTTGCTTTCAGTTCCACTGGTTTATTTGTTTACAAATTATGACAACTGTTTTGGCAACACAGTGCACAGTGCCAGACAAGTCTGACGAAGGCACTGTGTTGCCGAAACAATCGTTACAATTTGTGAACAAATAAACCAGTGGAATCAAAGTTGTGTGTTTTGTGTTTAATTGTTAACATGGATTTCCATCAAGTAAATGCTACTACGTCCATAAATTTTTTCTACTATTTTCTGTTGTAACTTCTGTCTTTCGTGGACAATTTCAATTCCTGTTAGCTCTAATAGGAAATAATTAAAACATTTCATGGGTCCAAACATTTATGTAATTGTTTCCTGGTAAAAGTAATTTTCTGAACTGTTCAACTATTTGTGTGATGAGTTAAATTGACGTGGCTCGTCTCTATGTAAAAATAAAACTTATTACCAAAAATAAATAGTAACAGGAAAGAAAAGCTCTAATTCTTTGCGATCGGCGCATTTTTCTGGTGACACTATCAACTAGTGAGGGCAAATTTTTATTTAAAGTTGTTTTGTCTTATGATAAGATATACAGTGTGCCCCAGATGGACTGAAAAGAGAAAAAACTTCTTTATTTTCAACTTTAGAGAAAAATGTTATTTTTTATAAAAAGTTTTTGCTTGTTCGAAAATCATTAATTTTCTAAACAAAATCCAGATATCGTTTTTCTTGGCTTGCTTGATAAATTGGAGTTATTTTTTTTTTCCTAAAGTCGATATTAAAAATTTATGAACATGAAATATGTTACTTTTTCCTCTCCCTGTATTTTATTGCATTTTACTTACTTACAGTGAATGGGATGGCATAGAATGGTAAATATTGACAATGCCACTTTTCCATTCCAGCAGTGCTGAAAAATGAAAGGAAAAGTGGATGAAAAAGGAAACGAAAGTATAAAGACACTGGTACTCACAGAAAGAAATCATGTCATATTGGCGACATCCATTTTTAAAGACAAAATTTCAGTGCCCCCAAAGTGGCAAAGTATTCTTAAAAAGTAGAAATAACTATTCCTATTTTATACGGTTTTCAACTATTTTAATAAATTAAGACTACTCTGGCCATACTAGTTTGTGGGCTTCGAGGGAAAAAATCCCGGAATCTTATTTCAATGTCTTTAAGCTGCTGTCACGAAGAAATGTAAATCGAAAATATAGCAGAAAATCACTATTATAAGCAGGGATCGGAAAAATTTAAGTCGGCGTCATCTCATCGCAGGCTAGCAGCTCGATGCGTTATTTTAAATGAATAAGTTATCGTAATTTTGTCAGGAAATTTTATTCTTCTACGCCTATATGGTTCTGACGCAATTATACGGCAAATCCAAAGGTCAGGGTACAATTGTGAGTTACGAAATCACTCCACTTTGTGAAAAGTAAATTTTACTGTGCGACTGTAATTGTTTTATGATACTATACGAGCCACATTTATGACTTAGTTCGCATCATTATTTTTTTCGCGGCAATACTCAATTAACACGCTAGGAGTGTCTGCGGGACTTGTTCGCTGCAGCATAACAACTTTGCCGTTGCATTAGAATTTGAACCGCGCAAAATATATGACACCTATCCGTAATTATAAGTTAACCAAATTGTTTCAATTTATGAAGTATACTTTTTTTATCATTTATTCCTGCAAGATATTAATAAATCAAATTAAATTTGCCTTATCTTGTTTATTATGCCCTGCCCGTATCATTATAATTAGAGGGTATTTTTCTATATAATTTATTTATTATTCATAACTGGCTGTTCTCAATAAATCTTTAATAATCCTTTGGTACGTTTTCTGTTCTTAAATACAGATGTATATAGAAGGTTTTTTTTTTAGTAATCAATAAATTATTTCTTTACGCAAGAATGGGCATGGTGTATAGGAAGCAATTTTTTCTTCATTTAATCACCGAAACAGTAAATTATTTCTTTATGTAAGAAGTAACGTTAAGTAATTAATGCATATGTGAAATCTATTGGTTCACATGTTCGCTAATAAACATCTGTCACGCGAGACCAGACAAAGTTTCTAGTTACGCTCGACTCATTACGTAGCCTTTTAAATATTTTAATTTAGTTTTCGTGCATATTAGGCGCGTTACAATGGACAATGAATTAAGAATTAAGTTGTGCTCAAAATGCAAAAGAAAACTCAAATGATGAACTTATTAAAAAATAATAACACAGAAATATAATGGATTCTCATAGGAAAGAAACTTCTAGAAATGAAAGTATGACTTTAGTTGTACTGCAGCCAAAGAAAAAACTATGTAGTAATTATAGAAATAATGAATATGTTACAATTACTTATATGTACTGAATGGAGTAAAACTGAAAAAATTTCAATTCATAACGTGCTCTTTAATTAGAATTGAAATTTTCTTTCACCTTTCATTGAAATTACATTTAATTATTTGCATTTATTATGAAACCTGTAGAATTACAAAACCACACAAGTGGAATTTTAGAATTTTTTTTTATTAATTTAAAAATTTCTTTTAGTTTTTTGTATAATAATTGTAATTATTGTCTGTTTATAATATTAAATTTATGCATCTACAGTTTATAATAAAGTGCGTTAAATAAACCGTTATTAAGCAGGTTTATGTCAAATACAAATTTTGCAAAGTCACGTTGTAACCATACGATTATTTATTATAAACATAACGTAACTTTTTATATCCCTTTAATTACAATTTTCTACAAAATGGATAATAAAAAAAAATTAAAATAAAATAATACCTCGAAGATGTAAACAAAGCCTTTGACGGTTGATTCTGTTGATAGCTCGCAGGGGTTTACCTCATCAACTTTTAACATTGTATCTTCAAAATCGCACGCAAGTTATACATTGGAAAAATGAAGAGTCAGCCGAAGTAAAAGTAGATCATGGAGTTCCTCAGGGCTCTATACTGGGGCCGTTACTGTTTCTTGTTTATATAAAT
The DNA here is from genome assembly GCA_958336345.1 of Dorcus parallelipipedus. Taxonomy (NCBI): domain Eukaryota; kingdom Metazoa; phylum Arthropoda; class Insecta; order Coleoptera; family Lucanidae; genus Dorcus; species Dorcus parallelipipedus. The sequence goes on from OY284482.1 coordinate 13,053,423, forward strand.
GATTTGGTATTTAATGTAAAAGCAGATTGTGTGTGTTTATTTGCCGACGACACGTCATTTGTAAACAAATCTAAAAGTGAATACAAACTAGAACAAGTGTCAAACAAAACTCTCGAAGATACCTCCGCGTGGATGATCAGCAATTCGTTAAGTTTAAATAAAAACAAAACACAAAAATTAATAATATATAAAACTAAAACAGAAAAACAAATTTTAAAATTTCTTGGTTTAACGGTGGACAATAAATTGAACTGGACAGAACTTATAAACCAACTATGTAAAAAGCTAACTTCATGTGTATATAGTATTCGCCGACTGAAAAATATCTCCATGCAGCAAGGATGTCCTATTTTGCCAACTTTCACAACAGGGCAACTTATGGTATAACTTTTTGGGGATCTTCAAGTCAGGCAATCCATATTTTCCTTTTGCAAAAACCGCATTGAGGGTTCTGTGCAATTTAAAAAGTACAGACATACTAAGCTACGACCGACGTGCCGCCATAAGTTAAAAGTAACTTCAGAACCTTCTCGATAATGGATTTTTTTAAACGCACGTTATAAGAATTATTGATCGAGTCATTTGTTTTAAAAATTATGTGTGAATTTTACAGGTTTTAATTCTGAGGCTATAATGCCTTATGTTATTCATCCCCTATTGTAGGATGAGTTGTTCCAAAATTTGAAGGACTAGTATTTTACTTTTCTTATTGCAAATAATGTACAAAATTCAAGTATGCGACCTCTCACTGTAGATTGACTCTATAATTTGTGTCTTCACAGCGTCTTGTCTACTCGAGTTCTTACGATGGCTAACGAACTGGTACGACATGTTTAGGTGATAACTGATAACATTCCCCACGCCTTGAAAGATAGTCTTTCAATTAGAAATTCTAGTTTCTTCGGTTGGCAAAGGGCAAATTTTTGAAAGAGGTCTCTTGATTAATCCCTTAGGGAATAATTCTAATCGGATTTGCAACCTAGCAACAATGGTACCTCCTTAGCAACTGGTAAGAAGCTTGAATCTCGGCCATGTTCGGTGGTAATAAGAAGCAACGTTGTGCAGTCTCGATAATCCTCGGAAGTAAGTTCATACCAAGTTGTAACTTGCAACCCCGATTAGAATAACCCCCTTAGTTGTTTTCAAGATTGCAACTCTTGGAATATTGTCGGTGTCATAGTAAAGATGCATAACTCATGCCATTGCTACTTCAATGGAGGCAAATTCCCGTTTTTAATAACAACTAGGTGACCGATTTTGAGAAGCACTGCGGAGAACTTCCATTTAACATGATTTTCTAAATCTGTGAAGTACTCCTTTTGCCAGCGTGTCCAAAAGTGTTGTTGAAGTTGCTGAACTTGGTAAAATGATGAACGACCATTGATGGGTATGTCGGTCACATTTTTATCTCGTGCTGTCACCAAAATAGGCCGGTGAAAGAGGAAACAGGGCACTGGAATCAGTAGACATGAAATTTACAGGTCGGGGTTCCAAGAAGTGTATACATTTACTCGAACGTTAACTGAGAATTATCCGTAACCCTTTTCAGGTGGTGCTTAACAGATTTAACTCCAGACTCCCAAAGACCACCGAAATTTTGCGCTTGAGGCAATGAAATGCCAACATATTTTATCTTCCTCTATAATTTTAGAAACATTGATTCAAAATTTTGCAAATTCTTTACTCAGGCCTACAAAATTTGTTCCAATATCTGAATAGATACGTTTCGGCTTTCCATGTATATACGTATATAAAAAGTCAAGTTCATTAAGTTCATTTAGTTGTTAGGTGTGACACGAGCTGAACGTAAACAGCTTTTGTGGAACGTACAAAAAGATGCAAATATAAATATATTCATAAATGAGCACCTCTACCAATGTCATTCTTTACGAGCAGAGGATCAACGTAATCTACTCTAGTGATGGTGAATGGTGGAGACGGAGTAACTCTATGCCGAGGAAGCTCACCCATTTGTCGTTGGTTTTAAGGTTTGGGATTGACTTTAAACAACAAAACTTTTCTCTCACGGTATAAATTAGCTACTGATGATTCGCCTTTCGCTAACTTCATTGTTCTTTCGATCTCTTTGATCGTTAATTCGATGTATTATGAATGAATACGAAAGCGAAGGATAATTTAGAGCAAATCGCCTTGGATGATAGGATCCATCTGCAAGCCCTTGAAACTGTATCTTGTGGAGGATGGAGCTGAGGCATTAAAAAAAGAAGGTTTTACTTATTTCAATGGGCTCACCTTGTTTTGAATAAAAACTTTCAAATTATTGAAACATTTGTCTTTGTCAAAAGTTTTATGCTTATTCCGTTGACCATTCCATTGGGTTCGTTTAATGCTTCTAACTAGAAACGTATTCAAATGTTTTGTTTTGAATGAAATTTGATTGGAAGCTAAAATATTGAGAAATATTAGCAAAACTATAACATAAACTATAAATTAATCGGTTACTTAAAAAGTTTTCTCAATTTTTTGATATTGCACATTTGCAAACCTGGTTTAATTAGAACATTTAAAATTAGGAGGTTTTTGCAAGAAGCTTACAAAAGTCAAATTAAGAACACATTTAAATAAAAAAAAATTAATGGAACGATTGCTTAGGTATCATTCGACACAAATTACGTTCGCCCTAGTTTCTCGCTTTGGCTAACTAACCAGTTGCTGGTAGGACTTTAACGACTGCAATTATTACTACGATATATCGAAGTTAGTACGCGATTTACAATTGAAGGCTTTCAGTTTCACCAGCAGCAAATTACATATCATTATGTAAACACCACTGGTAGTAAAAGAAAGAAAGTAGCTCTTATCTGCTTCCGCTCGCTTCATACTTTTATCACGTAATCTGTATGAGAATAAGTTCGAAAATTAGCAACTTGTTCGATATGAATTGTAAGTATTACACGCGAGAGAATGTGTTTAAATAAACAAAATTCAATGTTAAGTTCAAGTCACTTAAGTGTAGTAAATGAACGTAATACTATCACTTTTTTATGCAACACTACTGAACCATTTTATTATTTTTAGATCGTGTAGTAGAAAATACATAACTTTGAATAAATAATGAAAAAGATAAATAGGTACATTATGCAATTTATTTTAAAAAACCAAGTAAACTTGAATAATCACTGGAAAAGAATTTTAATGAGCCGCAGGAATTTAACAAAGCAAAACAAAAAGTTAAAGAAAATTATTACTATTCAATCATCAATTCAATAATTTATTTTTGAATGTCACGTTTTTCTCTTGGCACACCTCGAACAAACCGGAATTAATACACAAGTAATTGTGTTTTGAATCAGAGTCATTGCTGAGCAGGTACTAAGCACAAAAAATAAATGTTAGATATTTCTTGCATTGGTTGCGCGCCGATAAGAATCCGTTTTAAGCAGGTCAATGTGGTCCTTAGACTGGCCGTCTACGTTTTGCAAGTCACGTTTAACAAGCAGTTATTATAACTCTGATTAAAAATAAATTAGTTTGTTTAATATTGTATCTGTATTTTTTTGTATTTGTATAACTATAAAATATATCATTTATGTAGACAATTCAAGTAAAGGTTGAAAAATTCTTGAAGTGATATTTCTGAAGAGTGAAAGTGTAGGTATGCTTAAAGATTTACCGTTTTCCGTGCAAATAAAGTCGTGTTATTTTCCGTAATTTGTTAAATGTTTAAAGATTTCATTGAGTGTAACTACTGTTAGAAATTTTCTAAACGGTTTTTTATGCAAATAAATTAAATGCTTAATTTCTTCTTGGACAAATCTACTATATTTTACTTATATTTAAAATCCAAATCACTCTTTGCAAAATTGCTCAAAACAATTAAAAGATTATGATATCATATTGCATTGTTGTTTGTAGGTATTGTACTACGAAGAATAATGATTCGGTGTCTTTTCTACAACTTTTTTATTTTAAAAGAAAAGAACAGAAAATGAAAAAGAAAAAAGTTTGTTCATTAGTAATATTAGTATTATGGAGAGGACAATGTAAGTTTTCAGCTAGAATTAAGTTATTATCTTCAGAAAAATTATGTAATAATTTAATATTAAAGGAAGGAATAAATTAATGTACCTGCTAAATGTTTTGCAAAGCTCGAATCAAGTTGATTTAGCCGTAAAAATCTCATATGTTATTCATTGTTAATGAATAAGTCCCACTTCGAGAGAAATTATCTAATCAATCCTTATTATTTGAAAATGGATCGGGAAATTTTACTTGAATGTTACATGAAATGTTATCAATATATCTTCCATGAAATCGAATGGGTTTTTGTGTTGAAGAAAAATAAATTCTATTCTTATTCATAAATAAATCGTCTAAGAGGACGATTTCACAGAGAGGAATTTACACAATTTTTTTCAAATTTATTTACAAACAAACTAACTAACAATATTTATGAACAAACAACAATTGCAAAAAGTCAAATGAGATGTTCAAAGTACCCTCCCTCCATTCCACAGCAGCCACGATATCTCTTTCAAAAACCCTTGATCCTTGACCTAGTCGTTGTTGCAGCTCCTCGAGGTCACTTATAGGAGCAGCGCGTACACTAAAGTTTTCAAATAGGTCATACAGACTGTATGTTTGACAGAACCCTATGTCGACTACGACAAAAAAGTGCAATTTGCGAATCAATGCACAATTGCTACCAAAAGGAATAATCCTCCGTATCTCCGGAACCCAAAATTTGCGGACCCATATTCATTAGAATTATTCTGCATATTTTGGGTCATACTAACCCCCCCATCAAAGTTTGTGACACATTTTTTTAACAGCCTGTAAATCAATTATTTATTTGCGAAAATTGGTACAAATTGTAATATTTTAATGTTTATAACTTATCTGTTGATTCTGGCATAGAATAAAAATTATTATTGTTTCGTACACTATAAGTGTGCATATTGTTTCTTCAGTAATATTTTCCTTTTTTTGAGTCAATATGTAAATTTTCCAAGCAAAATAATCAACAGTTCTTGTACAATAAAATTTCCTAAGATATTTAATAAAAACCAATCAACAAATAGAACACGTTTCGATTAACATGCTACAGGCATTGAAACGAAAGCATATCGACGTCCTATACTTACCAGAATTTCAATAGCACGAGCTGTGCCCGCAGTAAACAGCAAATCACAAGTAGGTATTTTGCCAGCAAGTTTCTCTTAAGACTGACACTTCTCGGAAATTCAAACCAAAACTAAACATCATATGTATTCCGTATGTACTTGCATTGAACGTGTATAAATTTGGGTTCATATGAAAGAACGAATGACTCACTTCTTAAAAATGTTGATTCGATTTCTGCAAATCATGTGTCTGAGAGAGCATCGTCGTATGTCGCTTTCGAAGGAGTTGACATTGTTTAAACCAGTGTACGTATGATACTTATCGTCACTCATCAAGTCATCAGTTCATCACACATCACATCACACAATAGTTTTCTGCAAGTCATGGTAATTACAGGAGTAAACAAAGTAACAATTAAACGTAATTAAATATCAGATTTAATTCTGACTGTTTTTTTTTTTGTATAAATGATATTCACCTTTTTTCTTTATCCATTTTCCTTCTTTAATCGAATTAATTAATTTGAATAATGTTTATTAAATTATTAATTTTCAACAATAACAAGTGTAACTGCAAAATAACAGTATTAACTGAACACGCTCTCTCAAATGACTTAATCATTAATAAGAACTGTCTAGAGGAGGTGTTTTCAATTCCTCAAATGAATAGTTAGGTAAGCGGTTTATGCAACTTTGATTAAGAAATTGTGCATAACGATACGAACTACACATCGCGTTTGAATTGCAGATCCATTAACTGATTATTTCTACGGAAAACGAAAAGAATCAATTTTAGTTAGTAAAATCATACACACATACCGTAATACAAAAGCTAATTTATTAACCCATTCAGAATCGTATAAAATACACAGAATACATAAACTACACAGACATAAAATAAAAAAAATAAAAACAAAAACAGTACACGTTAACTTTCTCTACAATACATTACACTAAGCGGTGAAGTAGTCGACCCTAACGTAAAAAATATATCACATCAGGTGTACAAACTACAAAAAACGCTAATTGCTAAAGTGAAACTTATCGTGTAAAGAGAGGGGTTTATTTTTACTTCGTCGTTGTAAAACCCACCGTAAACTTGCAGACCTGCGGTCTCGATACTCTGCTTACAATAATCTCCATCGTAAACCCATCCCACGAATTCCTGAGTTCTTAGATTTTCGTTCCTCAGCCACTCTTCCAATGGCCGGAAGTACTCCCTCATCGCAGTTCCGCTCAGTTTACTATCGCCCGTTGCCAGAAAAAGCGTGTCGCTCCAAGGAAGAGACGATCCTTTCTCCATCAACTGGCTAGAACCCACACATTTTGCAGAATTAGAACCAGTTAACGTTTGTTTTATATGACTCATATTCATCAGAAAATATATGTACCGTAACAAATTAAGCTCTAGATGAATTGGTGAAGTAAATTAAACCAGGTTTTAATTGGGGAATGTACGAATGAGAAACGTTATTGCAATCGTGTTGCATAACTTTAATTATTGCTTTATTCTTGGCTGGTATGAAAAGTACGCAAGGATTTTCTTGTTTTTCTTTCTTTTATTACCTCTAATTTAACACTACGCCTAACAGATTTCATTGATTTTAAAAATAGGCAATTATGTTATGCATAGTAAAGTTTTTGAAGGCCGAATTCGCACTATATAAAAATATAAAAATGATGTAATAAGTAATTAATTTTTTTTAACTTAACAGCTATTCAGAACTATAGATTTAAATATTATAAAACTATTATTAAAGCTGGTTCTTGTCCGATGAAAATTGTATCACAAACTCTTTTAAACGGACACTAAATGGCGCATAAACACTTAACGTTTCGCAGTCGTTCGACAGCTTCGAACGACTGCGAAACGTTAAGTGTTTATGCGCCATTTAGTGTCCGTTTAAAAGAGTTTGTGATATAAAACTATTGTTGATATTTTTCAAACATTAAGATACATTGAAGATAGGTATTTATCTATTTACATTATGCTCATTCTGGAATTGAAACGAAACTAAGGAATATACGAATAGGAAAAATTCACTGATCCGAGTAAAATAAAAATCTTTCAAATTTTCCAATCCTCAACTTAACAAATTCTTGAGCATGTTTTGTATGTCTTACCTCCAGTTGTACAATTCCAGCTTAACTTTTAAGCCAAAGCTTAAACCCTTAACAGCAACTGTTGAAATAATGGTCGTTATAGGTTTAAGCTTCTGCTTAAATTTAAAGTGTCATTGTTACAACTGGGCCGTAATAATTTAAATAAAAAAATTAAATTAAATTTTACATTTCAGAAAATTGCTTATTTATTATTGCTTAACAGGAGTACAAGAAATCATTTCGCAATTTTTATATTCACCAATATATTATGACATATTATAATAACAAAAAAAACAATAATTCTAAAACGTAATCGAAAATCTGAAAAGTATTGTTACCATGTAATTAGAACAATAATAAACATCATTAATAAATAATCATTAATAATAAATATGTGCCGTTTTTGAAGTTCAAATTGCTGGGTAGATAAATAGTATGACAATTACATCGAATCAATTCGTTATCAAACTTGAAAAGTATCCACTCAAAATTTTGAGTGTCTTTTAAGCACTAATCTTCTTGAAGTATTTTTATTTTTCGTATTTAATGAGAAATTTCACATTGATACGCTATCCCTTCGGTGACACGATAACACGAATGAGAATTGGAAATAACATTCTCAAACGTTTACAACGGATCACAAAAGAACAAAATATGGTGTTATCGTTGTAATACATCTCACAGTGCATCTTCAAAACCGCATAAAATATCGCTGGTTAAAATATTTTGAATCACATAATAAAATTGCATTCTTTATCCATTCGATATCTTTTACTTCAATTAAAAAATTCCCATGCTCTCTTTCTTAATGTACCGCCCGCCTCAAGAACAATAAATCGTGTTCAACGTGTTAATTTCTCGAAGAAAGTTTTCACCATTTCTACATAACATCAGTTGCGTTTGAAAAAACAACGCCAGCAATTAATTGTCTTCGCTAGAGTTGGACTCCAACCGGAAATTAAGTCCGGAACATGTTTCGCAATTGACTGTTACCCAACGCGAATAAACACATTCCATCCTGCAAGGAAACTTAATATCAATCTAGATGTGAAAGCATTGTAACTGCTGCAGTGCACGTAGGTGATTCAAGCCATCAAAGTTGGTTTAATGGACCTAATCAGACCTTGATTCGTTCGGCTGCCTCTCACCACTTCTAGTCTTACAACCGTTTACCGGGTACATTATTAGCGGTATATGAAGCATGATATTGTCAACTTATGCTCAAGGTTTTTATAATACGAGCTCGGATAAGAATTTTTCTGCCTGAATAAGCTATTTTATTGAACATCCTTTTCGATGTAGAAAGAATCCGGGTGGTTGATTCTTAAAAACCTTCATTATAGTAAGAAGTTGTAGCAACTGTTATTCGAATTATTAATTTATACCATAAAGTATATATCTAAAAAAAATTATTATTTTGTAACCTCATTAAATTGCATCCTTTTACGATTAATCAAAAATGAATGACTTTCAATGAAAAGTTAAGGACATCACCCATGCAGCAATTTAGTAGTTCATATAAATAACGGCTTTTTATTCATTCAACCTTCGTAAAGTGAAACATATTCTCGAATTAACGGAATCAAATTTATTATTTTTTTATAATCTTTTGACGTTTTGCCAAATGCTCAATGTTGTTCCTCATTATTCATGGCTAATAACATTTATCAGACTTCCTACAAGTTTTAATAAATTTAAGATACCGAAGTTATTTTGTTTATTAAATTCAACCATTTTCTTGCAGTAATAATTCCTTGACATAATTTCTTGTAATACGAAATGATTTTTTAAAATTTTTTGACAGTGTCAGCATAAACGAATAGCGTTTTCGATTGACTGCTCTAAATCATTTTCATTGGATTCTTTTCTTATTTTAACCTCATGTATAAGGGATGGAGATATTCTGAAGCTAAGTACACACAGGAGGAACAATCGGGAACTTTTAGTTTCGGTTCCATCTTCCTTGAAAAAGTAACCGGTAGTTTCCGAAAGTTTCTTTAAGTTTCTTCATGTTTCTGTTTCCAGTAACAAAAGTTACTGTTTGTTGGGTGTTTCCATGGAAAATGGGATGCAGCAACATGCAGGAACAAAAAAGGAAGTTCCTTCAGTGTATACACCTTGTCACCAGTTTTGGTAACGGCTTGTAGCAATCAACACCATATTGTGCTTGAACTTTTAAAGAATCATTTGCTTTAAAATGTCTAGCAAAGTAAGGATCGATACTACTTAGGGAATATTTTATGTTGAATTGGAGAAACATATAAAATTTTTAAGATGACCATTTGTTAATAAATCATCCCTTGTAAAACATTTATAAGGGTAAGCCGCCAAATCAACTCGCTCTTGGAGGCTTGGACGCACTCAAACTCTTCGTTTTCCTTAGTTTTTTTTTTATAACTAATAACAATATAAGCTGCAGAAGCGAGAAGTACGTCTTCTTCAGTTACGACTCTCAACAATATGAACTTGTTTCTTGTGTGTGTGTACAGATTGTTACGTGCAACAATTTACAACAATGGAACAGAAACAAAATTCAGATGTTTCTCTGTTTTACTACCTTTAGTGTGGACAAAATGTTTCCATAAGTTGACGAGAGTTAAAAACTTTTTGAAACATTTAGCAACAACCATCAACAAAAAGTTTCTGTGTGTTCCTCCAGTGTGTACTCAGCTTGAGAGTGTCCTATGAGTCACTTTATCGTGTTTCATCTAATCAAGATAACACACGATCAATATGTCTATTATCAATTATCAAATGCTAGGTAAATTTGAATCAATAATAGTTATTTAATATGTAGGCTTTTATGGCGTACCTAAGCCATGATTTTGAGCCAGTTACGCCCATGGTACATACATAACTTTGTGCACGATTATAGATTTTGTAAAGAAATTAAATTTTTCCACCCACATCTAGTGATTGCTATAGTCAAATTTGAAATTTTGTGCTTCACTGTGGAAACTAGAAAATAACAGTGCTCATTATCATATAGGTACAGTTTTATTGTATAACTGTCGAATTAAAATAAAACCACATAAAAGCTCATTATGTTACATATTTTTTATTTATCCTTTATGAATGCATAGCGATCTTTAAAAGCCTAACCAGAAATAAGACAGGGTTAACTTTAGCATAGCACGAGCTACGTCGATTAACAATTTGGTTCTTGTATTTATTAATAATTATACAGAGTGATGGAAAAATGGCGCATCTGCACAACACTACGATATTTGGTACTTCAAATTAATCATAAAACCGTTTTCAAAATCTTCCTATCATATGTAGTTCCTGAATAACAGAAATCCCTAAACTGAAATTCGCATTCCGGAATCATTGCTGATACTGTAGACGATTTTATTTAAAAAAGGTGCACTACGCCATTATGTCACTCAACTTGAATCAAAGTAATGAAGAAAAAACATAATGTTCGTAATAGTCAGTAAAAGGTATATTCGTTCATTCTGACAACACTGTTGATGTATGAACATCAGTTTTCTTGTTGGTTACCTTTGACACGGAATCAACAACAAATTTTACGCTAACATCTGGAATGGATGTTACAAATTGCTTTTAGCCTTCAAACCAACCGTACAACGTTGCCGAATTAAATTCTTTGGGGATTTCTGTAGGTCTCTAACTACATAAGATAGGAAGATTTCGAAAATGGTTTTATGATTAATTTTAAATGCCAAATATCGTAGTGTGGTGCGGGGCCACCATTTTCCCGTCACCAACGCATCTTTCATTAGCAGTTTTTGGAGATTTAGCAATTTTATTATAGTTGAAATGTGTTATAAATAAAATTTTATTATCATTTTCTTTTAAATATATTTTTGTATAGGGATAGTTCAGTTTAATTTAAGTTATGAACAACCTGTACAGGGTGAGCCGCGGTTTTCGAAGCGGCCATGCCTGCTTCAATTTTTCTAAACAACTTAGTGTATTTTTAACATGGATTTTTATAAACATTTAAAATCTGTGTTGACCTGTGTAAACAGTTTACTCCCATAGGGAACAAAAGTTTAGAGTTCTTCGGGTTGTAGCCTTAACGTTCAATTCAACTTTTCTGAAAGACTTTATCTACTTTGAAAACACAAAACCGTGACTATACCGGATGTCCCAAATTTAGTGTTACAGCCAATATCTCCCTTAAACGGCAAAATAAAAAAACTTATTCAGATTTTATTGAAAATGGCTTGGAACGCTCTACGAGTATTTAAAAGTGACCTCTGCACAGAAACTACCCCAACCCAATTTTCTCAAAAAGCACCGAAATGGTTTCTTTATTTTTTAATTAAGTATTTTAGATTTTAAACACAACAATATAAGCAATAGTAATTTTCTGTTAAATTTTAACTGAAGAAAAAAATTATGCCTCTGTTCCACTTTAAATTTTATAACTATGTAAACTCGTACAAGGCAGATACTTTAAACAATTATAGAAGGTAAACCAGAGCAGAATGTTCATAAATGTAAAATTTTTAATTTTGATGAACGTAATCCCATTTTGCGATACCTACGCCTTTATAAATATTTTTTTTCGATTAAAATTTAATAGAAAATTATTATTACTTATACCGTTGTATTTAGAATATAAAATACTTCATTAAAGAATAAAGAAAATATAGGGGTACCTACTATTTAAAAAAAATGGAGTTGGGGGTAGTTTCTGTGGGGTTTCTGCCTAGAGGTTACTTTTAAGAACTCTGTCTTGTAGAGCTTCCTAAGCCATTTTCAACAAAACTTGAATATTTTTTTTCATCTTGCCGTTTAAGGGAGATATTGTCTGTAACACAAAATTTGGGGCACCCGGTATATACATGTATTTAAAATTCGTCTTGCGGCTGTTTATTTTAATAAAAAGATTATAAAAATGTAGAAGTTTTGAAGTAGGTACTATTAAAAAAATTAATTACCTAAATAAAAACTAAATTACATTAATAAAAAATAAATTAACTAAATAAATATTTAAATATGTTTTAATTTAATTAAATAGTTCTTTTTTTTAAATTGGTGTTTTCTTTTCTGATGGTAGTTTTTAAATGATGTTTGTACCGCAAGGAAAGTTTTAGATAATGAAACTCGATAATATTATATTAATGTTGTAATAAAATTCGAAAGAGAATTTACCTTAAGACGCGGCCAGCCTCTCTGCTCCTGTAAATGTCGCATTTGTGCAGCGGACGGTTGAAATCACTCGGATCGTATTGACCGGCAGCTTTGCACAAAGCTCGGTAAATTTGAAACTGAAGGAGCGTGCTGACGAAATATCTGCAAACAAACCTTGTTTACTAACGCAAGAACAAACGAGCGCACAAGTTTAAGGACACAAGTTGTTAGCGCTATTATCCTTACAAAAGAGTCTTAATTACTGTAATTCTATGAATGATGGCAGCCGACTGCGTTCATGTAGTATACGTAGTGTTACGTAAAGGACACCTAATGGCCTCCGGTTTAACGCAACTGAAAAATTACTTTCTCAATCCGTGGAAACGGACAGCAACTTTCGAGCGGGAGAAGACTTTTGCACAATGTGGTGCAGTCGAAGTGGCGGTGGTGTGTATACAGCGAAAGTAAGGTGGAGGTATAAAAGTGGCCGAAGCCCGGTCACCATCAAACAGTTCATTTCTTGAACTCTCTTAGAACTTCACACGAATTACAATGAAGCCTTTGGTGAGTTTATAAGTGTTCGTGTATTTTAAGTGTAAATGGAGTGACACAGTGACCCTCACATTTTGGATTATTTTGTGTTATAGTGAACAAAATATTTAAAAAAAATCGATGATTTCATTTCTAAAATATTTTGTTTATTTCAGCTGTTAATTTCGTTCTTAGTCCTTGCTGCAGTGGTTTGTGCCCAGGCAGAGGAGAAGAAATCAGTCGAAGCTAGCGACAAAAAGCAAACCAAACGCGGCTTGCTTACTTTAGGATATGGATATGGTGGAGATTATGATAATGGATACTCATTAGGTCAGGGAGGTCATGGTTTAGAAGGCGGAATTGCCCTAGGAGGAGGAGGAGGAGGTCTTGGCGCAGGAGCTGGATTCGGTCATGGCTACGGTAGCATTGATCTTGGACATAACACTCACGTGCAGAAGACTATAACTTGGATCAAGGGTATTCCCGTACCATATCCGGTAGAAAAACACATTCCCGTTCCCGTTGTAAAACAAGTACCAGTACCAGTGAAAGTTCTAGTACCACAACCTTATCCTGTGGAGAAACAAATACCTTATCCAGTTAAAGTACCTGTTAAAGTACCTGTACCCGTACCTCAACCCTACCCAGTAGAAAAATATGTACATGTTCCCGTGAAAGTACCAGTTGACAGGCCCTACCCTGTTAAAGTCTTGGTGCCTCAGCCATACCCAGTAGAAAAACACATTCCATATCCAGTTAAAGTACCTGTACCTCAACCCTACCCAGTAGTTAAACATATACCAGTTGAAGTTAAAGTACCAGTTCATGTACCGCAACCGTACCCAGTCTACAAGACTATCCCAGTGGAAGTTAAAGTACCAGTAGACAGGCCTTATCCAGTGCATGTACCTCAACCTTATCCAGTTCATGTTGAAAAGCCAGTTCCTGTCCCAGTTGAAAAACCTGTTCCATACCCAGTTAAAGTTGCCGTAGATAGGCCCGTACCTTACCCTGTTGAAAAACCATATCCAGTACCTGTTAAAGTACCAATTCCTGCCCCGTACCCAGTAATCAAACAAATTGCGTATCCTGTTGAGAGACCAGTGGCTATCCCAGTCAAGGTACCAGTCGACAGACCATACCCTGTTACAGTAGAAAAACACGTACCATACCCAGTCGAAAAACCAGTCCCATATCCAGTTAAAGTAGCAATTCCCGTTCCAGTACACGATCACTATGGATCACAAGTAAGTCTTGGAGGTGATTACGGAGGCGACTACGGCGGTGGCGACTACGGCGGTGGCAACTATGGCTACAGCCATGGACATTAAAAATCTGGTGATCTACACTGAGTGTGATTCTTGTAACTATGTGTATTTATATGTTGTATTCTTTAAGCAGTCTTCTTCTAAATGTAATTTATATTTCTTAATAAATGTTATAAAAAAGCGTCTGCTCTTACTTAGATGATTATAGGAATAATTGCAGGAATTTTTACGCGAATATTTCTTTCGCATCGATGAAAGGAATTTGCCACTTTCTTTTGTGTAACGCAGATAATTACCGGGATAGCATACTTCGTTGAATCCACAACGTACGCTTGCGAAACGAGATTTCCTGTCAACAAAATTACGTGCATGCAATGTTACGCATATGTGCAGGTACGCAACGACTTTTAAAATAAAATTCGAGCGAAACGGCTGCCGCTGTTTTGACGAAATGCACACGTTAATTGCAAGTTGGATAACTTGCCTAGTTTAATTAAATATATTCATTAGAGATAAAACCAATATCCTACGTCGATTTCTATTATGCAATGTAATTAGAAACAAGTTTCAAACTGTTTAGAATAAAATATATAATATTATACAATATATAATAATAATATACAAAAAATAATAATTATAATGAAATGGGCTTGTTATAATAACTGTATAAAACAAAAGTTCTTAACCAAATGGTCAAAAACAAAAGGGTAGTATCAAAATTTACTTAATGATAAAAATAAAAATAGAATTAATTGCAAAATCTGAAAATTTTAATACTTGATTTCTTAAGAAAAATTACTGTAAAGTAAAGATTTACAAATGTCAAAACAGATTTGTAAGATTACAGATTAAGATTAAGAAAGTCTTAACGATGCATAATAAATCAAACACAACATATTTAATATTAAAATATTTTTTGCCATCTTAACCTCTTTTTGTCACATGGGTCAAATTAGGAACGTACTATTTTTATGGGTCTATAATTAAAATAAGTTAAATTTGTTTACTATGTACCCTGTCTTCCTACTGTTCCAACATAGGAACGAATATTACTTCAGTTTTTGTGACCAGCGTGGCCATCTATGGGATATTTAGCACAAATTATATTCAGTAACAACTGGTTGTGACAGTTTATTATATTGTCTGTGTTTGTTTCAACAAAGCGACTACAAAAGTAAGTGAAGAAACGATTTCAAAATATGTACGTCGTTTCTACATGTAATAGGTGCACGATAAACAAGTTGTGGAGCATAAATTGCAACTTGTGTTTATAATATGAAAAAATCTTTTCGTTCCACATCTGGAACATTCGTCTACACCAGTAATCTATTTTGTTCCAAGTTAGGAACAATCGGCATTCAAATTCACAAAATTATTTGCTCCCCTCTAGGACTAAAATTATGTCTACTGAAGAGGATATTGGTCCATATCCACCTAGCGACAGTGAGGATGATAACTTTGACGACAGTGATGAAGATCCTGACTACGTACCAAAAAAAAACGACTGCCATAGAAAAACGAAAAGGTGAAATATCATCAGAAGAGGATTCGGAAGAAGATCAGTCTCTCGCTCCCAGCACATCTACAGGAAGCAGACAAAAAGATAACCCAAATAAAAGAGTTGCCCATAAATGGAAAAAAGTCTCTTGTACGTCTTTACCATTACAAATACCAGAGAGAGGAGAACCCTGAAATAGGTAGACCTTATCACTACTTTCAAATCTATTTTGACAAAAATTTACTAAAACATGTTGTTTTCGAAAGCAATAGATATGCTTTACAAAAAAATCTAAACAAGCCACTGCTCCTGGAAGAACAAGAATTAGAAATATTTTTGGGGACGGTAATTTACATGTCAATTTTTGGACTTTCACGAAATAGGATGTTTTGGGCAAGAGAAACAAGAATACCAATGGTAGCAGATAGACTTTCACGAGATAGGTGGGAAACCATAAAAGCCAATCTTCACTTCAACAATAATGAGGAAGAGGTTAGAAGCCCTGATCGAGATAAGTTATTCAAAATAAAGCCACTTGTTACCCACTTGTGCGGTAAATTCAAAGGGCAAACTTTTGATTTGATGCCTCAAATGATGTGCATTGACGAACAAATAGTGCCATTTCGTGGTCATTCAAATTTAAAACAATACAACCCCAAAAAAACTAATAAATGGGGCTATAAAATATTTGTGTTATGTGATGTGAAGGGCCGTACATTTAATTTCGAAATTTATACTGGAAAAATCTTACCTGTTGAAGGAAAACCTGAGATTGGTGCTAGTGGGAATATTGTATTGAGACTGTGTGAAACAATTCCTGACCATAAAAATTGTTTATTGTATTATGATGATTGGTTCTCTTCTTTACCTTTGATGACATTACTACTTACATAAAAATGGAATCGGATCTTTGAGCACTATACGAACTAATAGAATTCCTGGAATACAATTACCTAGTGACAGTGAGATGAAAAAGGAAAGGAGAGGAAGCTATGTCGAATATAGTAGTCACATAGATGGTGTTGAGATAAGAGTTGTCAAATGGTTTGACAATAAGGCTGTAACACTTGCCAGTACTTTTTGTGGAGCTCAGCCTATAGACGAAGTAAATCGTTTTTCAAAAAGAGATAACGATCGAATTGATGTTACTCGTCCCAATATTGTAAAGCAATACAATGCATTCATGGGAGGAGTTGACCTCTTAGATGGACTTATATCTTACCACAGGATCCACATCCGATCTAAAAAATGGTATCTTCGCATAATCTTTCACTTTATCGACATGTGTTTAGTAAATGCTTGGATAAGATATCATGAAGATTTAATTGCACAAGGACTGAACAAGAAAGACATCTCCGATCTTTTAGCATTTCGAAGTCAAGGTGGTAAATGGTATCTTCGCATATTCTTTCACTTTATCGACATGTGTTTAGTAAATGCTTGGATAAGATATCATGAAGATTTAATTGCACAAGGACTGAACAAGAAAGACATCTCCGATCTTTTAGCATTTCGAAGTCAAGTTGCTGAAGGCCTATGCATGATTGATAAACCTTCAATTACAAAAAAAAAACGTGGCCGTCCATCGTCTGCAGATGCCATAGATGTTGCCTTCGAGCAAAAGAAGAAGAGAGGTCCCGCAAAACCAATTCCTCAGTTTGATGTGCGAAGAGACAAGATTGGACACTTCCCCATGGAAGATCTTGTTCGACAAAGATGTAAAAATCCAAACTGTGGCCTTAAAACCTATTTTAAATGCATTAAGTGCAATATATATTTGTGTATTACAAAGAATCGCAATTGTTTTCTGCAATTTCAGATGTAATTGTTTTTATTTTCTATTAAATTTAAAAATGTATCCGTCGCCTATTGGGTCAAATTAGGAACATACTTTCAAATTGTTTTTTCAATATTTTTTCGACTAAACATGTATCGTTTTGTGTTTGGTACTTAATACTTAATACTTAATACTATCATTTTCAAGCATTATATATTTTTTTAAAGATTAAAATAAAATTCAGGCTAAAAGAGGTTAATTAATAGACTAATATCAATGTGAAAACACATACCTTCTTTTTTTTTCAAATCGATAACTTAAACAAAGAACGAAATTATCTAAATTTCAAAAATTCAAAATTTTACCACCATTCGTTTTCAACTAGAAAAATAATGGAGTCATAAAATGTAAATAAATAATTTAATACTTTGACGTTTTTTCTATGATTTTACTTTGTTCTGTAAGGCCCGTGTGACACCATGCAAGATTTGATAACATTTTTGTTACAAAGTGAGCGAGATGAGCTACCACAGTGAATTCTGTTTGGTTGAATTGGCACTTCTCGCTCACTTCGTAACAAAAATGTTATCAAATCTTGCATGGTGTCACACGGGCCTAAGAGGCCAAAATATTGAAATATTCATCCTGATTTTTAAATATGTCACAATGCGATAAAATTCTTCTAAATTTAAATATACCATATGACTTTTTTTATGACATAAAATGTCTTTTTTTATAAATAAAATAAAATTATATACACACACTTTGGCTGCCTACATACTTGAATGAACACTATATACAGACAGATCTTTTTTTTACTATATGCCGATCGTCTAGATGTGAGTTAAGAAAATATACGACGAAATGACATGATATGACTAAAGTCGCAAGCTGTTTCACGAACGTTAGAAGGAGATAACTACATAAAAGTTCTTTGACTTATTGATCGACTGATCGGCATACAGGGTGTGTCATAAGTCGCGACGAAAAATTTCTAAAACTTATAAAAAAAATTATTACTAATAGTAACAATAATTGAAAAATAATGGGTCGAATCTACTCGTATATTCTGTAAGGACCGCAAAATCTATAAGCCTGTAACTTAATTTTCCAAAAATGGAATTCTGAAGTTCTCAGTATGATAGCATTTCTTGTAAGTCTCTAAATCATATCTTAGACAGAACCTCAAAATTCCATATTTTAATATTTAAGGCTTATATTATATTATGGTAACGATTAAAATTACCACAAAGAAATTCGGCGGACACCCACCTATACAAGATGGAAAAAGACAAAAATTTAAATTTCTTCAGAAATTTACCTCTAATACGCGGACACTTGCCAAAACCCAGATATCCTTTTTTATTTATTTCGAAAGCCTCAAACACGACTTGCCTTGGAAAAGTTCCCTAAATCAGAAAGGAAAACTATGTTGGTTCCTTTGATGTTTTCATTTCCAATATCGATGACCTTCAACACGGGAACCATAATCCTAGGATGTACAGGACGTAGTAAAATGCAAATAGGACTATAAACACAAATTGAAGTACGTTCGAAAAATACACTCAGCGAGTCAAATTTCATCTAGAAAAATCAAATATTTAACTTATAAGTATGTGTAACTCCAAATTGCAAAAATAAAATTCAATTGGGAAGTTTCTAAAATTTGCGATTTTTTTCTACAATGTCATTAATGTTCTGTTTCTCTTTGCGTATGCAACTATGCTTTTATAAAATTTTGAATTTAGTGTTTACTTCAGAATTATGCCAAATTGTAACGGCCATTTTTTTAAATTGTTCTCCCTAGTTGGCCGTGAATTGTTAGTTAAGAACCAGCCTTGCTAGAAATTTAATAACTTGGCCTGCCGGGTGTGCACTTTGGTTGGGATGCATAAAACGAAGTACATGCTAATGCTTCAAGCACCTACTTCGAAAGTGAAGTACCTACTATAGTAACGTAGAATTTACTATGCGATATAGTAGATACTAGAGCACAAGAGCACATAGAAGTTTTTACTTCGCTGTAGAAGCACCTACTGTAGTATCTACTTCAAAGCCTCAGATTCATTTTAATAGTAAATACTACTGCAGCGTAGTATTTACTACGTGCTGTAGTATCAACTTTGCTTTCGTAGTATATGTTTCAGAACTGCAGTAGGTATTTTATGTAATAGAAGATACTTCCAAGAATATACTAATTTGAGAAGTATTAGCATCTACTTCGTTTTATGCATACCACCCTTTCATTACGCATGATAGGGATTTCAAATTCCTGTTCTCCTATCGAATATATCATAATATAAAGCACTAAACGGCATAATACGTAGCCTTGTATTATGCATTAGTTAAAACTACTTTTACTATGTTTTTCGAATAAATGAGCTTTAAAAATTAAAAAAGAAAAACTAAATAAGCAGATATTTTTGTATTCCACAGTTTTGATCAAGCAGGCAAACTTCTAATTGATAAACTTTATTGATTTCTTAAATTTTGTCATGAAAAATAGAGACTTCAAACGTAATTCGTATTGAAAAATATTTGTTCATAAATTAATAGGTACTACACCAAATGGCCGTTTGCGTTAAAAGCTTTTACGAACATTGCTTAACATTCTAGAAATAATAGTTGCCGATTATTCATTCCACAATTCTACCTCTCCTCTCATTAAAATCGCGGAAAGGAGTCCGATTTTAAATAAGGCCACAAGAAGAAATCGTTTGGTATGACCATCGTGGATCAATAAGCCTGCATTTAGCATGGTGTTTTTTATAACAATAACTTCAAAACGGAAGCAAGAATTTACAATTATAAAAAATTGCATTGAAATTCCTATAGTGCGTAATCAAAGTGGGCACCCGGTATATCATAATCTCATTTTTCTTATTGAAGGAAATTGCTAAATTCGGCAGTTCTACTTTTTACTGCTTGCTTGCACCGCCTGAATTGCCGAACTCAACAAATGTCATAACATAAACATTTTATTTATTTTATTAGTTTAAAAATGGGATTATGCTATTTCATACGTCATCGTCAGGTCGAGTGAGTCTGGTTCACAACTCATGGCTAAACTAGGGAGAGAAATTTAAAAAAAGGCACGTTATGTACCTAATTAAATGTAAAATTATTTATCATTTCGACAGCTTAATTTTTGTCAGTATGTTAAAAGAACTTTATCTTTAAAAAAGATGATCTTATTACAACAGCTTTAACCCTTAAAATTGAAAATTTCTTCAAGTTTTTAACTGCAATAAGTGTCGTTGCATTTTCTGACAAATTGTTATTTTGCAGTTTCATTTCTACTTCTTTTGAAGCGGCAAATTATATGTAAATTTTGCGTTTTAGTTATTGGACCATACTTTTACCATTCATAACTCTCAGCAAAATGCGAATTACGATTTTAACTAACTGTACTATAGTGGATCATGTATCACAAACAAATTCAACGGAAGATGCTCGTAAAAATAATCAGTGGAAGTTATGTTATAATTTAGGAAAACTATACTGTGTAAAAAATTTTTTAGCGCGCGTGACAGTTGAGAAATTAGAGAGTTTTAGCCATTTTTACGGTATGGATAACGTTTACGCTAAATGCTACAAAACTATTAATGCGCGTGCTCACAAATATATGAGCAAGCGCGTTACTCTTTTTACAGCATTTAGCGTAAACGTTATCCATACCGTAAAAATGGCTAAAACTCTCTATTGACTGCTGAGACTCCATATTTTATTGTATTTACGGTAACATTAATTTATATAATATAAATATAAATCGTCTAAAAAGTATCCGGAATTTTGAAATTTCTATCAATATATTGCTTATTATAAATATTATATTATATTTGCGATATTTTTAGAAGCGCAGTATTTTGTCAAAATCATATTCTTCAAAGAATCTAACAAAAAGTGAAAAGTGAATGTCAACACTTTTAAACGAACAGAAAAATTTGAGTATTTGTGTCAAACTTGAGAAAAACGAAAAATGATAGAACGTATTTTCAACAAAAGAGTTCATAATTAAAGAAAAAAGGAGAAAAGAGAAAAAAAGTAAGCAAAAGATCAAATATCGGCATAAATTTAACACGCATGAAACACCAAATCTACTCAGGATGCAGTTGATTTGATTTCAAGCTCCCTGAACGTTTAATATAACTTTCAGAATTAAATAGAAATTACATAAACAAATAACTAGAATTATTTTCCTCTATTGTAATTGTTTCGTTCATAAATTCAAAAACTCAAAACTGCAGTGTTATTTTCTTTTTTCCAGATACTAAATTTTAAAGTTTACTTTCTATCAGATTATGATACTGTGTCCGACGAATCATATTTCAATACAGTTGCATTATAATTGTTGTTCAAAAGGTACTATTCAACTATTCAAATGAATATTCAGACCGACAAAAATCATCTAACACCGAATTCTTGTTCGTAAATTTCGCCATTTCACACTGTTATGTTGATGGAATGGCAGGGGTATCAAAAATTTTGTATCCGCAACTGTACATACTTATAACCAAGCTTACAATTTCGGCCCAAAGTTTCATTTAAATATTTCGACAATTTACTACTTGAACTTTATCAAACTGATGGAATGTGGAAGAAATTCAGTCATGATGCGTTTTGATATTTGTAAATGTCCGATTACATTAATTTCTTCTGAAAAAAATTAATTTTGTTAATGGTATAAGGACTGCAAGCAAAGCTTCGCAAAGTTCGAAATTAAAATTTGGTTGCTTTGGAGTTCTAGGAGTGTATCTTACGGATGGACCAGGATCACGGGATTTATGATAAGTACTAGCAACGTGGCGCATCAAAACCTTCTTCCATTTGGTACAACTTTGTTGTCGAAAACTATACAAAATATCCTTTTGCATTCCAAAACTTCTTTAAAATCCTCCTTATATTTGTCCGTTTTAAACTAATTTGCAAAAGTGAAACAATGCTTCTATGCACTAAACCAAAAAAAAAAACAAGTTTTCAAATAATGTTGACAAATGATGTATCGAGAAAAATAATATACAATGCAAATGCTAGATTTCTCTAATCAGATAGATGCTCCTCCACTTCTCGCCGCGTCAGAACGTGCGAAGGCGAGGAAAGTACAGTCCGATACAGCACAGTTATCTTCGAAGTGGGCCGAAATAGTAATCCTGCTTATAACAATATGCAATATTAATCTACAACTACTAATAGGCTATTCTTTAACAAGAAATAATAATTAGGTAGCGAGTTTCGAAAGTTTATTCGGTAAAAACGTACGAGCAGTCATTATTAAAAAATGATAATCACAATAACGGTATCATTAATTCGGTAGTGCAGAATAAATCTTGCTCAACGCGATTAATTGCACGTGTGTTCATCACTTGTGACGCTCGTTAAGAACGCGAAGGTGTAATTATTTTTTCCATAGTTAGCGGAATAATCATGATACTTCTTAAGTAATAATTGCTGTAAGCATACGACGAAACATAAATCGAAGCAAAAAAAAAATCTAGGTGCAGATATCGACCTTCGCGGATCTTTCTCACTTTTTTTCTGGAACGTTTCCAGCTCGTCCTTCAAACATGTACCTATTATGTTACGACAAACCTGCAAAAATTATTACCACACCCCCGGAATGGCTTTCGCAATCGTATTCTTCACATCTGATGCAGAGTTCCCATCATTTTTATGCATGCGTTTGATATTCTATTGTGTATTAAGTGTCGTGTTGGCATAAAGACATTTTAATTTGAATATGAGAACAGGATTTGGTTTAGAGACAATACTTTTTGAATTTTCACTGTAAAGATTCGAAACAGAATTCTTTCAGCAAATGGATTAGTAGTCTAGAAAATGATTCTGTATTTATTCGTAAATAATGATCAAATACTGAAAAACATTATAAAACTATAATAATAAATTCATGACAGTGTGACGGTGATTAACGATAACGAAGTGAAAAAGAAAATTAAATAATTAATCAATTAATAAATGGATGTTTGAACTACAAGACGTGCAATAAGTACGTCTAGGCAACTGACCTCAAGCTACACAGATATTAAATAATAAGTGAAAATCTCAGATATAGGTTGTTGTGCAACGTTCAATAAATTATGTTAATTTAATCTTAGTTCGCAGTTTAAAAACGCCTCGAAAAAAATCGTTATATTGCGAACTGACTTTGGTTTAAAATGTCAGGATTATTTCTAATTCACTTTTGTGTAAAAACGAATCTGTAATAGGTGTTTGTGACGTAACAAAAAAACGCATGGTATTCGATGTTACAATACGTATTTAATTAAAATTATAGTTGCAGTATTATTTTTAATAGTGTGCACTGCCTTCTAGATAATTTTTTATCAGCAAAATTTGATTCAAAAGAATTATTGGGTTTTATTGCTAATATTCGTAATTACAGGTAATTTTGAATAGAAAACTGTAAGATATCCCTATACCTAAATGCAACCGTTTTTGAAATATTTTTAGTTTTGTAAATTTCTGTGCTTTAGCACCCTTTCCTTTTTGAACTTATATTTTTTATTTCAGTAATTTTTATACATATTCAAAGCTTACTATGCAATAAATTGCGATATTTACACAGACTTTCATTTATCTTTTTAAGAGAAACCTTATTATAACTAGATAACTAACAGGTTTGGGTGCAATCAGGACGTTTGATTTTAAGTTATGAGTGTTAGTTAAGTGCCTAAACTTCTAATGAATGGGTTCCGTGAATCACCTTGTATAATAAGCAAATAATAGTATTCATTTATTAGCGTACCATACAAAATCATTGTTTTAATGTTGGCTTTTTGTTTTTATAAATTATTGCGTTCATTGTTCCAATGTATCGCCATCTAATTAAGAAATATTTCTGAATGTTGAAAGCAAGCTTCACGCATGGAGTGATTTAATTAATTTCAAACTTTTTTATATGGGAAAATTCAAGAAAAGTAAAATGTAAGAAGCTTCGTGCTATAATTGATTATTATGAAGGCAGGCAATGTGAATTATATTGTTATACAATCACACTATTGCATTATTAGTACTATTGTACCGATAAGGTATACTTTTATTTGGAGTAACAATTACTGAGAAAATTCAGGGAAATTAAACGTCTGTATTCATGCAACTAACAATACACAGTTTTAAATAGCAGATGGATGTGAATACACACGGCAAATCCATGTCCATGTGCAAGTATGGTTGCATTCGTCAGTGTTAGCATTTTAATGTTGAAAACCTTCGACGACTAATCTAGGTAGACTGGACAAACGAGCTTTAAAATGTAGCTAATAAGTGCACAGGAGTAAAAGGGGATCTGTTTACTAAGACTAACTTAGTGATTGGTTACTTTCAAATTGCAGTCGATAATTTTCGGCGGATGTCGTGTAACGCAAGAGAACTCATAGGCGTAGATACTAGTTTTATTACGTGTATCTGTATTTAATGAATTAATTCAATATAATTATCTAATTAATTAAATTAATAATTCGTAATAAATAATCTATTATTATTTCAGTTAACAAGTATATTTTTTGTAATATTCGATTTTTACCTCCATTTAATGAATGTGCATTAGGGATGAGTAAACAGTACCCCACCTTTCCTACCCGCCGCAAGATCTGTTGATGTTGCTTTCAAACAAACCGTCCTAGTTTGCACTGGCATTACCAGTCTATCTTGATTAACCGTCGAAGTTGAAAACTGAACGCATAATTAAATCGCTTACAAATAGATAAAAAGAAGTTATGATAATTGATAAAACATCCTAAAATTTAATTACAAAAAATAAAACCATTTGAAAAAATAAAGAATAGTGAAATCGCATTCTGTATTCGAAATCAAATCCTCCAAGGATTTAAAAATGTTAATTGAAGGAAATTTAAAAAGATCCTTTTATCAAATGAAGGAAGAGAACCAGTATATTCAGCGTGATATGTCCGTTGTCGATAAATCAACCTAGAACTGATAGCAATTCGATTTGTGTGGAGTGCAAGTACGCTGCACACATCAATTCCTTTAACCATACCTCTGTGAACACTTTCTTAAAGAGCTAATACGCATTTCGTCCACAATGCGGACATCATCAGCGCTAGACTGGAAATTAAAAATTAACTTAATTGTCCAGAAATATAAACCTTGCCAACTCGTTAAATTCTCTGAAATATGAAAAGGATGCATCTCGAGGATGCAGTTTGTCTCCATTTATTGCTAATTAGTAAATTTGAGTTAAATTTAAAACGCAGCTTAAATTATTTCCCTAAATTATGGATTAGATTTGTAGACGATTTTTTGCTTCTTCAGTAGAAGAATTTATTATTATTTAAAATATTTCCCGACCCAAAAGATTGTGTTAATAATTTAACATTAAAATTTATATAATATTTATGATACGCCGGCGGCGGCGGACATAAACATTGCGTTGATGTCGGGAACTCGAGAATAATGCATTATTGATTTTTGTGTCTATGAATAACTAATTAAATTGAAGTTATATGCTATAAGATGTAAAGTTTAATTATCTAAATCTAAGAAGTGGCCTAATGAAAGTAGAGTTGGCTATGCAACTAAATACGCACGTGTGCACTTATTTCATCGAACGTTCCTTGAGTCACTTTGAGGTTTCTACAAAGCAAGAAAACCGTTTTTATTTAAAAAAATTAAAGCAGATGCGTAAAATTATCACTGCCTGCTGCGTCAAGACACGTTTGAACTCTATGAATAACTGCGTGAGTAACGTTAAAGAACTTTTCCGGCGTGTTATTTATGTTACAATTGATTGACAATTAGTAATAATATGACGTTATCCATTTAAATTCCAACGCCTATCCTAATTCATCTTTATAATGATCGCTTGTTATTAACACGTGTTATATTAATGATAACGATTAATAATGTTCTTTTAATTAAATTCCTTTACCTACACTGCTTTAATTTAGGTAAAAAGCTATTTACAACACTTCTTTTGAATAGTAATCTGATAAATAGTCGTGTATAAACAACTAACTACAATTCTTATTTATAGGTCTCTGTCATGTTGTCACCTTGATCGATTTACGAGTTATTAACAGGTTGACGGGCGCTTTATATTCGCAAACAATATTTATCTGTGGGTGTAATAAAATCAATCTGAAATATTATTGGAGAACTCATAATCTTATGTTTTATAAACTTAAATGTGCACATGAGATAAAACAAGTCCGGCTCTGAAATGTCCCAGCAACCGCCGTAGTCTGATAATAAATTACCCTTCTTAGATAGCTTAGTAAATAATAAATTAGAAAATTATATCTACCGAAAGTCTACTAATGTCAGTAGATTAATTAATGTGGACTAAAGCCACTGCAGTCAGCACAAACTTTTTACATTATTTTTTTTTAGAAAACTGATAAGTATCGTTTCCTTTAAATGGTAAAGTTGCCATATTATCCACAATACACAAAAAGTTTTAAAAATATTTTCATAATTCTGTATTAAAATAGTTTTCAACAATAAGGTAAATAATTTAAAAAAATTACCGGAACAGCTTAGGAAACTTTACTGGCCAAACTTTTCGCCCTAGACTGGAATGACATTTACACTAATTCTGACCCAAATGAAAAATTTGATTTGTTTCTGAATAAATTTCTAAAAGCATTATAATGACGCCCTACAATTCCTCAACAACCTAAGGAAAATTATTTTACACCATCTATCTACAAAAAATTATATATAAAATTCACAGAAGTTGTAAGGGAACAATAAAATATTAAAAAAATCTAGAAATTATCTGACAGCTAATCAATAAGGAAATGGACAGAAAGCAAAAGCTTGAAAACAATAAAGGCTCGGTCAGAATTGAATTAGTGCAAATCGATACTGCAGATTGGCCGTACTGCAGATTGGAAAATGTTTGACAGATGTAAATTGTTGTTCCCCTGTCTTCAGCTCAGATACTATAAAATATTTAAATATTTATTTATATACTATAAAATATTTTGCAGTCGATGCAGCATTGTCACTCATACATTTATCAAGCTTATGAAAACGATATGAAAAGAAAAGCCCAATTTTGTGACCTTAGTAAATCCATCGACTTATGGACTACAAGCTCTATCTGCAAAACTCCGATTACTATGGAATTTGAGGTATATAGGTATACAGGGTGACCCTGATTTTCTGTTCTGTTTTCAGCCGTTTACTTCGCAGTTTTCTGTTAAAAGTGCTCTATTTGGAGGGTTCGTACAAGAAAAGTTCACTACCGTGGGAACCGTTTTTTGCGGTTTTAGAATGAGAAAATATAGAGGAATAGGTTTACCTGAAGCTTTATATGCATTTCTGGGACATGCGGTATACTGCTTGATCTATGAACTTGTACCTCAGTGGAACACAACAAGTTGTATATCATAATGGTAAATACATCAAACCGATAAGTGTAACACAAGGGATAGTCCAAGGTTCCTTACTCGAACCTCTTACTTACTCTTACTTAACTTAATTTACATTAGCAATTAACATTACTTAACTTAATTTAAATTAACGATTTATATACTTACAATGTAACTTGCAAGCCTTATTAATATGAGAAGTAACCCTCGCGCTTTTATACTTGAGTAGGGGCCGGTCTTTCCTTCTCTTGATAAACTAACTGACGGATAACTATTATGGAATCAATCTATAAAAATGAATCAACCATTCATAAAAATCAAGTTATTCGCTGGATAACTTTAACGGGAAGATGGAACGACCATCCTCTAGCATTTATTCTGTTAAGTAAAAATTCGAACCAGACACATAAAGACAACAGCACTTTACGATCATTTTAAAATTTCAGCTTTTTGACAACATATTAAACACTCTTATTTTAGGCAAAACATCGCTTGACAAATGAGGTACGTGTACCAAATAACGCCATACTTAATTTAATTGAATTTGGCACCTAAACCATTTTTCAAATTTCAACCTAACTGAATCTGTAGACATAATAGAACAGTACATAGAGCAAATTAAATGCGTTTGACAATATTAACTTTTAGAAAATAAGGCTTTAATGTGAAAGTCCAATTGACGTTATCGGGAACATAGGTTCCAAATAAGGCCAATCTTAACATGGTATTTTATTGAATGATTTTGAATCAAAACTTTTATGTAGGCTTCAACTTCTATGTACTACAAGTATGCTGACACTAACAAACAGAATGTTTGTAACATATAAATAAATACAGCCTGTATCATAACGTCCGACAAATATTCACACCACGCGATTCTATGTTGAAAGTCATTCAGAAAATTATGATACCACTTTCCTCTTAAGTTGTGAAGTTATTGATAGTTGAAAATTGATTTTTGTTTCAGTAAGGAGCGATAAATCTACCTAATTTCGTCAAGAAGTACATAAAACATGCAATAGATTAGTTAACTCAATAATATTTTCACCTTTTTTCCCCCGGTTTACTTCCAATTTACATTTCACTAAAGCAAATTCTTTGTATTTTATAATCTGAGACGATGTTGTAACTGTGTAAATGTGTATCCAGGTATTTTCGCAGAATTCTCCTGCTTCTTACTGAAAATCAGGTTGCTAAGAAACGACGTTCCGGAATAGTGGGATTAAATTGAATTAAATGTGCTTTTCTTTACACTGCGCGGCCATATTTAAAAAACTTTGATCGGCTGTATTTTGGAAACTAAACGTTATTGGAGAAAATAATATTATATTTATCGATACAGTTTTTAACAGAGAGTCGCGTGGTGTGAATATTTGTCGGACTTTATGATACAGGTTGTATATTGCTGCTTAAATACTTATTCAGTGTCTTCTGTTAATTTAGCGACCGAAACCATACGTTGAAAATAACCACACCTTATGTTTGAATAAAACAGTTTTATATGGTGCGTTGTTTTTTGTGGTAAGAACCTAAAGGCCGCAATGAGAAAATTTTTTAGAGCTTTCCTAGAATTCAAAATTAAGTTTAACCTTTAATAAGACGTTCAGTAAAAAATGTTAGCGTTGAAACAAGCAAATTTTATTTAAGTCAACGCACTAAAATTTGTTGACTTAACTATTTCATTTTCTCAGTGTATTTATGCCATGTTGTATTTTGTATATCATGTATGTACGAGCCCTAACAACTAAATATTCGGACAGACAGTTATTTTTAAAATATCTGTTAATTTTTCTGGTTATAATTATAAAAACAAAATTGTATAGATTTATTAAATCCACCATTAGAATATAACGTAGATATACTACGCACGGCTCAGTTGTACAATGCCAGCTTAAATTTAAGCTGAGTATTAAACCCATAACGATTATTTCAATAATTGTTGTTAAGGGTTTACACTTTGACTTAAAGTAAAGCTGGAATTGTACAATTCCAACTACGTGTAACCTCAAATGTCACATTCTAAACGTCTCCTAAATTTAAGCTGGGCTTAAGTGTTTGGCGCAAGTGGCCTTGAGTCTCATTTATTTTGAAGCATTACTTAAGCACAAGTATAAATTATTTGCAAATCGGCCAACTGCCCGCTAAGCAGTTGACGAGCGTATAGGACTGAACCATTTATTCAATTTTTCTTCATGAAGTCTCCTTGTTCCTCCGAGAACGTTTCAAAAAATTTAAGTAACTTCAAATATAACTCATTATTGCTACGCGAAAATTATAATGTTTTAGAATACTGCAAGACATCCTAACGTCAAAAAATGGCTTTTAATATTAGGTATATTACATGCAAGTTCTATGACTAATCCAGAGGTCTGTAATTGCATTGAATTAAAGCATAATAATATGTATTAAAATACGAAATAAATGTTACAGACTTTCAAGTTCTTTTTCGAAATATTCTCACTTTCACTCACGAGACTGATATATATCGAAGTTCAGAGCGAATCATTTTTTAGTGGAGTTAGAAATCGTACCTATCAATCTTATTTTATTATAGTATTCTATTGGTTTTATGGCAAGGGAATAATGACCTATCTATTTTATTTTATTATAATATTGCATTGGTTTTTATGGTTTTATGGTTCAATAAATTTTCAAATTTCTTTTTTAGAAGATTGACACTCAATAAGAAGAAATGCTTATTAGTATCCACGATATAATCTATTACTCGATTTTCCATTTCGCACACGTTAACTTTCTCTTTCTGAATTTGTATCACGTTCCTAGGACGCATCTTTATGAAACCTAAAACCTAATAACCTGTGAGCAACTAAAAATCAGATTAGAGCAGGCAGTGCAAAGAAAATGCATGTCTGTGATTAAATGAAAAGTCAATAAATTTGAAAGTCCATGAATGTATTACATTAATTAATTCAGTTAATCACAGACATACATTTTCTTTGCACCGCCTACTCTAATCTGATTTTTATTTGCTCACTTTTTATTATCGTTCAATGAAAAACAGCGCTGCAGCAGAACACTGGGCTGTAGCGCTTTATTACTGCGTTCTTAGCCGAACCCAACTTCTCGTTGTAGCGTTATTCGTTGCCGCCTCGTTTACAATTAATCACAATTAAGAAAATATAAAATTCCTATCCCTAATGATTACTATAACTGCTAGAAGACCCATCTACACATAGAACTGCCCTATTGTAAATCAGTTTATTATTTATTGCTTATAACTAGGCCGGAGGAACTTTGTGGGATTGTAGTGTGAATGTCCTAATTAGAGCGCAAAAACTGTACAAAATACGTAAATAACAGTCAGTGGCGGATGTCGCCTTGCACTCGCTAACTGAAATAAGATAAATATCCATACGTAACTTTACTTACGATCAAGCGCGCCCCGCACCTGAGCAGGCGTTCAAACTTTGAACCCCACAACTGTCCCGCCGCCTGTTTATAACAGAGCGGTTCTGTATTCAACGAGTCTCCTATTTTAATTTAATTTTAAAATGAAAGATTACATTTTGAACGTATATAATTTATCTACAATAAATACTTCTACATACAATGACAACAATTAATACAAACATTTTCATTGCGTTGTCTTATGAATCCAAACTTAGATTGCAGCAAAGTTTTTGATAGCTTTTTAACAGAACGATATCAGCTCTAAGCAATTACTGAGCGGGGTTTTATACTAGGGCCTCTTTTATTTTTAATTTAATACTACTATACATGCTGTTACAAATTCGAGGCTCACCGTTGTGATCTCGGGAACGGTAAGAAACGAAGTCGGTTGCGGGTTAAATTAGGGCAAAGTTGCGTATTTTAGTGCTGAACAATAATCCATTTTGAAAATCTTCTACGATTTGTAGTTTTTGAAGTATGCAATGCAGAATGTATTAATTTTATGATCCCTACAATAACAACTAATTAAATAAAAAAGAAAATTACGTTTTTTGGAGATCTTTCAGAAACTACAAATCGTAGAAGATTTTTCAGAACGGATTATTTATTGTTCACCAAAATACGCAAATTTGTCCTAAGCTAACTGACTTTGTGTCTCTTACCGTTTCCGAGATTCCAATGGTGAGCCTCAAATCTGTAACAGCCTGTATACTAGTGGCCTTCATGAACATCTTACTGTTTGGGACTTGTATCAATTTACTGATGATACCCAATTTTACTGTTCGTTTCCCATTTTCTGAATTAGATAAATTCAATGATTATATAAACAGCGACTTGCTGGAATTGATTGAATTATCATATTTTTTTTCTTCATTTGTACTCGTTAAAATCATCATTAATGACTTTTGGGAGAGAAAATCAAACATGTCCTGCTAAACTTTGGTCAATATTACAGTTAATAGTCACAGAAATCCGGTTGTAGATGAATGTGAGTCTTGGGTTAAATATGGATTCTGAGTTAGTTCATTGATTCAATTTTCTTACAATGCTTTAAAGAATCTCTACAAGAATAAAGACATGCCAAGTCAAAAAATGAAACTTATGCTGTTTCGGTTACTTCAATTCTTTCTAGAATTTCTTATAGTGATGTACTTAGTTTATGAATCGGTTTTAACTTATCAAGATTTATACCGGCTTCAAAAAATTCAAATTAATTTATTGTGTCCGTTTTATTTATAATTTACGGAAATGGAAATACGTTACTGGTTGGATTAGTCAGTCTGGATGGCTTTCTATTAAATAAATATGGCGATATCATCTGTTTAAGTAGGATCTACATAGTAGTTCTGGCCGCAAGTCGCATTACAATCGTATAAACTCGCGAGAAGATTGTAGATTAAGTTCGTGAACATTTTATTATTTCGCATACGCTTAATGCGATTTGGTTCAATTCTGCCAGCGAAAAATCAGCTGTTGGATCCAATGACTTGCTAAAGCGGTGAGAATCATACATTTTTTATTATTATTCTTATGTATTTATTGCCTCATCGAACTAGGTCGAGCAAAACGGCCAAATTCGATGTCTCGTAAACAGTTCTTTTAAGGTTGTTTCTGCTTGCAAACAACAAAGCCATGGATCGCTTTATACACACTCAAATACACTCCTGCTCCTGAGGTCCTGACAAGTCTATGACTTAGGACCCTGTTGGGCAATCACCACAGATAAAAAAAAAACTGGAGAATTGTTTTCTTAAAACGTCGACGCTGTTTTAATGAATTATATTTATTTTTAATTACGCTTTATCTCTACATGATCGATTTTAGTCGCATGGAAAAGTATTGTTTACATATATTTAATCTATTAATCAATTCGGAATCAAATTAGTAAAAGGAAACCGAAAACGAAATATAAAATAAAGCCATTTAGCAAGGTGGTCCTAATTAAATAGTCAGGGTTTATTTCGTCAGGCGCTTATGTCTGCATTTGTATATTGTAAATACTTTCAATATAGACCTGTTTTTATTATATTATTATCTCCTCGATTTTATTAATTTTATGTGTATTCTAAAGTAGGAACTATCTGCGGTGTATCTATTATAAGGTCACGCAACAAAAATAATTTATAAATATGCTATTATTTTAAAGAAAGAAAAATTCATACCTTTCCAGGTTAGATACAATTATACAACAAATTCAACTGTTGACTACTTGTTTTGCTAATCAAAACACGTATTTATAACATTTTCACTTAAGTCAGGAAGTAAAATGCGTGATGTATGGCTTGCTCTATTATACAAATGCCATTTATGTGGTCTTAATTAATAAATATTAATGCAGGAAAATATGTAAAACAGAAAATATCGTCGAAAGTACAGCCTTATTGACAGTAAACACGTTCTCGTTAATTGATAATGAAATTGCATGAACTTGCTCTGGCCAACTCTTCGCACATCTGTTTTACTTTCGCCGAGTTTTCTTAAGTGGAATCTGGGTTTTTTGATACTGAACTGATAAAGCGAACGTAACGTTCACGTTAAAAAATCAAAATCAAATAGCATGACTTCAGGTTCAAGGAAACATGTAAAAGCGGTTTACGCTGAGACTTTAATAACACGTTTTGTATTTCCTTTGTAATTTAGTAATCTATACCTACATAACCATTGAAGTTTGCTAGACAGGGTGTTATCGAATTGAGAGGAATAATTTCTAAGAGTGGTAGCCTTGGATCAAGACAATCAAAAAATGTTATATAATATAGGGTCCTAAATGTATGTAAAGAAAAAAAAATTGAGTTTCAAAAACTTATATCAAAGTGCGACAAAAAGAATGGAAATTCCTGCATCCAAAGTAATATTTCCAATGGGAAAAACGATTTACAATGTTTCTTTATTTATTTTACGTCAGTTTCGCAAAAATAAATTTGTTTGGTGCTTTAAATTTCGAATAAACGCCCTTTACTTTTACATTTTTAATATACAGCGTGTCGCTAAATTCCTGGGCTCAATATATATCTCAACTTATCTCTATCCAAAAGTGCTTTGTTAAGTCAGTATTCTACTTCAAACAAGAGAACGCTTGAATTAATTTGGATGATATTTCGTATAACGTTCAATAGTAAGGTAAGTTACATGTTCAGATGGTTTGAGTAATTTACATTGGATCGCTAGTGTGAGAAACAAGGTTGCCACCGTACAAATACTGCAAGAACTTTTTTGAGGTTAGGAAGGTAACATTAATTAGTTAATTTTTAAAAAGAAGCATTCATTAGGAAACTTTTTTTAATCTTTGTAATTTTTGATATTCCTTACGATTTAGACATAAAATTGAAAAATCTAAGAGGCTGCAGCGTTTCTTATTGAAAACAGGTACAGTGTAATAGGCTGTATAGAAAAACAAAAATCTGCTAGATTTTTTTTTTTTTTCAGGTAGAGGCATTCATTAGTGAACTTTTTTCGTCTTTGCAACTCTTGATACGTGTTACAATTTTGGTTACAAAATAGAAAGATATTTTTGAAAAAAGATATAAGTTAGTACATGACAAACATACAGATTCGGTAAATGTTCAACTGGACGTCCTATTATAATGTGTGCGATAGAAAACCCACTAGAAAAACGAAGAGAGAAATTTGACTAATCACACCCACTTGTTTTCGATGCTGGCCACCACGCGCCGCGTTAGTTATCCGCGAATCGAATCGAAGCAAACTTGCAATGTCTAGTATACAAATTTCCGAATCTGTATGCTTACTACTGCATAACTAACTTATTTTTAGAAAGATAAAAATAATCTTTGTTATATTTTGCTACTTTTAATATTTGTTACAGTTTAGTTACAAAATAGAAAAACCCAAGACGCAGTAGGACATTTTTTTCAAAAACGAATGATGAAAAGTTAATTTTATTCTTGAAAAGTAAACAACCTTAATAGATTTACAAGAAATGGTCAATATGGTCACAATTTTCCCGAATATAAAGATTCAACGTCAAAATTTGAACTACATTCAATCTCTTCGACCTTTCTGCATTGTTCCTAATTTATTTGAGCAGTACCTTATCTCCTCATCCATAGAACTGCTCCGTGTTTAAAACACTAGAATACACTTTGCACTTTCGTATGCATGTAACAGTAAACCATAACAAGTGTCAAAATTTGCAAAGAAACAAAAATGTTCACTAGTGAATGACTCTTTTATAAGTAAATTATAAAACATTATAAACTTGTCATCTAAAACGTTTTTTAGAAACTGTTCCTATGAGTAAATAGACTCATTGCTATGTTATTTTAGTTTTTAAGTTTGAAAGTTGTAGCAATATTACTTGTTTTTATGATTTTGATGAATTAATTGTAATTTAGTTCGTAATTTATCATATATCAATTAGTTTTGCATATTAAAGGAAAATTATGATCCCAAAGTATTTCTACACAAATGTTGCTATTACTGAGATACAATTTTTTGTTAAAGAAAAACAAACATGAGAGAAACTATTAAAAGATGCAATCTTGAAGGCACTTCCGAGTCAAACTTCCTAGACCAGGAGCAAGTTCAATTTAGCCGATTTGATAACATGTACGGTTTCATTTGTTTAAGAACTAAAATCTACAGAATTACATGGCGATTCATTTAAGATCAAGCACGAATATGTGGGATAAGAAATTAGAAAGTTATCTTTTGTATCATAATTTAATTCGCGTTTTGACAAAAAAATGTTGTTCAGGCGCGTTTTAGTCTTTTAATACAGCTTATAAATACGAGCAACGTTAAATTGCGGGGAATGTAGCAAAATAAGGATTGAATGAATCTATTGACGCTAATAATTAATGAACGCGCATCAATTAAATTATGCAAGATGAAGTGACAATAAACATTAGTTTGGTGTAAAAAAAAACGTAAGGAATTGAGCAGATTATTAATTTAATGAAGTAAATAAGCGATTTATAAATTGCTTAAAAAAATTATAATAGTAATTACGCCTTCAATTGTTTTCAACTGTTTTGTGATATACGTATTTAAACAAATGGTCATTACAGGAACTTAATTTATATTAAACAAGCAAACAGTTACTATTGTTGCAATAAAAGAAATTGTTAAGAAAGAATTTTAATTTGAGCGGAGTTTATTTTAATTTTGTTATTTTTAGTGAGCAAAAGCATGAAAAGTAATAATCTTGAACATGCAAAGCACCCAAAAGCGTTCATAGATTTTATTAAAGTAAAACAATGAAAAGGTTACGCTCTGAATCTAAAAGAATTTCATGTTTATAGACGAATATGTAGGACGTTACTGAAAAATAAACAAGTTCGCAATAACGAATAACGTAGCAATATGTTCCCTTCTAGGTTCGGCTGTCACATGAAGAGGTCTAGGACAATTCGCCGTAGTGGATTCGCCGTCGCCGATTCGCCGTAGGTACAATTCGCCGTGGGTACAATTCGTCATAGGTACAATTCTCCGTCGGTAAATTCGCCGGCGGTAAATTCACCGTCGGTAGTTTTAAAATAAATAAATCATTTGTCATTAATGATGCATGTATATATTATTTACATTTCATTATTAATTCAATGGACATATTTTGTAAATACGGTAGAAAACGTGGTAGAAATTAGGTTCGAGTTTCGGTTGTACAGAGAATTCAGAAACATTTAAACAAAAATTAAATTAATTAAATAAAATTTGCAAAAATATCACTGTCAGTTTCGATACATGCGTCCCCAAATATTTGGAGAATATGTTCAGGGGGGTTTTTAGAGAAAAAACTAACCCTATGTTCATCAGGCAATTTTTGTTTATACTAGTCTTCAAATATTCCTCACGGAACACCCGGTATAATATTACAGTTGATATTAATTTATTTGAAAACTAAATATATGATGACTAAAAGTCATCAGTAAGTTGAAATTGTGAACGCGACGGCGAATTGTACCGACGGCGAATTGGTCCGACGGCGAATAGTCCCATTCCCCACATGAAGCGTTAATAAAATTTTTGACAACTTCGACATAAATCAAAACAATATAATTGTTTTAAAACAAGATGAACAATATGACCACCACCTTCTCTATAAAACCGTATTCTTTTCTGAAATAATTGCTCTCATTTGTGGAGAATTATTTGATCCTTCAAATTATTCGTTATCCTTTATGTAAGATCATATACACGATTTCGAACAAACTAAAAAAAGTTTAGACTAACATAAATATCGTATCAAAGAAAAAATCAAGATCGTTCAATAGTTTTCCAGATTCATTAAACAGGATACAGATAACTAATTAAAAATAATTTTTATTGTTAGTTGTCCTTGACAACTTTGTTTACTTATTTTCACTCGAAGCTATCAATCGATAGTGAAACGTTTGAGCGATTTTCCGAATTTTAAGTGTCCGTTAAAAGAACTTGTTATACAAAAATATTATTATTTTATTACTAATGCTTAAGGCACTATTTTCTAACTTTATAAGTTATTAATGAATGCGTTTTTATTGCTAGAAAGCGTCTAGCAGCGGTAGTGCAGGATTAGATAAAACAAGAGAATTAGAAAACCGAAAATTAATATTCCGCCCATTTCGAAACCTATAAAGCCAGGAGACATCTACTGTGATTCGATTATTCATAATTATAAGATTTGCATAATTCCAAATAATAAAAACACACCCGTGCACGCATATTTTATGTAAACTGCAATCCATCTGTATTTTTTAATAGCGGTTTCCTGTTTGTAGATTTAAACGGTAATTGCCATTACAGACAGATACATGGTAGGGCGGAGGGAAAGTTTCTATATAAAATGTTTAAGAAACAAGAAACTGATCGAGATAGTGTCACCTTGGTTCATGGCAATGAAGCTTATAGTAAGTACCTTATCCATTCTTAAAATATTTTTATTTTTTTATTTTTAAATAACATAACGATAGTAAGTTAACATTTCCTTAGCTCTGTTTTATTAAAGTTTATTTAAATAAGTTTGACAAGCTCAGATTTTAAGCGATTTCAAATAGTGTTATGTGTTATTTTTATTTTACATGTAATCATGATTCAGTATCATTTTATATCGTCTACTGTGAATGTAGATATTAGTACTTACATATTTGAAAATGTAATCTTAAATATGCAACGAAAATTGCTAATAACATTAATACTTTAAACGTTATTATTATTAATTAGTTTAAAATATTAAATCAGCCAGGTTTGTTTTTTACTTTTTGCACCTAGATTTATAAAAATTTTAAAGATTAATGCATTAATTGTAAAAATTAATCGTAGTTTTTTGATAATTATATATTCTTACAAAATGAAATTTAAGAAAATTAACTTTGAACAGTTGTATCACAAAATCTTTTAACCGGACATTAAATCGCGCACAATGCACTTAAACATATTATATTGAACAGTTGGTTTAAAAAGTTGTTAGACAAGCTCAAATATAATTGTTTTTAAGATAGATAACAACGCTAGTTTGAATTTTATTAACTATAATTAATTCTAATGAACTAACTGGAAAAAAAAATCTTTACATAAATATAGTCAGTTCAACATTCTGATAATATAAATCGATAGAGTCTTGCATTTCTCACTTATAGAGCGAATAATTAGATGCCACATAATGAATGCAGATATCAATTAAATATAGTAATTCTCTCCGTGAAGCAGTGGTGAAAGTTACGAGCAAATGAAACCAGAAGAAAATAAAAACGATTTGCAACTACAATTACGCTTGTGAAGCAAATGTTATAAACCGAGGGAAATTCTGTGTTAATTTAAGTCTTAACTGCATGCAACCTGACACAGGTGCATGTGTAAATTGAAAGGAAATTACTTTAGTGCGACCACAAATAACAAGTATCCAGAATGTTGTTCAGCCCCAGGTTGTAAAGACGTAAAGGTCGTGTCATACCAAGTGATCCAATTTGAAGTCATCCTCAAAAGGTCACATAATTAAAAATGTTATTAAATTGATGGTACAATACAATTTAAATATTAAATTTTATATTTAATTATTACTAGTATACACAGACATTTCTTATTTTCAGGTATTCTGTTTTAGTGTATTTGTTGCAACCGCAATTAAAGTTGAAGTTGGCAACAAAAACCACAAAAGGCATTCCTTTGATTTTGGCGGTTTCAGTGGTGAGCACGATTTCGGGAAAGAATCTGAACAAATAGATTTCGGTCACGGCTGGGATGAGAAACATGAAGCCAAAGAATTCGACTTCGGTGATTCAGGGAACAGCAAAGAAATTGACTCAGGATTTCATAAATTAGGTGATACTTCATTAGAAGAACATTACGATCATGGAAGCATCGACCATGGAAACATAGATCATGGAAGCATCGACCATGGAAATGTCGACTTTGGACACTTAGAAGAATTCGATTTCAAAGATTTCGGAAAGGAATCAGTGGAAGATCACAATCATGGCTGGAAAGGTCTCGATGCTCACGATTTTGGAGACGTAGAAGATTTTGATAACGAACATAAGAAAGAAAAAGTTGTTACTATTGTAAAGGAAGTCAAAGTTCCATATACAGTAGAGAAGAAAATACCTGTGCCCGTAGAGAAAAAGGTACCTTATCCGGTAAAAGTTGAAGTACCCGAGCCTTACCCGGTAGAAAAGAAAGTGCCGTACCCAGTCAAAGTACCAGTGAAAGTTCCCTTTCCCGTACATAAACCTTATCCGGTAGAAAAAATTGTAAAGTACCCCGTTCATGTACACGTTGATAAACCTTACCCAGTCAAAAAATATGAAATCGTTCCCTACCCAGTAGAGAAGAAAGTTCCAGTGCCGGTCAAAGTTAAAGTTCCCGCTCCCTATCCTGTTATTAAAAGGGTTCACGTAGCTGTAAAAGTACCCGTTCACATTCCTAAACCGTACCCCGTCGAAAAAGTTGTACACGTACCTGTTAAGGTGAAAGTTGATAGACCTGTACGCATCCACGTAATTAAACCATTCCCTGTGGAGGTAGAGAAAAAAGTTCCGGTACCATACACAGTTAAAAAACCGTATCCCGTTAAAGTATTTGTAGAACACCCAGTTCCCGTTCATGTACAAAAGGAAGTGCCGTACCCTGTCAAAGTGCACGTACCTCATCCCTATCCCGTAGAGAAAGAAGTTAAAGTCCACGTCATCAAGGAAGTCCCGTACCCCGTAGAAGTTAAAGTTGAAAAACCTGTTCCATATGAAGTAGTCAAACATGTTCCCTATACTGTCGAGAAAAAAGTTCCTTTTCCTGTTAAAGTTCCCGTTCATATACCTGTACACGAAGATCACCACGAAGAGACTGAACAGATTGAATGGAATGACAATCATAAGTGGTAATTTTAACTAAATTTGTTACTTAAGTTTTGTTAATTAGTGTACCTGCTTCTAAAATATATTTATTTTTAAATAATTTCCAATATCTTTTACTAGCTTAGAGATGAATATAAATTTATGACATTTTTGAAAATGAAATGAGAAAGTCACTTTCAATTCATAATTAAAACTTTCTATAAATATGTAAACACAGGGTGACTGTTAATTAATCCCACAAAATGAAACGATGAAGAGTTGGTCAAGATTATGGGGAAAAATTCTATGTACTTCAGTTTTCGAGAAACTATTTATCAAAACTTATACCCAAATTCACGATACTTCCCTGGTTAAGAAAGAGCAGTAGATGGACGTCATAATAATAATATGTCTTTATTTTCCGCCAAGAATATACGATACATGTAATAAAAACAGTACCTACGTATTGTGAGGCAAAATCAAAAGGCGGAGTTCAGAATGATGCTCTTCCACTCATACCTTTATACTCTAAACATAACAAATAAAAAGAAAGGATTACCATTCAGTGATGCGCCGAGAACAGAACAAAAAGATAGATAGCCGACTGCAAGTTATATTTGCTAGCACATTGCCATGTAAACAAATGCTTCTTCAAGTTTCTTTTAAAAGCCTTACTTGAAAGATTCTTACAACGAGACGGGAGCGTATTATATATGTTATATATGTTGTATGAGAAGCACCTCCTAAATAGAGCTGTATGATGTATGGGTGGTGTTATGAGTCCTTTGTTACGGATATTGATATTATGAGTATCAGTTCTAAATCTAATCTTTTGGTGCAAATAAGATGGTACCCCGCTAATTATAATATTATGATAAAGACACGTTGTCTGTAATATGTACCTGTTCCTCATGCTAAGCCATCCGATATCAGTAAGTTTGTGACTTACGTGTTCAAACCTCCTCATTCCAAATATATATCTCAGACAAGAATTTTGAACGTTCTGGATGCGGTTTTGATCTCTGACATCGATAGCCGGACCATATACAGAAACACAGTATGAGAAGTGTGATAAGACTAACGAGTTACATAACATGGTTTTAATTTTTGTAGATAGGTAGTGACGATGAGGGTATATTAATTTTAAAGTGCTGTACGCCTCGCAAATATGTTTTGAAACCTGATGCTTGTATCTAAATTCATTATCCATTATTAAGCCTAGCTTTTTTGCACATTTAACAAGTGGGATGATTTCAGAATCAATACAAGGAATTAGTTCCTGTTGAACAAGGTTACAATCATTTTTCCTACCGAAAAGTAAAGCAACAGATTTAGAAGCATTAATTTTTAATGAATGTTCTGAACAGGCAGAGGCAACTTTGCTGAGATCATTATTAATTTTGGTCAAAGCTTCGTTAGCCAAGCTCTTTGTCAAAAGTGTACAGGAGCTGGGTGTCATCTGCATACATAAAAGGTTTGCAATTTTCAACTGATGATAATAAGTTTGTAGTGTAAATTGCAAATAAGAGCGGACCTAATACGGACCCTTGCGGGACCCCTCTTACTACATTTGTATCAGACGACACCCAATCCTTAAGTCTAACACACTCTGTTCTATCATTAAGGTAGCTTTTTAGTAGATTAATTGCATTACTAGTTAGGCCAATGTGGTGCAGGATAGATAACATCATATCGTGATTAATTGTATCAAACGCCTTACTAAGATCAAGAAGAACTAGCAAGGATAATTTCTGTTTATCAGTGGCATTTAAAATATCATCAGTGACATTCATGAGCGCAGTAGCGCAACTATAACCCGGGCGAAATCCGGATTGGAATTCAGGTAATATTTTGTGTGTTCTTAAGTGCTCTCTCAATTGGTCATCGATGATTTTCTCAAAAACTTTAGATAAGATAGGTAGTAAACTTATAGGTCTGAGATCACTGTGATGCATCGGATTAGTTTTTTTTGGAAAAGGAACGATAATCGCCTTTTTCCAAGAGGTAGGAAATATATTATCTAAAATACAGCTGTTGATCATGTTTGTAACAAAGGGGATTATATATGGACAACACAATTTAATCATATGTATACTTAGTTTGTCATAGCCACATCAAGTAGCTTTTATGTTATGAATAAATTTACTAACAGTTAGTACATCAACTGTTGTTCCTCGTTTCACTGTATCGTACGACTTCAAAAAATAACATAAGTAATTTTAATTAATTTCATAGATTATTCATACGAGTATCGCATTGCTTTTTCATTAGCTGGTTAAGTGTGTCTATTAGCGTCATAGTCAAGTTCTACAGTTTTATTCTCTAAATAAATATCATGAAACATTTGATACACTTACAGCTGTGAGTGCGGCATTTTCATCTGTTTTCTTTTTTCTGAGGAATAATTGTCAGTCACCTCATATAGTAACAGTATTTCTACTTTCATTTCCAATGTTAATTACCTGCTGACACGATATCAAAGTGTTAAATAAAACTCAGGCAATTAAATAATTTAATATCTTACAGATAATAAACAGATTATTATCTATTAAAATTACCTGCTCTGTAAATAAAGAAAAATTGTCATTTTTAACAACAAAATGTGTTTTTTAAGATCAAAATATTCAACAAATAATATTAAACAAAAATTTACAAATGGTGAATGTGACCTCCATCTGCATCAAGATCCTTTCGAACTTCTTTCGAAAACCATAATAAAATTATGAAGAATGTGAGAAAAACTCCCTTAATTAAATTCCTTTAAATTGATGCAGATCGGCTTTTCTGTAGCACCGTCGACTTAAAAATGATTATATCTGTTAAAAAACAGATGTAATAAAAAGTTTTATTCCTCGATTGAACATCTTAATCACCATTCTCAAATATCAATTCGTTTTTATTCTCACGTTGTTTTTCACACATTTATTCGTACATTCATTGTTCATTGAATTAAATAAACTATCATAATCATTAAAGGGGTTTGAGAAAATGAATTTTCTATACCTGTAGGGTCAAAAAAGAAATCTAATAGTGGCAAGTCGTAAAACCACGGTATTTATACAAATTACTATTTTTTTTTATCTATTATTTCTAAAAGTTTAATGAAATGTTTCAGTCGAGACATCCTGACCTAACATTGCATTAGGATTGGCAAATTACAGCTAGTTCGCTAAAGTCATTCCATACAAGGCGGCCAAGCGTGCTGTCAAAGCATTTTCAAATTTTTAAAAATTTTGGTCGGTTTGGTTTGCAGTGGAATTCTCAAGCTACGCTTCTGCTGACGAGGTCCCAAATAGGGCCGAAACAGCTGTACAGAGCATGCTCGAGGAAACTACTTCAATCAAAACCGACTTGCAATAAAATGTTTAAAAGTTTAATGTTCGAAACGAAGTTTATAAATTCAAATTTCGAAAAAAAAAATGAGATAAAAACAGGATAAAATTAAAAATCTTTTGAAATTTTATTCAACAATCGAATTTATTTCACTATCAAACGACGTGAAATTGAAAACGACATGAAAGTGAAATATTTAAAGAACATTTTGAAATGTCAATATCAAACAGTAGTGCACCTAGTGTTCATGCGGATACTAATATTTGTGAACAACCAAATACTTTCTTTGCGTATCCTACGGACACTGAAGAAATACAGAGTATTATTAAGTCTATATGCAAGAAACCATCATCCGGAATTGACGAAATACCTTGTTATATTTTAAAATGTGTTGCTCATTTAATTGTAGAACCTCTTGCTTTTTTAATCAAGCAGGTATTTTTCCCTCTCTATTAAAATCCACAAAAGTCATTCCGGTCTTCAAAAAAGGAAATAGGCATTCAATTAGTCAATATCGACCAATATCAATTTTATCGTGCTTTTCAAAAATATTAGAAAAAGTAATGTACAAACGGTTAATTAGTTTCTTTGAAAAGTACTCTATAATCACTACCGACCAATATGGGTTCATGCGTTCCAAATCTACAATAG
This sequence comes from Dorcus parallelipipedus, assembly GCA_958336345.1. Taxonomy (NCBI): domain Eukaryota; kingdom Metazoa; phylum Arthropoda; class Insecta; order Coleoptera; family Lucanidae; genus Dorcus; species Dorcus parallelipipedus. Next base: position 13,097,803 of record OY284482.1, read on the forward strand.
ATGCGGTTTATAATTATTTTAACGAAATTTATAAACAAATAGACGGAAAAAAAATTTACAACTGGTATATATTTTGATTTAAGTCAAGCTTTTGACACTGTTAGCCATACTCTACTTCCACGAAAACTCTCTTTGTATGGTGTTCGAGGTACTAGCCTACAGTGGTTCGAATCCTATCTCTCAGATAGGCATCAATACGTTTGTGTTTCCCAAAACAATACTTCAAAGTTTTCTAAGGCAAGTACTGTTAGACAGGGCTTCCACAAGGGTCTATACTCGGACCGCTTTTATTTATTATATATGTAAACGATTTACATTGTGGTTTTCCAAATAACAGTATCTACCAATTTGCTGATGATACATCTATTGCCCTTTCAGCTGATTCTGTAAGTGAACTTTCTTATTCCGGTACCTCTTACATTTCTAAAATGTGAACCTGGTGTGATAAAAACTGTCTTAAATTGAATAATCAAAAAACTAGTATAATACAGTTAGATCCTTTCCATAAACTTCGCGATGTTTCTGTTCGATTGCATGGTTCAACGATTCATTTACAACCTCAAACCCCATTTCTTGGGTGTATTTTAGATAATAATCTTTCCTGGGAAGCTCACATTGATGATCTTTGTAAGAAGCTTTCGTCGTCATTATTAGCTTTGTGAAAGATAAAACTATGTGTCCATTTGGAATCGTTACTTACATTTTATAACGCACATATACAGTCTCGTCTAAAATACGGTATTATTTTTTGGGGTAAATCTATGTATTTCAAAAGAGCTTTTATACTACAAAAAAGGACTATTAGATGCATCTTTTCCCTTGATAGATTGGAATCGTGTAAGCCGGTCTTTATTCGAAATAAGATAATGTCTCTTCCTTCACTATTTGCATATGAATGTGTTGTTTATTGCAAAAAGCACTTATCGTCTTTCATTCTAAACCGTGAAGTGAATACTAGTTATTCAACCAGAATTTAAAAGAGTGGTAAAACAATATTTTACCTTGAACTGTTTATATGATACTGACGAAATACTGAAGTGAACCATACAGGTGCTGTGGAACTGTTATTTATTTGTGTATACTATTTATATATTTGTATATTATTATAGCGTAGTTTTAAACCTGACGATGTCAATATCATTTCTGACAAGCCATGACAAATAAAGGTGGTGATGATGATGATGACATATTTGATAGAAACTTGATAATTACTGTACACCTTTTGATGGTTACTCGTCACACGTATTTCATTAAAGAATAGGTTGTCGCCACACCTTGTATTAAATTAGACCAATTCTATTGAGACCTATTCAAACGCCAATTTTTTTCTAGATGAAGAGACATTTTAATGAATATCGGGGGATATCTGTGCTCCAGATTCTCATATTTTGGGAATTGATTACCTTGACATGTCATCAATTGTTACGTTCCTTTTGCAAAGGAACTGAGCGAGGTGAGTGGCTCACCTTACATAGGGTTACCATTGGCTTTGCTGGCAAAGGAGAACATTTCATGACAAAAAGAAGGACTTTGCAAGAAAAAGGAGGACATTTTTGAAATTATTAAAATTCGGTCCTACTAATGTTTCAATCAAATCTATGACGTTGGTATGCAGGGTACGAGACAAAAAGAAACAAATAAATAGCAAACATGTCATAAAGAAAATGTATTTTTTTCCTACACTATTAGAAAATTCAATTTTACCGCCTCATCAGAGAGGAGAAAGCAAACGTTTCCACGGCTAGCCCAGCAAAACATAGATGCCTAGCCGAGAAAATAATTGAGGAAGCTTTATCACTAGGTGGCGCAACAATAATTTCTGGAATGCATTCTCATCGACATCAAAAAATTAAAAACGTAAGTTTTTTTTTATTTAATTACACCAGCGCCTTGACCGCTTGGCCACGCTAGGACAGACAATACCGTGTTTTAAAACATCTATAATAATTTTAATAGTAACTCAATTTTAATATTTTTACGTCAAGAAAAAGAACGTTTGTATGATATTAACAAAATTAATTATAATGTTGTGTAGGAAAAAAAATAATGTGTAAACCATGGCGGTAAAGTAGTTTTCGAGATCTCGAGAAGTGGCCAGGCTGGGCTGAGCCTCGCCTGTCCATATCTTCTCTCGACCTGGAAAACAAGCACTTTACCGTCGAGATCTACAGTATACTATCAACTAATTAAATTTAACAAAATTAAGTTTTTACTACGCATGTCAGCATTGATTCAGGATATTTGAAGTGGGCGCCACACTCGCGGCAGCGCCGCTGCACCCACTTCACAAATTTTGTTTTCTATGGTCTCTTATGTGTCATGTCATACTAGTGGTTACACCGCTGGTTTGATATCTCACATAAGAGAACATAGAAAACAAAACTTGTGACGTGGCCGCAGCGGCGAAGTCCCATGGTGGCGCTCGCCTAAAAGTTGGGCACGTTGAGGTTAGGAAACGTTCACACGAGAGCGGTTTAAAACCTCAAGCCCCACTTCACATTCATCTTCTCCGCTCGTCAAGTACAGAGTACTTTGTCCTTTGTTACTAGTTTGCCTGTTACAACACGTGCAGTTCTTGTTGAAGAACGGAAAATTGACATTAAATCATTTGGTATTTGGACATTTTAAAAAGCCGGACGGCAAAAAAAGCCGGCCGGACATAAAATTTTGAGTACAAAAGTAGGACATGTCCTCCTTTTTCCGGACGGATGGTAACCCTTTTTATGTGGGGTTCACATAAAAAAATGACTGAAAATTAGTTTAATTGAAACTACTTACGGCAAGTTATATCAAAAAATTTCAAAGTCAAAAAGTAAATCACAGACGTAAATAGTACGTTACAAGTAATTTAAGGATGGGTTCCTTTTAACTATGAAATAACTTTTAGCGACCTATGTCAAGGAGAAACTTTTCAGCGAAAGTATTTTATGCAAGAAATTTATGATTAGCGAGAAGCGCTATAAAATGGATGTGCAAAAATTGAGGAGCGTAATAAAGTCGAAACATAATGGAATACTATCGAATGGCATCGATAGCTCCTGCCTAGGGATGGCAACGATATATCGATAGATTTAATATATCGATATATTTATTTCGATATATCGAAAAATATATCGATATTTCAGAAAATATATCGAAAAACTAAACAAAGGCCAACCACAACTCATTCCTTCAGCACGATTAATCTGTCCTAAACACAGTCCTAAAGTCCTAGAGTTTAGCCAATATTCTGGCTAATGTTAGGTGCTTAGTGACATCTAGCGTTGAGGAGCTGACATAGCTTAGTTACCGATAATGCAGATTTTCGGAATTCCCTTAAACTACTTGAAAGAAAATGGGTTCTCAATTTTTTCTCGGGGAATTACCTTTCAAACTTTATAACGACAGATTGCGTATATGTTTAGCAACAGTCTTCGCAGTTGTAAAATGATGTTCAGTTTGTGAACGAAAAACTGTGAATGGTGTGATCAGCATTAACTAATAAGAAATTTAAAGGTTTAGTGAAGTTGTGGTTACAACAAACTAGTCTTTGTTTATTGTTAATTAAAGTGACTAATTATTCAAATTACACTTGTAAGTTTTCGTATTTGTGTTTTTGTACATTAAATAAATACCAGCTTTTAAAAACCTTTTAAAAAATTGTAAGAAGTACAGCAAACCTAAAAACCATGAAAACAAAAAAAAAATTCAACTACGTCTGCGAGATTATATTACACTGACGATGACGTAGTACATAAAATATAAAAATACGATATAAAACGAATGATATAATAAATACTACAAATTTGCAAGACATTTTAAAGATTATGAGATGGTTTACCACAATTTGAAAATTGTAATATTACCATTTAAGGTAATTACTACTAATTTTTATAAATTTTAACTTAATGATTTTTTTCACCGTATACATATTTGGCGAAATATTTGATAGCAAAAGCTTCCGGAGAAAATGTACTCTGTTTGCGCAGAGTAATTAATTGAAGTAATTAGGAAGCTTCCTACTTGATACGTGTATTTCCTTATCTTCGTTGTTCAATAAATAGACGGCAAATACATTTGTAAGTGTTCTAAAATTAATTACTTCAAAAACGTCAATTTTATTTAATCAGCAATGAAGAATAAATTAGCCATTATAAAAATAATTAGGTAAACATGTTGCGTGTCCAAAGACACGAGTCCCAAATCTCCTCAGCGGAGCAATACCGCAAATGCAACAATTAGTATCATTACAATTGGTATCAAATTCGTTTTTTTTTAATCGAATCTCCTCTTTTTTATTGCGGTCAGTGAAAACCAACTACTCCAGTAAACGCAACGCTTCTCACTCTACCCAAGCACCTTGCACGATTTACAGAGAAACGTTGTAAAGCATATCCAATTGAAAAGTTCATCAAGTTGATTGATCTTTTGATGAAAGGAGAAGTGAAAAAGGGATGACTTCCTAAACCAATTGACGTTTGATGGATGACAGTTGTCTAATGTGCTTGCTTTGACATCATTAAGTTCCGCTTTCAGTGTGGTTATTATAAATTAACTGTTTTCAAGGACAAATAGAACATCTTTTATTTGTTTAAGGATAGCTTTCGCTGTGGAACATTGGTTACATAAATCTATTTAAATTTGTTCTTTATTTTATTTAGAATGCATAAAAATGTTCACATCTGCTTATGACATGTTTGTCAAAAGTTTAAATCCGCAAAAGAAATTTGAAAGCGTTTGATTTAAAAATATGACTGTTAACTGGTGCGCAATAATATATTAGCATCATATTTCATGTTTCTCTTCTGTTACTCGAGTGTTCTTATATAACTTAAATAATTCATCTTCATCAATTCAACTAATTGATTTAATTACATTCGTTCAGTGCGCAGCTGAATAATCACTAATCGGCAACAGGAGTATTTCATAATTTTTTGCCAATTGAAGAGTCGACATGCTGCTGACGGAGCTTTTACTTTTTTCTTTAATTGCCCGTAAGCAGGAAATCGATAGTGAAATCACTTCGGAATACTAACAGTTATGTTAGATGCATTTAACACATGACACACTTGTGTTACTGAAATGCAAATATCATAGCTGCTCACTGAAGTGTGTAAAATTAATACCCTGACGACTCGAATGCGATTTTTCACGCCAAATTATTTCAGAATGCAGGGCAACAAATTCCGGATTAGCACGAGACATGTGTTAAGAGAAGATATTTTTATTTAGATGCAGGAAATATTTCAAAATATTTTCTGCATAATCATCTTCGTAATTATGTATGTTACAATATCGAAAAAAATGTATCATACATATTTTGAGATTTATATACCTACGACTTTATCTATCATTCGAACTTTCTGATAAATTAATATTTATAACGAACCCGGAACTGCATAGCAATTGTAGTAAATTGCTTATTTGCGATTATGAAAGCTATTACAAAATTTCTAAAAAGCAGAAACACTGCGTCAATGATAAAAATTTTAACTGAAATTCTTACAAGCAAGTGGAAATTATATTTCTAAAAGAAAGCATGAAATTGAAAATGCAGGTGCAATTAAAAAAAAATAACGCTGCCCGTCACTTACGGCCTATGTACTGAATGCAAGTTTTCTAAAAAGCAGAGAAAGTTAAAGTAATTGCAACCAGATACCATAACAAGGGTTTTATTTAATCTGATTTTATAGTGTCATCTCCCCTACACTAAATTAAATAAATCTCAAATCTTAATTAATCAATTTATAAACATTAGAGTTTTCCGTAGAAATAGAGACCTTAAAATTCAGTTAAGTTAAAGTTATGAATGGCTTGAAGCTTATTTCTTTCTTAAAGCACAAGGAAGGGTACCAAATAAGTAAGTCTCTCTACTGAGAAAAAAATAAAAACCAACATTATTGCGAAGATATTTAATAATGGACTTGTACCAGAACTAAACGTTTGTGTGAATTAAGTCAATATTTGTCAAGTTGAAATTTTAATGACGATAAACAAGTTTCATAGAATTTCTAAAACAATAAGTTTATAAGTCACTAATATTTGAGTTTAAAGCACGACGGGAAGCGGAGTGCTTTTAAATGCCCGAGGGCTATTATCTACAATTATGTCCATGGTACAAACGACGTTTTATTTTATTTTGACCTTAAAATATATTGAGTTCTTATTAAAAGTTTATTTTAAATATGTGTATTATGTAGATTTCATCGAACCCCAGAGGGTTAATATCGACCCCGACTCGAAGCTAAATTAAAAATAAGAACTATTCCGTAAAGCTCACAACTTATAGTTAAAAATAATTTTTTAAACTAAAAACAAATCACAAAAAGAAATATCAAGTAGTCAATTGAAAAGTTCATCGAGTAATCTTTGAATTTTTTCCAACATTGTGAAGTGAGTCTTGACTTAGATAACTTTCGATTCAAAAAGTCTTATGTTCCACAGCAAAAGCCATCGTTAAACAAAATGTTGTTCTGTTTAGCCCTGAAAAAGCTAATTGTATTAACTTCTCTGAAAGGGGAACTTAATTCAAAAAATGGAGTCACACAACATACCAAATACGTTAAACAACTATTTGATAACTCTCATCCATCAGACGTCAATCGGTTTAACATGTAATCCCTTTTTCGTCGAAAAATTAAAACCAACTTTAGACACAAAAGTTCATAACAAAAATATTGTCCAAAGCAGATTATTAGTGGTGATGAGTTAAAGAAAAAACTCAAAAGTTGTAAATTTTTAACTTGTGCTCCTTAGGTTAAAATCAGTAGCTAATTCATTCATTGAAGAAAATATTTTTCAACAGTTTGCGGAAAGTTAAACCTAGAATTACACATTTTCACTGAATGCAAAATTCTTAGCTTTTCAGACGAACTAGTGTAAATATATAAATTATGCTATTTTCTGTCTTGAAAGAGAAATCGCAATTTACTGATTTTAACTATCATCGGTATTAATTCTTCCTGTATTCAACTTCCTTTTCTTTCTCTTAGTAGCATGGATTTCTTCATTAAGGCAGAAAGTTCTAATTTTTTAAATATATTTTACAGGGTGTTCCAAACCAACGTTTAAATATTTATAGGGCATATAGTAGGTCTAAAATAAGCTAAAAAGTCTGTAATGTACATAGGTCTGCAAATTAACCATTTTCGAGATAACACCGATTCAATAGCAATAGGATAATAATTTGTTTTATTGGTTTTTATTAAGGTTTGGTTGGTTGTTACAATATTAAAGAAGATGTTCAAAATGTCTCCTTCCGTATTCGCACAGGAGCTACACGTTTGTTCAAATAAGGACTTTGATTTAAATATAAATCTCCCAAAAGTTTAGAAAGAGTAGTTTCCAGAATCGCTATTATCTCAGAAACGATACATGCCAAGAAGCAGATCCAAATTGAAAAAAAAAATAGGAGTAGTAAATTATTCCTCATATTTGTGACTCCAATTGAATCGAATTCACTTGATATTCAAATTTACTTGATTTCGAAAAATTTATCATTAAATGCATTCGATTTTAGGAAATTTTGCGATAATAAAATTTTTTCATACTTATTAATTAGGAAAGTAAATATCTATACATTTTTTTTATAAGATATCTTCACATTACGTAACTGCAGCGAATCCGCTAAATTAACTACGAATGAAATTTAGCATAGCAATAGGAAGCAGGGTGCTTCGTATGCCAGCCCCGAGTACCATTAGGGGGGCCAGCGAAAGCGCCAGGGATATATAAAAACTTCGAACAACTACAATAAGCAGTCGTGTTCGAATACCGTACGCAAAACGCAATGAAAATACTGGTAAGTGAGTGAAATATGGTGGTACGATTATTTGATAGTGAAAACACGCAGTGAATTGATTAAATTTCATTGTGTTTCTGAATAATAATATTAATAAGATAATGGTGTTACAGGGGTACCTGGTGCTCTGTGCGCTTGTCGTCGGGTCGCAGGCGCTAGAATCAAAAAACGAAAAAGCCACAGACTCAAAACCTGTAGAATCTAAGCTAGTTGACAAAAAGCAAGACAAACGTGGCTTAGATTTGGGTTACAGTGGTGGCTTTGATTTAAGTAATGGACATGATTTTGGCGGCGACGACGGCAGCTTTGACTTCGGTGGACACGGTTTAGGCGGACACGACTTTGGAGAACACATAGAACACGACAAAGTAATTACCGTAGTCAAGAAAGTTCCCGTACCTTTTACCGTCGAGAAAAAGGTTCCTTTTCCAGTAGAGAAGCTTGTACCCTATCCCGTTAAAGTGCATGTACCTCATCCATATCCCGTTGAAAAGAAAATTCCGTATCCTGTAAAAGTTCCTGTCAAAGTTCCTGTACCAGTGCCAAAGCCATACCCGGTTGAGAAACCAATCCCGATACCTTTCAAAGTACCCGTAGATCGACCATACCCCGTTAAAGTTTTGGTACCGCAACCGTATCCAGTAGAAAAAACAATTCACGTCCCCTTCAAAGTTCCTGTCCCAGTACCTTATCCTGTTGAGAAGAAAGTTCCTTACCCAGTTAAGGTACCTGTTCACATTCCTCAACCGTATCCTGTAGAAAAATTAGTTCCATATCCTGTTAAAGTACACGTAGATCGACCCTATCCTGTACACGTACCTAAACCATACCCAGTTCATGTCGAAAAGAAAATTCCGTACCCAGTTGAGAAACCTGTACCGTATCCAGTAAAAGTACCAATAGATAGACCTATTCCGTACCCAGTGGAGAAACCGGTACCATACCCAGTTAAAGTGCCAGTTCCTGCTCCCTATCCAGTTGAGAGAAAAGTTCCCGTTCCAGTAGAGAAACCCGTACCGTATCCAGTTAAAATACCAATTGACAGACCGGTTCCCTACCCGGTATTTAAGAAAGTACCAGTGACAGTCGAAAAACCTGTTCCTTATCCCGTAAAAGTACCCGTTGCTGTTCCAATCCATGAAGAATCTCACGAAATTGGTGGACATGATTTTGGAGGACATGATTTTAGCGAACACGACTTAGGAGATTTAGGTGGTGGTCACGACATTAGCAGCGGTGAATTAGACCATCACGGTTTTTAAATAACATAAAATTTATTTTTTTACTATTAGCAGTCTAATTCGATATTGTTTATAATAATAAATTTCTATTCTTTTAAGGGTGTTTTTTTTTTCACTTACCTTAAATATGGTATGTTGGCGGGGATGTGATATTTAGAGCCAGGATCAAAATCTCTTTCGGATCGTAAGACCGGCGGTTTAATTCCTGTGTATTGCTCCCTATAATTACAGGTGAAACTCGAATTGAATAATTTTATGATCGCGGAAGACAACTTACCGTAAACGCCACCAGTGGCAATTGTATTGATCTTTTCCTATTTGGCCTCTGAAAACGTCATATCTCCACTTATCTAGTACGTAAGCGAACGGAAGGAAAACGACTTTATCCAAAGCCATTGAATATAAGTAATTAATGTCAACAGATGAATCATCTATTGAAGTTTGAACTAATCCAATCTGCTGCAGATGCTTAGGCGTTCCGACCGATAAACCGATTGCTTCGCCTATCGCTTCATGAAATCCTGTAAAATGGAATTGCAATGTTACACATCATAAGATCGTTGCATTAGGAAAGTTGGATGCAATGAATAGTGCATTTACGCGAACAGTTTTACTTTCACCATGTGTATTTATTATGATTTCAATTATGTTATGTGTAAGCGGTTTCTAATTCTTTGTGCGTACCCATATAACAACAGATAATTGCGATGTGACTGATGAATTCAATGCAAATAGAAAGTCATAATTTGTTCTAAGATTCATAATACACATTTTAAATAATTTAAGTAGTAAATAATTGTGAAAGACACAAAAATTTATAAGTAAATTTAAGATAAGCTATTTGATAAAAGATGAAAGGCATTGTACTGTCACTCTTCTAGTAAACTTATGTATAATTAGAAATAAAACATCAATTAATAAAGTGAATGAAGCAATAACAATTACACTTACATTAACAAGTAAATAAAATAACTTTTATTTCCAATAAACTTCAATGAATTTAAATTATTTTAAGAAGCATCAGGCTACAAATAAGTTAAAAAAATGAAGATCATGAATTTTTGATATAATTTCAAATAACCTCAAACTAATTTTCAAAAAATACAATCTAAAAAAAATAACAAATCAAGTGATTATATGTAAAATGTAATAAGACATGATTAACAAAGAACTAAAAATTAAAATACATAAGTAATAAAACATTTGAAACATACACAAATAAAATTAATAACAATTTTATTTCTTAATAAATGAAAATCTATATTTAGTAAAACTACAAAAGCGCAAAAACGCACAAAAAATTCGAGTCTCCAGGGCCCAGGATGTCTTTGCTACTGTAGGAAAAACAAAATAAAGTTTTCAATCTGAGCTGCCTTAACCATCATTTATCTATAGGCCACAAAACTCCCATATTGGATCTGGTCAGAGACATAGTTTTAAATGAGCACACAATCACTGACAGGCGTAACTACATATTTACGTGAGATATGCTTTCAGGCACTGAATGATGCTTCCCAAAAGGGGATGACGTGAAAGTTCTCCAAATTGATGAAAATTTGATGGGAAGCCGCCGAAAATACGTATAACTGAGGTTTGTTGCAAGGGAATAGGGCATCTTTAGCAAAACAAAATCAGTGGTAACCATATGGTGGGTTTTTGGTTTTATTTGGAAAAGATCAAATGAAACTGCCATGACAGGTAATGAGCTATAAATTCAACATATTGCACCTGGTTATGTCTGACCAATGTCAACTATATCCACAATACCATCAATATTTTGTGGATTCTCTCACAGATTGAAATTCATTGGAATCATGTAAAAATTGAAATACTGAGGAGTATAAAGGGTATATAAGCAAAGTAATCTGACTTGTTACTGGTGGAGAAAAATTCATCATCACACTCCTTTTGAGGACACTTTATCAGGTATTGAAAATGATTACTGGTATGCTGTACACAAGCCAGCAACGGTCAATTTTTGGAGAAGTTAGATATTTTTGAACTGTAAGACATTTATTTACCTAATGGAGTTTCCGGTTTGCTGCTCCAGAGTGTTCTCAGAGTATTGTTATCTTGTTTTAGAATCTTGTAATAATAAAAGTTATTCTGAGAACACTCTAGACTTCGAGCAATCAATCGCAAACGCTATAAAAAAAGCATTGACAGTGTCCAAATTTAAGTTTGGCCTAAAATGTCTACAGGAGTTATCAATAAACCTACCTGGATTAGCTCCATCTCTGTAAACCTTAGGTAAGTTCTTATATGCCATAAAATAATAGACATGAGCAATCTCGTGGTGTGCAGTAATCAAATCCTTCATGTTGACTTTGGTACACATTTTCACTCTACAACGCAAAAAAGAATTTTAATAAAACGAATGGCCAAAACCGTATTTACTGTAACATGCCTAAAATCTTCGCGGTTGCAGAAATCCCAAGCAGACGGTTGACAAAGTACCACTCTATCCGCAGGTTCTTCCAAAAGCGATCCAGACCAAAAATCTAAGGGTAGAGCGGAAAAGTTCATCGACACAAAGAAATCCTCCGCCAAACGAAATATATCAATTGGAGCATAACCCTGCAAGAAAATAATTTAATAATTGCAGAGGCACTTATAATAGGTGCATTTAACTTTCTCCTTCGTTAAAATTAATATTCTTGGATCATGTGTAGCTGGAATAATGTGGCCTAAGCTACAGTAAATGAACGTTTTGCTTTTACTTTTTATTACAATCAGTAATTCGTTACACAATAATCGATAAACTTTAGCAATAAAATTTAAATAATACTTTTCATTTCAATTTAAGCAGTAGAAATTGGTTTGGTGATCAGAGTCAAATAAAATTTAGAACAAAAAGGATAAGGACAACAATCAACAGATTATTAATGAAATTAATTTTATTAAATCAATAAGGAAAGTTTGCAGGCAAAATTTGACAGTACTCGAAAATAAAACCTGTTGTTAAAGCTCAACATTCTCAAATCTACAATTAATCTAACTTGATTAATACTTATGAAGCAACCAAAAATATTGTTGCCTGCTTGTAAATTCTGAAATTCTCGTGAATAGAAAAATTATTATTATTAATTTTTACAAACAGAAAATGATTTAAATATGGCAGTTTTTTTTAATACTGGGCGTTTCTACTGTTTCAAACATAAAGCAGACTGGATACTAAACATTTTGAGTTTGATACTACTATTTTCGTAGGCCAGTGGTTCATTTTTTCGTAGGCCAGTGGTTAGTACATTTTTTCTTAGATTTTTCATTTATATCCCCGTATAACATAAATAATGATAAAAAAAACATTTTTTTCACGGATTCATGACAAACAAGGAACTACGTACCTGTCTAATCATTTCCGGTCCGACATCCAGGAAATCTCTTCCTGGATATGGTTGGGTAATATCTAATATGTTTGTCCAAGATTGGGCCCACATATTTCCCAAAATATGTGCAGGTAAAGGAGCTTGCCTGCTAATTTTTTCAGGCCCATAGAAATCTCTGAGGCGACGTCTTACGTAAGTATGAAGTAATTCGTATAGAGGACGAACTTCCTCCCAAGCGTCTTCCAAGTCCAGATTAAACGTACTAGATTCGAATGGAAAATTCCAGTATTCCGAGGTATCAGAAAAATCTTTAAAAAAATACTTTAAAATAATAACGTTTTGAAATATAAGATTTTAAAAATTTTACACTTTTTCTATGGTTTCATTTCAAAAAGAATAATAAGATCTACGAATACAGGGTGATACAAATTTAATGTTGTTAAATTTAGAAAACTATAGAACTTCAGAAAATAATGGGATTTTCTTTAATAAACTATGTCCAAACATATTTTGTTTCCGAGAAGAATGACGTCAAATATTAATTTTTTTTAACGTTTTTTAGGAATATCTCGGAAATAGAAAAAGTAACGGTCTTCATCGAAATAATTTATTACTTAAAAATTAAATAAATCATAGATTTATTTCAGCTTCCCCTATTGTTCGTTTTTATTATTCATTATATGAAAATCTTAAAAAAGGCAAAGCTTCTTAATGGGAGGACTTGCGTTTTAAAACTCGAGAAGACAAATACAGAAATGAATTTTAAAAATGTATCGCCTAGGAAATTTCCGATTCGTCTTCTTAGAATCTTTACATTTTCAACCGATTAGTAGTAATGAAAAAACTCCATTGTTTCAGTAAGACAAAAGTTAACAACTGTCGGAAATAACATTTACTTTAATATGACAAGCCTCATCAACGACATATGTTCAACGATGAAAGTTTACTGTCAGGGATCTTCGGACAAACAACTTTCTTCTTATTACATAATGAAAACGCTTGCACTCATATTCAATTTTGTAACACGCCGAAATTTAATTATTGAATTCTTGAAAGCAATGAAATTTAAATATTTTTAATTGCTTTGCCGTCATATGATTGTTGTCTCTATTTAACGATATCATTTAGCCAACACAGCTGAGAAAGTTTGTACCCCTTCGAATGAATTTTGAATTTAGAAATGGTGAGCAAAAAAAATCAGATTAGAGTAGGCGGTGCAAAGCAAATGTATGTCTGTGATTAAATAAAAAGTCAATAAATTTAACAGTTCATGAATGTATTACATTAATTAATTCAGTTAATCACAAACATACATTTTCTTTGCACCGCCTACTCTAATCTGATTTTTTTGCTCACTTTTTATATAAAACGATTATGGAAATTTACGAAGGTCAGTGGCAAAGATAATAATCAGAAAACGGCTCAAGTAGACTTGTCAGTAGCAGATTACTCTTTGTAGGAGTGTTTGTCTCAGCATTGGTAAATGTTATATTGTAATTTTCTCTAGAAGCAAGCGGCTTGCCATCATATCATTGGCTCAAACAGTTTTGCATATTTCTGGTAAACCGCTGGCTTGTAGGAAAAACTACAATATAACATTTACCAATGCTCAGACAAACACTCCTTCGACCTGAGCCTGCTTCTGCAAGTCTCCTGGAGCTATCTTGCGGTCGTCTTCACATTATGATCTTTGCTATTGACCTTCGTAAATTTCCGTACTTAATCGTTTTACATACATATAAATTAAAAATTCATTCTAAGGAGTATGAACTTCACTGCCATTTTAAATATTAAATGTGTATTTGCTGAAATTTAAAACTTAGAAAACTGGAAATCCTAAATTACGTTTTATTCTTACATATTTACACTTACTGTTCAGTTTTGCAGCCTCATTTGATAACATAACGAGCTGCTCGTACGTGTCTTTATATTTCTGTCCTGTGTTCCTTCTCCATTCTGTCCAAACATATTGCAGTTCATCCCAATTTCTGTTCTTTGCCATTATGTTTGTTAAATCTGGTTGAAGACGAAGCCCACATCTAAATGGTTCGTTTTGAGCACATATAGACGCTGAATTATACACAGCCAACATGTCGTTAATTAATCGGTTATACTGAAAGAAAAACGTTTTGCTTATAAATTATTTACATCGACTTATTTACTATTTTCAAGTTACAAGAAAAATTAATCTATTGATAAAATATAAACTTATCAGATAACTACAGAAATTATTTTAAAAGAAATAAAAGAAATTTTAAATGTTTGTCTCCTAGCAGATTAATTATGTATTTACACAGATTTAAAACTGACAGATGTAACATTGCATCTGTGCATTACATATTGTCAATAGTGATCGAGACAAGCCAGAGCGATGGCCTTTTGCCAAAAACGCCAAGAAAGTGCAAGAAGATTACCTACATTCCACAAGGAGTGGGCGTCAGCATAGTAAAATTAACACAAGAAATTACTTTCCTAATACGTTTCAATGGCAAATGCATCAATTCAGTTTGTCCTCTATCAGCTTATAGACAGAGTGTTTGGTCCTTTATCTCTCTCTTAATAATCAGTCTAGTAGGTAAAAAAATATAACGTCTATGTATTGAAACAACGTACAGTGCACATTCTAACAGAAAGTTTGAATATCAGTTTGGCAATTTCTGATTTACAATTACAAAATTGTTTGGAAAAAGGTACAGATAGTTTGTCACATACTGCACTTAATTATGTAAAGTTGAGAACATACTAACCAATGTAAACAGTCGAAAATTTTTAATCTCCAAATTATTAAATTAAAACAATAAACGCCTTTAGCCGTAAGTATTCACAAAAGAATTTCAAACTTTAACTTATTAATGTAAACATTCATAGGTGATAACAGGAAATGGCTCAGTATAAACATCGATAAATGACCATTTAGGTAGGGTAAAGTAAATAATCCTATGGATAAAGAACTCTTGAGGCATGAGAAGAATGAATTTGCACCGACACGCGGCGAGAAACGATCTAATTAACTGATACTTTCCTAGAGAGTAGGCAACTTAAATCACTCCCATGACCTATTTGATCAAGCCTCAGGGCAAAACGCTAAAGAGGGTAGCACGTCTCGAGGGAGGCATGACATCTTCCTTCTTGAATGCAAAAAATGAACCGTCGTGGTTTTCCGAAAGGATTAAAAAATTATATGTTCACCTAACTCTTCTGAAAGTGGGTGGTTTACTTGGTTCCAGAAGATTCACTGAACTATTTTCACGAATGGCTGTTTCCCCTATTCATTTTTAAATTCTATTGAAGTGTTCGTCGCGCGTCGGACTGTTGTTGTGAACGCTGGGGAACTCTCTTCTCCTGTTATTATTTTTGTTCATTTTCAACATTTTCATTTAACTTTAATGATCAATCAATAAATCGGACAGCAAACGATTAAATCTGTCGAAATATACCACCAGTAAATTTTGGCCCATCTATTAGTATATGACATTTATACAAGGTTATTCACGCAACCCGTTCATTAAAAGTTTTCAAGGAAGAGGTTTAGATAGAAATTTGAAATTTACAGAGCAGATGTATTTCAAAGGGAACTTTTCAACTCAAACAAAATTGACTCCCAACCACTTCCGGTTACACCGAAAATCGCTATCAACCCGCTTATTTTAAATGGGATGCTATATTTTTGGTTACTTTTTGAATTCTTCACGTAAAAATATGTAAAACTTCAATACATTTCTCTATCTCTAAAATGCATCATTCTTGATATATTTTGAATTTTCTTAAAATCTTAACTCTGCTATCTGATTTTCAAAAAATTATATCAGAGCTATTATTGAAGCAATTTTATTTGTAATAACTGATATTGTACTTGAGGTTCTTACAAATTCATTAACCATAATCTATTAAGCTACAGGCTGTCTAAAATATACCACTCCACTTGAAGAAGTTCAAACACAGAAAAGTATGTTTTTTTTTTCGAATGGAACTACAAATATTTTAATACACCATCGTATGTGGAATTAAATGCTGCATCGATCTGTATTAACATTCCTTATATCTATCTTCAACGCTTTTTGAGTTATGAGATATTTTTGATTTAATTCATAAAAATTTACAATTTTATTACGTTAAATATTTTTAATTTTAAATGTTGAAAATTATATGATTTTCAATATTTATTTGTTTAGTCACTAATATCATGGATAATCCTTTAAATTTTTAATTTTTAATTTTTGTTTCAAAGAGGATATCACTAAGTCGTCTAAGAAGACGCACAAAAACAGATTGCCTAGTTTCAAGAAACGCGGACTGCCTCATTAGCGAAGACTTTAACGCTACATCACATATTTTCGAGAGCAGCACAACAAACGAAAAGGCAGGAAGATAGACGAATGGGTGGAGGCACTCGACCTGATCCTTCTTAATACGGGAAACACTCCCACATTCCAAAATGCGCTGGGCAGTTCTATCATAGACGTCACGATGGTAACTCCTGGCCTGGCCGGACACATTAACAACTGGAAAGCGGAAGACGAAATGGAAAGTATGAGCCACCACCGACTCATAACCTACTCGTATACGAAGAGGATAAATCCAAACCCAAACACCGAGTCACCCGGATGGCACATTGGTGCGAGCAAGCTCGCTCGGCTAGAACAAGACTGTAAATTTCCCACCCTACAAAGGAGCCACAACCCCTCTGAACTCATTGACAGCATAACACAAATCTGCGACAAACACCTGACTCGCAGATCTCAGAATTCCCATCGCCGCCGACCCGCGTACTGGTGGACTGTAACAATTGCTGACAAGAGCCCTAATCCGGGCGAACCAAAGACGATTGGACCGGAGACACATAGCCATTATCCTCCAAAACCATAAAACGGCCAAAAAAGAGCTAAAAAACGAAATGAAAAAGCAGAAGGTGAGTATGTGGGCAAACCTGTGTACAGATCTCGACCGCGACACCTGGGGACTCGGATACCAAGTAGTCACCAAGAAACTTCGACTCATACCACCAGTCATGATGAGTGAAAGCGAAGTTGACAAACAAGTTGGTAAACTTTTCCCAACAAGACCAACCATAATCTGACGCAACATTGAACTACAGGAAATCCCTGTATCTTTCACTACAGCAGAAATGAACTTCGCAATTAGCAGAATAAAGAAAAAGAAATCTCCAGGACCAGACAAGATTCCTGGAGAAATAATGAAAATCGTAGCAAACACAAACAAAGACCCAATACTTCAAGTAATGAACGACTGCCTGAGGGAAGGCATCTTTGCCACCATTTGGAAAAAGGCGAAGTTGGTACTAGTTGAGAAGCCAAAGAAAACACTAACAGGTGCCACAACATACAGGCCCATTTGTGTTTTAGACGTGGCATCCAAAACTACTGGAGACACTCATTATGCAGCGTTTAATGGAGGAATTAGAGGAAAAGAACATTTTGCATGACTCCCAATTCGGATTCAGATCACAAGCGGAAAGATCACAAGCGGCCCAAAAAAAGGATGATCAAAGAACAATTAAAATTTGTGAATTTACACTCTATTTTCTTTGGTTTACTACAAAATTTGTAATAACTGACATTGTTATAATTTCCAGGCTATCTTAACAAAATTAAAAATATTTGACCTACATTTTTATGAATTAAATCAAAAATGTTTCATAACTGAAAAACTGTTAAAGTTATACAGGTCGACGCAGCATCTAATTCCACATACGATGGTGTATTAAAATATTGGTCGTTCCATTTGAAAACACATGAAACATTTAAAACACCCTGCAGCTTAATAGATTAAGCTTATGGAATTCTTAGGAATCTTAAAGCTTCAACTACAATATCAACTATTACAAATAAAATTGTTTCAATAATAGCTGTGATATAATTTTTTGAAAATCAGACTGCAGAATCCAGATTTTTAAGAAAACTCAAAGTAGGAAGTGCATTGTAATTTAACATATTTTTGCGTGTAGAATTCAAAAACGTGATAAAAAAATATAGCATCCCATCTACAATAAGCGAGTTGATGGCGTTTTCCGGTATAACCGGAATTGACTGGAAGTCAATTTTATTTTAATTCAAAAGATCCTTTCGAAGTATCTCTCCTCCGTAAATTTCAAATTCGTTCCCTGAAAACTTTTAATGAACGATTTGCGTGAATAACCCTGTAGATAACGGTACAGTTTTCAAGAATTTTATCATTTACATCTTCGAACTGTCCTTATGGCATGGATTTCGTGTTTCATAACTTGTTTGAATTTCATACATTGCGAGCGATGCGATCGCAAAGTTTCAAAGAATCGAATGTATTCGCTCTGTTTATATTGGTTACGACTTTTACATTCCCTTCAAGAGTGATTTCCGTTGTAGCGTTATTCGTTATAAATTCAGCTTTCCTCTTTTTGAACTTTCTATTTTGTAAAATGACAGCAATAACAATAATAACACAAAGTTAATGAAACAAATTTTATTTTTCAGAATAATATCCTTTCTTTAATATAAACTTATCCCAACGATCAGGCAACTTGTAAATACCGACAGAGAATTCTTTTGGTTGTCTGCAAAGCCAATTTTGAACCGCTTCTATTACCTACTCATTCGATATAAATTTCTTACGTCCCAAGTGCCTACTAAGGGGGTCATTCTAATCGGGGTTTCAAGTTTCAACTTGGGATCATCCTACTTCCGAGCATTATCGCGACTGCACAACGTTGTATCATGTTACCACCGAACATTGCCGAGATTGCACCAGTTGCTAAGGAGATACCACCGTTGCTAGGTTGCAAATCCGATAAGAATGACTCCCTAAGAAGCCTAAACTCTGAATTATTTACAGTCTTGGTCAATTAAGAAATCTGTTAAAATTAGATCGTGAATATTCCAAAATACCGTAACCATCACAGCTTTGAATTTCTTTGGCGGCGATGAATTTGAGTGGCGCCATGTCGTACCACCCTGTTTGCTTTCTGGGATTTAATTTTGTATCCAAGATTTATCAACGGTAATAAATCATTCTAGGTTTCAGTACATAAAAATTTAATGATAATTCGCAGTGCAACAGAACTAAGCAGGTACATCACCGACAAACAGTTTGATACAATTGTCAATATTTATGTAAACAAAAGTCTTCGTACGAGCCGGAAACTAAGCAACAATCAACTGTTTAGGTGTTCCAAGATAAACCGAATCCAACAAAAGTTGTTCGTTCGCGAAGCACTTCCAAGAAAATGATTGCTTGTTTCTTCAGTTGTACTGGACATGTCGCAACCATTCCTTTAGAAGATCGGAAAACAGTTAATGCTGAATGGTATACAACAATTTGTTTGCCAGAAGTCATCGATGAAAACAACCGAAAACGTCGCGTCATCCTTCATCATGACAATACCAGTTCTCACACAGCACGTTTAACAATTGATTATTTGAAGGAGAAAAACATCTCATTGCCCTGATTGCCATTCACCTGATTTATCGCCCTACTTCTTTGTGTTCTCGAATGTCAAACAAAAAATGCGTGGACAGCAATTTTTATCACCTCAAGAAACTGTTGAAGCCTTCAAAAATCACATTTTAGAGGTACCACCTTCAGAATGGAAAAAATGTTTCGAGAATTGGTTCGAACGCATGCAAAAGTGTATAAGACTTAAAGGCGAATATTTTGAAAAGCAATAAAACGATTTGTACCCAAAAAAAAAATGTCCTTCATTGTTTTTGTAAAAACTAGAAAGGTAACCCTCGTATTAACTGTTTCAAAAAATGTTATTTTTAACATCGCTGCCTTCTTTCATTCGACAGAGTATCAACTGCTTCAGCAATATCGCTTTTCTCACGGTCCACGTCCAATCCTTAAATTAGTTTAGCTCTGATCCTTTAGCACCGTTCGATGGCTTAGATGACACCAGACTTCGCCTAGGCTTTTTCCCCAGTTTTTCGTGGTTCCTCCGATACAGAGTCACCAACAACAACAACTTCCGGCTTTACAACTTGCCTAACAGAATACATGATATGTGTACATGTAAATCACATATCGCACACATCACATTTACTTTAACAATCTCCAAGGTTGAATCGAACTGACGCACAGTTGCCAATCATCGCTTCATGCTTTTTTTCACTACTTCCTTACATCGCGGTTATATTGAAATTAGGGGGGTATGCTTCGCTCATTCTGATTCTATAAATGTGGTGATTGTGGATAAAATGTTGTATTGCATGCGTGTTTTAGATGCATTTTATTCACTTAAGGAAATGCTATCTAAAACACTTATACAATAAATAACTGTTATGGAATCTTATACATTTATTTTATATTCACATACATATCTATCTAGGCTATCTACTTCCGATATCAAAAACCTAAAAGTGGCTGTTCTCTAGTCAAGATTTTTGTTGTTTTATTAGAATATCAGTGTGATAAATCACAAATTAGAACGTTATGTGAGCAATAAGTTCAAAGATGATTTGTTCTTGTTTACCTTTTGCCCACTACTCTACCCTGCAACTGGTGATTTATATGACTTTCATTTTCAATACATTTACCTTTTATATCAAAAGAAAATCTAAATATTGGCTCAATACGCAAAAAAAAAATTTCCGTCGTTACAAAATAATGAGAGAAACATTCACAAAACAAGAGTAATAATTAACTTTTATATTGCAGTATCGTGTTAAATGAAATTCCATAACAAAACGAGTGTTGTGAATGATTATATAACTAAAATGTGTATCCCCTCGAAAATAAAAAGTATGTGAAAAGCATGTTTTAATAAGATAGTGTTTTTCTAATAATATAGTGTTTAGCACCGCTAATATTAGCATAATTACACTCGATTATTGTGTTATGGAAATTTGTATACGTAACAATTTCGTAGCAACTTTTCACAGACAGTTTAAAAATCGCATAGGTTCTCAACATTTCGTTATCAGAGCTTTTTCTGGAACTAATATTAACGAATCGTACTATTCTCAAAAAACGTTCAAAATAATTTCGCTGTGCAACTTCTATTTTGATGATGCAAAACATAATTAAGCAAATTTGTTATTTTATCTGTTTAATGAACCTGATGCCAAATAGAATCTAAATAAATCATTGCATTTTTGAAAAATATATTTTCCAATTCTCTTATAAATTACAAATAAAATGTCTTGACTTTTAATTCTTATTAACATTACATTATTTATTTGCAGAAGTTAAAGTTAAAACTAAAAGTCGAACAATTAGAGCATTATTTTATTACAATATCTACTCTTTTTGTTACTTACAATTAGCAGTGTGTAAGTAGACGTAAAAAAAACAAAGCAAATATTTTTTTAAAAATTTTTTTACTCAATTTCCACTATATTTAGTATATGTGAGTAAAAAAATTTAGCGTTTTTTTACGTCTACTTACACATTGAAATGGATCTCCACCACGTATCGTCCAAATCAGTCAAATCTTACAATTAGTGTAATTAGTAATTTTTTCCGTGATTCTGAAGATTCATTTTATTCTTACCCTGTCTAGTTGATCTGGTTTCAAAGCTGCAGGACCGATCACTGATAAAAATCTTATTTGTCTATAGGTCATTGGGTCCACGACGTTATTGAGGCGAACTCGAGACAACAGTTCCCAAACTCCGTGTTGAAATTCAGAATATATTTGCTGTGCGTTTAACTGAAATCAAAGCAGTAATTACACAAACTATCATTTACACTATCAATATTGTAGTTCTTAATTAGAGACTTTATGTTGTTCATAGAACGCAATTATATCATACATAAATATAAATGTATAGAAATAATGATTGATTGATTTTACAACAATAATTAACAAATAATGTTCATTCATAAGGCAAATATTGTTTTACTATTATCAAATTATCTATCACATCTGTAAACATCTCATATTCAAAACGAAATCATCTTTAAAATTAAAATGTTCCATTTCTAACAGCTTTTTATTATTTAATGTTGATTTTCTGTATTTTTATGTTTAACCTATTGTTAGCTTATATGATATTTTTCAACACAATCAAAGAAGCATTTAAAACTGGCATTTTCACGGATCGCTTACAACACGCAATGATGGGCTTTGTTCGTGTGTGATCGGATAATCGCTCACTGACCTTAGCAGCCGTTCGTAATCTGTATAATTCAGGTAAGTAATCTGGCTCCTTGGAAGGTGACTCATAAGTACAGCAACATAATTCTCAATTAAATTATAATGCATTTCCTGCAAAGTCAGACACGAAATTAATTTGCAATAATTAAGGTATACGAAGCTGCTTTCTCATGCAGGAGTAGCGATGTTAAAAAATGTACCGTGTAACGAACTGATGATGAATATTCCAATAATTTCGTAAGTCACTGAATATATTATTTCGGGTTTCTTTACCATAACTTTAAATATCGGGGGAAAATTTGTAAGATATGGCAAAAGGACACGAAATACATATATTTTTAATATGTACAAAAAATATTAATCTATTAAGCTTAAATATTAGGTACTTGTTTTACGCTGGAAAGATTATTATGATTTTTTGTGTATTACAAGATTTCCAGGAAGAAAAGTTGCTATTGGAAATTCTGGTAGAAGTAGTTAATGAAATCCAAATCACAAATATTTCGGCATATTTTTACGGCCACGTTACACTTTTTATAAATATTCGGTTTATCGTCTATGTTTTAATATCTAATAATAGAGTGCTAATATTAATATTATTTTTAATTATTTTATGATGACGACCAACAGAATTTAAAATATTCGTAAACACATTCAAAATCTGTTCGTTTTGTTAATAATTATTATAATATGGCGAATAGAAAAAACAATACACAGAAATTTTTGACGTGTTACTTATCTGGGATGTTATTATTATTATTATTATTACTACAGTTCTTATTATTAAACGACCTTCATTGAAATATGTAGTTATATTGGTGGCAGCGGTGGGATCAACACATATTGGAGGAAATAGTGCCCGCTGCGACGTAAAATTAGGAACGGGTGTCATATGCAATCACTAAGGACATTGGGTGATTCTCAGTGTAATAAGTTTGTCTCTGGAGACTGGAATTAATGAGTCGAGAATGCCAAAGCTTTTGAATCCGGAAAATTGTCGCTTAATCCACAAGCAAGTTGATTTTCTAGGACAAGTCGGCAATCGTTACCGATCCTAAGAAAATATAGTCTATCATAGGGTGACCTATCTCTCGAAATCTGACGGAATTACTTGCCTTCCTTCGTCTCGCTTCAAATTATAATCGTTTTGTCACAAATTTTGCAACGATTGCGAATCCTCTTCAACCCCTACTTAACAAAGGCGAGCGTTATCAATTGAATATTATGATGAAGCATTCATTAAACTTAAAAAAGTAGTCGGTAAGCACCCATACTGCCTTAACTGAATCCTGGAGATACTTTAACACTGACGTCGACGCTAACAACACGGGAATAGAAGAAGTGCTAACTCAAATCCAAAACGGCAAGGAACGTATCATTGCTTATTTCTTTGGGCTTTGATTAAGCTGGAAAAGCAATATTGTGGCATTAGAAATGAGTTACTTCCGTTGGTTCTATATGTCGACATTTTAAGACATATTTATGGGGGCACATTTTTACAACCTCATTTGCTTGCTCTTAAGCAGCAGTTAAGTAGTAAATGCTACATCACTGACAAACATATTTGATACAATTGTCAATATTTATGGAAACAAAACAAAGTCTCTGATATTTATAAACTAGATAAGTGTCTTGATTTTTATGAAGTAAATTTGGATATTGTTCATTGTTTTCAATCAGAAATTTAAAAAGTCCAGGTCAAATCTATACTCCTCTTTTATAGGTATTATGATTCACATGATTGCATAAATAATATTTAACTGATTCATCATTGAAAAAACTTAAAGAAATTTTATAATGAGATTATATTAGTGTTACTCAGTGACTATTCAGAGACATTCTTTGAAATACAAAAAAGATTCATAGTAACAGAAAAAATAAATTACGAAAAGTCACAAAGAAAACATGCAACCGATGGAATCAATTAAACCGAAACAATAAAAGAACGCAACGTAGAAAGTATTCTGCTTAAGCATATAGGCAAGAACAACACCTACAAATGCGTAACAGTTACGTACGCGTTATCACAAGGCGACATTATTTATGCAAATTTCATAATAGGTCATTTACACTTTGCTTGGTTTTGTTATCTAAAACATTTAAAGCTACTACCTGTAGGAGTACACTCACTGTACTCATGTCATTGTTCATTCAAGGTGCAGCAAGTTGGTCACTTTTCAATGAAGTGGATACATTAAAATTTAGGTAAATGTGTTAAATATATGACGAGTTAATTCAATGGCTTTTACGGAAACATGAAGAGAAAAGTAAAATTAATTTGATTGACTCATCAATTTACAGGTGTATTACTCATACGTATCCCACGACTCATTCATTAATAATTATCATAAATTACTATCCAATAACTAACGGAATAATTACGTACTATAGGGAATGCATTCAATTATTTTTAATAACTTAGTTATGGGAACTGCTTTCCAACCACTTATCTCCAATTCAAGGAAAACTAATAACAAAATATCATTGAGGAAGAAGGCAAGTATGCCGCGAGTTTATTATCTCCGTATCGGTGATAATAGTCCTGTGAATTTTTCACGGTCGTTCCCAGATGAAATTTCGCAAGATGTCCAATGACCATTGTCTTTAGTATTGTACGTCTGGGTTGTCTCGTTCTTTTCGCAATCCTAGTTAGGCGGATTATACTAATTAAGTAATTTTTACATGCTGGTTAAATTTGTTAGGTGAGCCCAATACACTATATGTCAATGTTAAAGCGTGTAATTTATACGTGTTTTTACGGAACGAACAATGCCACTTATTTTTAAACAGTCATCTCCGGTGGAACAATAATTTATTTGTTTGCTTCATATTAGAAATAGCAGAGGTATTAATCATGGAAGGATTTTCGAAAACATGACTTCTGAGTAACGTTAACGTGAATAAGCGGGTCTCATTCATCAAAACTTGTACTTGTGTGTACCATGAACTTCTTATATCTTAAAATAGAACATACAATGTAAACATTCTTAAACTCAATTTAAAAAAAAATTCAATGCATTTTAGGGTATCCACAAAACTAAACGAAAAATCAAGAAATTTAATTGCTTAAGAAGACAATTAGTTACAATAAATATAGGCAAATATAGGGAAATCATAAATTACTTCAACTCACTTGACCAATTTGAATTAGGTTTTGTTTTCTAGGAGTGGCAACACTGAGAAAAGTGGCGTTCCTGTTTCAAATTAGCGTGTATTGTCATTGACTTTCGTGGCTGTAGGTGTTCGGTTGGTTTAACCACTTTAACCAAGCATTCCCAGATGCTGATGTAAATTACGATGCCTTTGTAAATCCTCGAAAGATTTAACACACGCATTGTTACCAACAGAGTATAATGTATTGCCTATACGGCGGGGTCACGTGGGTTGAAATTATTTGTGATCTTCCTGTATATGTATGCGAAATATCCTCCTTCATGTTTTAAAAAACTTGCTAATCGGTCAGCAAATATCTGCGCATTATTTTTTAAAGATTGTAGATTGAATTCTTGGTATTTTTTTATTGATAGTGACACACATTTATTTCATTCAAGTTTACTTATTGAAATGCATTGACATTTTTTTCTTAGAAATTGCATGCATACAGAAATATTTATATGTTAGTGGATGCTCCAATCTAAATACATATTAACAAATGATTCTTCTTCTTTATCTTTATCGCTTCCTTATGTACTAACAAAAGAGAAACTTGGGTTATAAAAGTGTTGTGACCTTTGAACTTGAAATCGTACTTTCCCTACTCTTCTATTGTTAGTCATTGACTTAGTTTCCTCTTTCCCTACATTACTACTTCTTGCCATTTTATTTTGAGTCTAGCTTATTTCCTTTTCTTAGTTATGATCTGTTCACATAACTATGTCCAAGTCAGTCTAATTTTCTTCTCTCCGTCCTCTTAAATATTTGTTCTTATCTATTTCTCCAAATTTTTTTCCATTTGGATTTTTCTTATTTACGTGGTTTTTTTTAGACTACTCAATTTCTGTTTGCATGTGGTGTTGTTATTCCATCACTATTTCATATTAATTTTTTTGTAGTAGAGTCGATTTCTTTGCTTTATTTGCTATTTCTGCGTCCTGATGCTTTCAAGATATTGATGTGTATAGGTAGAGAGTATACAGTGAGAATTTTTTAGCGTAGAACATATGCATCCTTGCTACAATATTGAAGGTGAGTTTTTTTAAATCGAAATTCGTACTGTCTTGTTTGTCTAGCACTAAAGTTCTTTTCGAAATAGATAAAAATAATTAGTCAGTTTTCTGGAAATTTGAGAACGTACCCCAAACGGTCATCTGCCCGATACCAGTTGTAGATTTGTATCCTTTCATTCGTTAAATATAAATCAAATTGCATTGTCAAATGTGTGAAAGAAAAATAATGACAATTGAAGTAAACCATATCCATAGTTACCACGTATTTTTCGCCCTATGTTCGATAGCACTCAGGACCAATTTCATAATCAAATTTAAAAGAGACTTTAAAATTAAAATCGCATTCAGATAAGTAAACAAATGTGTTTTCATATTTGTTTTGACATCTGAAAGTGACTTTAAATTTAAAGTCTCCTTTTAATTCGATTATGAAACTGGCCCTTATTAATACATTATGTACGTATGTTCTACGTTAAAAAATTCTCACTGTTTACAGTCATATGCAACTAAAATGCACACAAACCTCGTCCTTAAGAACTTGGATCGGATATTCGGATAATATGATACATCGCTGTGGATATTTAGAAATTTCTTCTTGTATATGGACGACATTGACCGAGCGACCATGAATTTTGCTGGAGCTTTATTGTTTTACGATGTGTTTATGTAGTCATGTATATCTCACGAACCGAGATTTTCCAATATAAGACTGCGCTTTTGGGGTAGGTCAATTTTTTTACAGCTAGACCATTGATATTTGCAGAATTAATTCTCTTATGCGATGAGGAAGTTGCAGTATTAATAATTGAAACTTCATCGATTACACCCTGTTTAACCTATCGCGAAAGCACTTCCGCATCATTCAAACAATTTCCTGAATGCACCTAAATTTTCACATTAAATATAAGTTAACAGCATCAAATGATTGATTAGAAATCAAGTTCAAGAAAACTGAGCTCTAACTCCTCATTGTCTCGCGTTTTTTTTTTTTTAGCTAACCAACCTATTTTCTCAAAGAATTGACTGGTTAATTTTTTCAGAATACGTTTGTATTTTTAAACCTCGACATAAAATCTAATACATTATCAATTATTATCAGTTATATTAATTATAAATTTGATTTAAAAACTATTGGTAATGAATATATATTTGGTTTCACAAAGTTACATAGACGAGATCATGACAATAAGAAGATTATCTTGAAATGAATGGCCATATGAATTACTTCTGAAATAAAATTAATTTGTGCAAATTATATTTTGTTTGCACAACATTATACCTAAACAACTTCTAACGTATTTATGTGCTGCAATATTGCTTAACGTCTGACATTCGTCACCTTTTATTGTGAACAGTAAAGTACTATAGTTCGTTTATCTCGGTTTTTAAGAAACACCTTGAATTTAATCGCGTCTTTTTAAACATAAGATGTATGAAGCACATACAATTCAAGGATAGAACCCGTAAACAACGGTTGTGTAAGTGGAAAACAAGAAGAAACGACGAGCGTGAAGAATTGCCGATCTTGGGGCTTTGTGATTATAATCTGCTTCAATTTACGCCTTATTATTATTGTTACTTATAATGTTATAATTGTGCATGGACGTTGTATTTTTTTATACTAAAATCTCCAGTTTTATTATAAAACTAATTTTTTCTAAATTATATGAGTCTCTAATATTATGGAACAATTAAATTAGTGAGCAAGATTACGTCATTACATAGATAAATAAAGACGTTAAATATTCTTTGATGTTAACTATCAAATAAATAATAACTTATATTGAATATTTTTTTAGTAGAAATAACAGAAATTTGTTTAATATCAGTAGAGAATATAATTATTAATTTAATTGCGTCAAGTTTTAAAAAAAAAGAATTCTAAATGAACGCATTATACTTCATTTAATATATTTTTTAAACAATTAACTATAAAAAGAATTTTTCTATATTTTTCCCTTAAACAACACACTTATTACTAGGCGGTGATGTTTTTTTTATTAATCTCAGGTGACATTAATTTATAGGTGACGTAGATCCTTAAATGCGCTTAAGGCTTCTTGAAAGCGTTACAAGTGATGGTGAGTTCGATTTTAAAATTTTATTTTATACAAGGTGTTCATAGTACAGTAACAAATTATTAACTTAACTAACTAAAAACAAATTCTCTGTCATCTTTCAAACGTGCTAAGTCTGTGAAAAATCTTAAGGGCCGGTTTATTCATATCTGAGTAAGTGACCAATAAAATACTTGATGATTAAAGATAGGGCAACGCATGCAACGGTAGCATATGAAACTGACTGTTAATTTGTGAATGGTGAATACGGCCGTTACAGGTTTACAGATCTTACAGTTGCTACAGATATGAGCAGAATCGCTCCATTAATCACACTGAACTATTACAGTTTAAAAAATGTAAATTGGTCAAAATAAAATACGAGACAGAGTCAAATGAAAACCTTAAACGTGTCCTAAAAACTATACCTAATCACCTAATCGGAACCTTGCCTTACAAGTTGGCAAAAATATTATTTTTGAGATGTATAAACTATAAAATAATCACTGCGCTTAATTTTATTGCACAAAACTATGCATGTAGGGGCATTTTAAACAATAATTATTGGGGCTTTGAAATACAATATTTAATTTCAATTTTTAATGGTTTCCTTTCGAATTAATTTACGGATAAGTATTTATTTATATTTTTTATGCTTATAAAAATATTTAGCCTAGGCGCTGACATGCAATTTTTAGTTGTGCAATTTGTTTTATTTGCAGACTTCTAACCATAGGGTTTAAATGACAGTGCGCACACATGCAGCTAAAAACTAATTCGAAAAGTGGTTTATTAGCTGTTTTTCATATACCTAACAATATGAGTGTATGTATAACTGAAAATTGCATGGTCTATTCTCACAGTAACATATATCGAATGAAATTGTAAAAAAAAAAAGTAAAACTTTGCATACAAATTAATTAGCTGTAAGTTGAAGTATAAGTGAAAACAATGGCGTGAAAACTGTGAGATAATTTCTATTGTACCAATTCTCATAATACCTTCCTTCTAAAATGTAGCAGCTACTTACCGCGTCTAATTGAGTCTCTTGATTAACATTAGTTTCAAAATTCCATTGTGCCCCAACGTTGTTTGTACATTGTTGCATAGATTCTGCATCCAATCCTTGCAGCAACTGTCGTATGTCACTGTTTGGCCTCAAGTTATCTCTGGAAACGTCCACGTTTTGGCTAACTTGCCCGTTCGTCGGCAAATCAATCCTGTATGGTACACCCCTATCAACATTATCTCCTAATTCAATACTTGGTATCCTATCACCGTAAGGGGGTGCGTCAAGTTGTGATAGTGCGATGATACGCGTTAGTAAGTGTATGGTAATGATTTTTCGCGAAAAACTCACGTCACACATTTCGATTATTTTCTTTAAGTCTAAGTCAGCTTTGGTGTGTTAGTGTGCTTGTAATGAGTTCTACTCGCATATTTACACTGACTATCGACGGCGGTATCTTCTGGAATTACACGTGAGAATCGATGGGAGGGTCCGAGTTGTGTGTTTACCTTGTCCTCTGTAATTGTCGCTTTCACGTAATAACCATTATCTTAAAATATGCTAATTTAACGAATGAACGCGACCGACCTTTTATGTTGCAACGACGACACAATTAAAATGGAGCTACTACTCAAAAATTAAGTGCGACCACAGGCAACTCAAAGCTAACATTTAATGGCTCAGCAAACTAAAAAGGTGCAATTTTTGGATCGAAATCCTTCCCTTTGAAACCTCTCAAGAAAAAAGTGAACAAATTCTCTGAATTCTCTCCTCAACAGAACAAGCAAAGAAAAATGAAAAAAGAATGAAAAGCAAACAAAAAATGATGAATGAATAACTAATCGGCGAAAATTTGAAGACTTAGAAATACTCTACAATCTGCGTCCCACGTAATATAATGACTGACACAAATTTTTTTACATATTTTTTGTCATGTTAATGAACCACATAAACCAGATATAAATAAATTCCACTATTCCACAATCTTTTTATTTAAGACCTAAAATCTTAGGGCGTTGATTATACAGCGTGAATCAAAAGGGTCGCACCATCGCTTTGGTGTAAATACAGACCATTAACAGGAGCACAAATATGTTTTTAGAATTTTTTTGCCATGAATAGTTTTTAAGATATGAATGTTTAAAAATAACGCAAATAGGCAACGCTATAACTTGTAGATGCACTTACAAATTTGAAGTCATAGATCATAGGTACCCTCTTTTTTGTTGACAACTGCATATGCGCTGGTTTGTCAAAACCTTTGGAAATAAAATTTGACATAATAATAAATGTCAATTCTTAACTGTGGTTCTTAATATCCTACTTTCTTCAGCTATTCTAAAGTTCTTAAGTAAAAAAAATAATGAAAGAGTTGGTAGAGGCGTGCTTTTAAAAAGAAAAAAACACGATAAACTTAGAATTTAGAAAAATCAGAAATTAAAAGAAGCAAACATGCAGACTGCAAGAGCAAGGACAATAAGGTTCACTTCAAAATGTAACGTTTTAATAAATTATTTAAATACATATTACGTAAAACTAACTGAAGATCAAACAAAAACAATCTAAATTCTAAACTAAAAACTAAATAGCTAGAATAAATGTTCGAAATTTTGCCCATTTGCCTCAATACATTTTTCTAACCTTCTACTGATGCTCTCTTGAACATTTCTTAACATTTGAGGCGTTATTGTATGTGAAGCATCTAGAATTCTCTGACGAAGTTCTTGCTCAGTGTAGGGGACAGTGCGATAAACAATTTGTTTGATATGTCCCCATAAAAAAAATCTAGCGGAGTAATATCACAAGACCGTGGAAGCTAAGCGATATTACCTGCGCGTCCGATCCACCTTCCTGGATAGTTTACATTTAACCACTGCCTTACAGGTCTAGCAAAATGCGCAGGTGCACTGTCTAATTGCAACCATATTGGGTTGACTAAAACCGCCAAGGGAATATTTTCTAGCAGTTCTTGAAAATCGCCTCTCAAGAAATTCAAAAAATTATGCCCATTGAGGTGATTTGGTAAAAAGTACGGGCCCATCAATAATAATAATGATAATGCCAGCCCAGACATTGACGGAAAAACGTTGTTGAAATGCTCGTCGATGTATTACATGAGGGTTTTCTATTGCCCAATAATGATGATTGTGCATGTTAAACACACCGTCACGAATGAAGATACATTCATCTGTCCACAAAATCAGATTTTGAAAATTTGGATTCAAATTGACTTGATCCAGCATCCAACGGCAAAAGTTAATACGAAGAGGATAATCAGCTTCACACAGAGCCTTGCACTTTTGTATAGTGGAAAGATTGGTAACCTTCTGTTTTTAATACACGCTGAACAACAGTGTAATTTACGTTTAAATTTCGTCCAATATCTCGAATGCTGACGTTAGGATTGTCTTCAACGACTTGTAGAACAGCTTCCTCGACTTGGGGAGTTCTGGCGGAGCGTGGCCTACCTATCACTTCATGGATTACATCCAATCGACCTGTTTCCCTCACGCGCTGATCAGGCCGTTGAAAAACATTTTTGTCTGGATGTCTACGTTCACCTATCGTTCAGCATAGGCTGCTGCAGCGCGTCGAAAGTTTCCTCCACTCTCTCCCAGAAGAAGATACATATCACAGTATTCATTTAAAGTAAACCTTTTGAATTTGAATAAATTCTTCAAACCAATCAAAAAATCTGACTTTCAAAATGTGAACATCATTGATAAATTTTATTTGTCAGGTCACACCACACACTATGGTAACCATAGTAAAACCGAATTTTCATTACATTATCCGATTACTATAAAATCAACATCAGTTTCGCAACTTTGAAAGCCTATATCTTCGTTAAAAAATCATCTAGAAAATTTCTATTTACACTTTTGAGAACAAATAAGTGGGTGTAAAAACCACCTAAGTGATGGTGCGGTCCTTTTGAATCACGGTGTATAGTACTTACTATATACCCAATCGCAATCATTCGTACTATATATATTATTAGGGGCCAGTTGTAAAATTCCAGCTTAACCTTAAGCCTGAGCTTAAATCCTTAACAACTATTGTTGAAATAATCGTTGTTATGGGTAGCTTAAAATTAAACTCTCATTGTACAACTGGGCTTAAGAAATATATCACATGCTTTTAAAGTATCCTTTATCTAAAATTATAAATACAAGTTTTCTCGAAGACATCTACAGAGTTTCTAAAGGAATTTCGAGTACTACCAATATAATAATAATAATGCATTTATTGTCATTGTTCTCAAAGGAGACGTTAGACATTGTCAAAAATTACATTAAAAGTACATGCAAATTTTATAAAACATCACATAAAGTCACATATTCACAAATTTGACAAATTAGTCACAGCAGGAGCAGATTACAAATTCTGACTAGATATTCACAGCGTTGACATATTCATCGAAACTGTAGAAGCTTTTACAGATTAGATATGATTTTAGTTCATTAAAATATTGTTTGTCATTTGTAATATTTTTAAGGCAGGTGGGTAGGGCATTATATGCTAGAATTACCTTATAATTAGGGCTTCGTTCATATCGTTGTGTGTTATGTTTCGGGATGGATAAATTATTTTTGTAGCGCGTTATCATACTTGACGATACATCACAATTCCTTCTGTAATTATTACTGTGTTTGCGATAAAATACTAGCAATTTATATACAAATAAACAACTGTTTGAAATAGTCTCTGCAACTTGTACGACTAGGTAATTTCAACATACATCTTATTATTTTTTTTGCATTATAAAAGCTTTTTTTCTACTTTGCGTTCACAATGAACTCATTGTGACACAGTTTCACAATGAGCTTAATTGTGAAACTGTTTTTGGGGAAATTTCAGTCAATTTTTAATTGAAAATATTTAATAGATTTTGCAAAATAACTCATTATTTATTTGTTACTTAACAGAATACTCGCAATGAAGCAGGATAAGAAAAATTAATAACTTGTTAATGTGACTTTTGATTAAAACGAAAGGTTTTCAGTTTTGCCACGCATTACAACTAAAATTCCCCAATACTAAGGAGATCAAATTTTTGACAGTATTTTTCATATTTTTGTTCAATAAGTGGCGCAAAGTAGAAAAAATACGGGTAAAAATGGTATTCGTCAGTGCATAAGATATTGCAAGGGAAATTTGCATTTTCTTGATGCTGCAGTAAAAGCCAATTACAAAACCTCTGACGAAGAGGATAATCATTGAGAATCATCGCCTGCACTCTTTGTATGTGATACGGCTACAGCTGATTTTGTCGTATAATACGCCATACACTAGAACGAGATACTGGCAAGTTGCGTGCAATTTCGCGGGTGCTCAAGGACAGATTTTCTGCAATCATTTCTAAAATGAGTTCCTCTGCATCTAATACACGCCTCAGTCGCGGTCTTCCTCCTTCGTGTCCAGATCGAGTTCTTAAGGATCCAGTAGTCCGTCCCCGTTGAACCGCTTCAATAAATCGTCTTGATGGCGGTGCAAGTCTGTTTGGGAACCTTTCTGCGTACAATCGTGCTGCAGCAGCAGCATTCTGTCCAGCTTCCCCATAACAGAGCACTATGTCCATCAATTCCTCATTGGAATACACATGATGAACCATATTTATTACTTATTTACGCTTAAATTAAATATTTACACGAATTAAACTAACACAAAACAAACTACACATTACGTAAATTTGATAAGTAATACTCCGCGTATTAATGTTTTTAAAAAATTATTTTAACTTCGGTCTTTTATAAAATACAAACGCACTGAATTTTCTCAAAAACTATTATTCAGCACTTCGTCGTCTTTCTTTCTAACCCCCTCCCTAATGTAAGCATCTGTGAATTTATGACAGCATGATAATAAAAATAAACAATAAAAGAACGAAAGCGAGCTGAATTTTATTTTATGACAGTGCAATAAATCGCCAAGGCGAATGTAGGTAAACGTTTCTGAAAATTCAGAATTATTTCAAACCAGAATCAAATTTTCATCACGAAAACTAATTAAGCCACTCGTTTCTTGGATTTAATTAATATTTATCAATTTTTATAGTAGACATTTATTTTCGTCTTATTAATAAACATAAACATAACATTTTGCAGTTTACAGTGTTAAGATCGATGTATTGTCTGTAATGACAACAACAACATGAAACAAATAAAACTGAAATGCATTATTGTGCCACGAATTCAGTTTGCTTTTAAATTTTACTTTAAACAAGTAAGCATAAATAAAATAGTAATAAGTAATTGCAATAAGAAACGGCCGCGTGAATACGTTTTTATTTAGAATCCTGACGAAATTTTTTTGCGAAGAACAAACATGACCTACCGCAACAGACACTCTCGGTGTTTATTCGTTTATGACCACAAAAAAAAAAACACCAAATCTGCGCAGCTGAGACATTTAAATCCAGTTAAATCGTCAACCAGCGTTACTCAAACAATTTCTTTGAAAACGAAAACTGATTTTTCCTGGAGTTATTATTTACTTGTTCCCTACAGTTGTATAACAAATTTTGCTTCTTTTTTTGACTACTATCTGTGGTTTCAATTAAAGACATAGGTTTAGAGACACCCATATAATAGGTGTTTGTTACAATTTTTTTGAAAATACGCACTCTGAAAATAAAACTAACTCCATTAATCGTCGACAACTTAATTTTGATAGGATTTTGATAGTTGAATTGACAACATCAAAAATATTTCATTTTGACATTTTTTTAAGGACTTCAAAAAATCTTTAAAATATCCATGGTAAAGGGTAAAGTAGTATTCATCACAGGAGCGGCGAAAGGAATAGGGTTTGAGTATGCGAAAGCTCTGATAAGAAATGGCATTAAGGTAAGTTCCGTTACATACCAAACATAATACGAAACAGTTACGTCTTAGTGTCTTAGGGTATTATGATAGTCGATAAAGATGAAGAAAAGGGAGCAGAAGCCGCTGGTAAATTGCTAGAAGAAGGCTACGCAAAAATTCATTTTACAAAAACAGATGTATCAGTGGAATCACAATTAAAAAGTAAGTAACAGGATGGTCTAGATTAAATGTTTTGCTTAAAACGTTTTTAAGTTATAACAACTTTATTATTCGTACAATTGTTAGAATTAAAAATAATGTTTCGTTAATTGCGATATCCGAGTATACACTTAAACAAAGTTCAGGTTGCCAATAAGTTGCTATTTGTTATTCCTCAAATAATTAAACTAAACTATAGTTTAACTGTGTACTCAATTTTGAGCATAAATAGAGCAGGCCGGTGAGATTGTATTGGAGTTCTCGAGCTAGTTTTCTGCTGAAGAAGCCCCATGTAGAGCCGAAACAGCTGTCCAGACGATGCTCGAAGATTCCATTGCAACCAAAATCTTCTATATGTTAAAGGTACTCTCTGAATCTGAACCAGTTGTAATTAACTAACATTTTTCTTCTGAAAATCTTTTTTTTTTATTAATAACCGAGTTAAACATTGCTACTGTTTAGTAGTTAGTACTTTTCATCTCTTTTTTAGATGCTTTTGAAGCAACAATTAAAGAATTTAAACAACTTGATATAGTAATTAATAATGTCGCTGGGAAACCGAAGGAATGTGCTTGGACTAGGCTAATTAATATAAATTTTGTAAGTAACTAATTTTCTAAGTATAAATAATAATAATTTTTACGGGCTACGTACATTTGAGGAAAAAACATTAAACCCATTTTATTTTAAATGAAATAAAGGCCACATCACTACAACAGCATTTGGAAATGCTCCCTGTTTTCATACAAACATGCTCTTACTAGTCGTTCTTTATTTTCAAAGATATTTTGGAGTACCTACCTACCTACTTGTTGATCGACGGCAATGATTAATTAACTTATACCATTAACTCATTTAAATTCTCAGAGATTTTTAAAACGCCACAGTTTTTAAGTCAGACGAACGAGATGGCCGATATTTTGTTCCTCTTTCTATTGGGAAAAAAATTTTGTAAACCATCAATTATTGCACGTGCAGTGTGAGCTATGGTTCTATCCTGCTGGTTCGACTTCATCATGAAGTTAATTTACAAAAAGAAATTACTAGATTACAAATTATTTTTCATTCTGACCTAAAACTCTTTGACTGTTATGATAGAGATTCAATGCTTCATTTCTTTCTATCATTTGCTGATTCTCTTATTTTTCTAACTGTTCTTCTTTCTTCTCCATTAACTATCATTATTTTTATAAATCAAATTTTTCTCAGCTTCATATAATAAATAATAAATATTAATTTAGTTCTTAACAATAAATATTAAGTAAGTTCTTGTAAATAAAAATTCTCTGCTGGTAATGTATTAATAATTTTAGTTAACTGTTGTAAAAGGATCTTTCATGGCAATGAAAGAATACATTCCCAAATATAGACATGGGTCCGAGGGAATCATAGTGAACACAGCATCAGTCTTAGGAATTCAACCAATACAAAGCTTGCCCGTTGGTTCCACAACGAATCATGCAGAGTTGCACTTTGGAAGGGCAATTGGAACAGACTACTATCTCAAAAAGTATCACACCAGAGTTTACACCATTTGCCCTGGCTGTACCAAAACTGAGATGTTTAACAGAAACAATTTTGAAGGTGTGGACTTGGATTTATTCGACGAAGATCTTGCTTCTTATCCGAGGCAAACGTAAGTATGTTTTAACTTAATATCTTCAGTTGTACATGTGGTAATAATAATTTGCCAATAAAGGTCAACAGAATTATATTTATTACCTACCTAATAATTCAACGTCTGTATCTCTTTCAGTCCTGATCACTGTGGATTGTGTTTATTGAAAGCAATAGAATCTGAAAAAAATGGATCTGTATGGGTGGTCGAAGGAGGTGAAATTTATGAATATCCATTTGAAAACAGAATGGAAGTGCGTGAGAATATTAAGAAGGAAGCGGAAAAGAACAAGAAGAAAGAAAAGTAAATTATACTTCATTATAAATAAATGCATTTGTAAATTCACCTAGATATGTTTTGATACAAAATTTCTTCCTAGTTGTCCCTATTATCAAACGGATTCTTAATTAAAGATAAACAAATATTTTGTAAATATTAAATTTTAACAGCGGCAGGTTTAAGTAGCAAATCCCAAAAGAGTGTGTTGTTGATTCGTTATTTTTCCAAACCCTGTATACAAAATTTATATTTTAAGTTCCCTACCTTGACCTAGTAGTAGCAGACATGAAAGGAGTACCTATCTGTTATAAAAAAAATACGCTTTCATGAACTTGTTGCATTCTATTTCAAATATTACAAGTTTTTGATATGTTTACTTCTTCATTTTCTTTTTCTTTTTTAACAAATCCGAACACGGAGCACTGCGTTGCATATCTTTGCGAACTTGAAAACGATCACGAAATGGATATGGATAACACTCGTTCGCTTCTGAAATCCATACAGACCCATTTTGACCTTCTTTCAACATTTTTAAAACACACGTGGCACAGTAACACGGGCTAAAATATACAAAAGAAAAACTCTTGTTTCTATGATTGCTTCAAATCCCACGTGAAATACTTACTCTTGTATTTCAAGACCTTCAAATTCTTTATCACACAGTTGCAAATCAATCACTTTCAATTTTTCCCTTTCAATAAATGGAGTTCTTGTAAGACCTGGACAAAAAGTGAGGACTTTTCCGAAAGTTCTATTAAAGTAAAAATCTGTTCCGAATGCTCTTCCTATTGCTATTATGGCGTTACTGCAAGCCGAATATACAGGCAAACTTGAAATCGGTGTGATGCCGAAAACAGAAGATGTGTTTATCACACATCCATGTTTATCGCCTTTATGTTTCGGAAAATATTTGAATAAAGCCAGCATCGTCATATAAAGTGTGTTAACCTGTAAAAAAATCATCATAGACCAATCAACAAATGTTGAAAGTGGATTTGTGGATTTGTCCTCGATTTTTCGACGGATTGGTTAATTCAAACTACTTCGAACTAAACACAAAAACATTCAAGGTCGCGTTAATAATAAAAATCGCTTCTTACATAATTAATTTGAATCATTCTTTCATAGTCTTGCTCATCTATTACACCGAAGTTGTTTATTATAATATCTACATTTCCAAATGTACTCACCGTCGTTTTTAAAACACCTGTAAATAAAAAAAATAATAATAAAATTTATAAAACTAAGATTTTTTTACATTCAGCGTGATATCTTGAGTAGAGATCGGTTTTGCGAAAGTAAACCTGTCCACTGCCAATATCCTTCAAATATTTGATGGCACCCTTAGCTTTAAGCTCATCTATATCGGCTACGACTAGTCCCTGTTAAAATAAGTTTTTTAATTCTCTAAATTAGTAAAAAAAAAGGGAGAAAGGTAACCTTCAATCCATTTTTTAGTAAAGCTTTTGCAATTTCAAAGCCAATACCACCCAAGCCTCCAGTAATACAAGCAATTTTTCCATTTATAGTACTCATCGCCTGAAATTCCGTATTTTAACTAAAACAAACCTGTTCTAAAAATATTTTAGGTCAAACAGTCAAATGTCATTTGTAGTTTTGTCAAAGCCAGAAGTTTAATAGATTTGACGGTTCTGGTAAAGAATATGTCCATAAGCGCTGAACATTTTCTATGACAAAAATAGTTAATTTAGCTTACACTGAACGTATTTCTACAATAAAATTTGCGGATTATCTTATTAGCCATTTCTTAAAACGTGCTGATAAGAGAAGGAAAGCTTTTTTTTGAGTAAGTGTATTTCAAGGGAGAGAAACCATTGCACATAAATATATTTTAATAGCACCTACTACTTGACGAGCAATACACAAATAATTTTTGTGCGGTAGACTTTCAGGGGTAGTGTATTACTTTGTCGTTTCAAATTTAGCATTTAGGTGTAAATTTATTTCCCTTAAAATTTACACACAAAAGTTTCCCTTCCCTTAAAACTTACATATAAAAGTTTCCCTTCCCTTAAAATTTACCCACAAAAGTTTCCCTTCCCTTAAAATTTACCCACAAAAGTTTCCCTTCCATTGAAATATATTTACACATAAAGGTTTCCCTTACCTTAAAATTCGCTGCTCATTTAAATACACCTAACACACCACCCCTTAAAGCCAATCTCATAAAAATTATTTATGTAATGCCCAAATAGCTAGAACTATAGGTACATTTTCATGACCAACACCCGATGGGCCAGCTCACTTTAACTAACATATACAGATCCCAAATCCATCCATCGCCAAATGTGCCCCTTTAAGAAGAAATAGCGTCTGAAATTTTATGATTAGTGCTGGGATGAAATTTTGGAGTTTTTACGAAGGTTCAAATTTAATTTCTCTACTTCTCAACATTCATAATTTTTCAATTTCAGAAAAAAAGCTAAATAGAAAATTGCAAAATAAAATCTGTAAATCTAGAATAGATTTATCAAGCGTTACCGGCTATTGCAATAGAGTTTCATAATTTGCCGGGTATAATGGGCAACATAATATAATAAAATGTATTTATACAAAACTTTCTCTTCCCTTCAAATGTATATACACGAAAAAGGCTTTCCTTCTCTTTAACAGCACTTTTTAAGAATAACTTATTCGAAAATATTGATATGGAACATCAAACATAACCTAGAAATCGTAACTTTTAAAAGGTGATAATTTCAAAATTTACGGATAATCCGCAAATTTTATTGCAGAAATACGTTCAATATAAGTTAAATTAACTATTTATGTCACAGAAAATGTTGAACGTTTATGGACATATTCTTTACCAGACCCGATTTGACATGCATGACATGGAAAATTAGGTAACTTCGACTGCTCTTCGGCTGCAAAAGAAATGCAACTCAGAATTTTTGATAAATGTCAGTTCCAAGAAAAAAGTTGAAATACGAAATACATCAGGTTAAAACACCATAATAAATTGGAAATGCCTTCGTAGCCGCCACCGGTTATAAGTATTGTTGCCGGCGACAATTTTAAATATTGTTGTCGGCACTAGTCCTTTGTGTTAGAGATTACAGACCTCCACTAAGCTATATCTTGCTGATCCTAAATTTCACAAGCCATCAAAAATTGACATGCTACTTGGCGTTGAATTTTATTATGAACTAATGTACATTAGGTACATATGACTTGGTCAAACTCTGCCTATTTAGCAAAAAAAAAAAACTAGGATATATCACAACAGGTTTTATCGTACAGTCCAATCCTAAGGCTGATGAATGTTATTTTGTTGGCACCTTCGGTGACTCAGGTCTTCCGCATGATGTACCAAAACTCTGGGGAACTGAAGAGGTTAATATCAACACTCCAATGTCCCCCATAGTGTTAGCTTGTACAGAACATTTTCAATTAAATACGGTTCGCAATGATGATAGATGATTTATGTAAAAATTAAGCGACTCCCAAGAAAACGAAAAAAAAATCCTTTCGTTAGAAAAAAGTTAGCTAAGAACCCAGATCTAAGCCTTAGATATGTTTTTTTTTTATAAATAAGTATGTACTATTGGGCATATGTC
This sequence comes from Dorcus parallelipipedus, assembly GCA_958336345.1. Classification (NCBI taxonomy): domain Eukaryota; kingdom Metazoa; phylum Arthropoda; class Insecta; order Coleoptera; family Lucanidae; genus Dorcus; species Dorcus parallelipipedus. The sequence goes on from OY284482.1 coordinate 13,138,979, forward strand.
CAAAATGAATTGCGATATTTCTTCCCCATTATGTAGTCGTACGCGAGGAAAGTTTAAGAGTAGTCTTTAAAACCTCAGCACCATCCTACATAAGATTTCATCGGCTTGCAGATGGTAGGTCCTGTCATCCCATATGATTTACTATCCATTATTCTTCGCTTTCGTATTCATTCCATCATTGTTTCAGCTAATATAGAAAATATCTGCAGGTGCTGGTTACATCAGATCAACGGCTTCTGTTGTGTACTGTTGTTTACTTCTAAGTAATCAGTCATTCAATATTAGTTTGCCACGTATTACTACTAATCTAGAGTGTAGATATTATGACTTTGAAGTTATATGCACTAGTCAATTTATGTAATTTAATAAGTGTTTGCTGTGTGTTCGTGCAATAAAAAGGAACTGAAAGAAGCGTTATTATCACTGCTAACCAACAGGTTATGGGCCCAGAAACAAGATTTGTCCCGAATTGAAAAATTAATGCGCGGAAAGTTATAAGTCTGAGCGAAGTGTGAGCGAAATAAGATTACTTGGAACTTGTATTGCATTACTCGGTAAAAAATGAGTGACAATCATAATTTTCAAGTGAGTTTCGAGAAGCTGGAAGGCCGATCTAATTATGCAAACTGGAAATTTGGGATGAAAATGGCTCTGATACATGACAATTTATGGCAGTGCATAGAAGGCGACGACAGTAAAATATCAGCAGATGAACGATTACGAAAGGAGCAGAAAGCATTAGCGAAAATATGCTTGATGATTAAACCCTGTGCGTATCCATATGTAAGGGATTGTAAAACTGCTAAAGAAGCGTGGGAAAATTTACAAAAAGTGTATGATGACAAAGGTTTAACCAGACGATTAACATTAATGCGACGTATTGCCAGTATAAAATTGGTGGATTTTGCAAATATGGACCAGTATGTCAGTGAAATTATTGCAGTATCACAGCGATTAGCCAATATGGGAGCAGGTCTAGACGATGAATTTGTGGCAGTTATCATGCTAAGTGGTCTAACATCTGCGTATGATCCTATGGTCATGGCTATTGAAAGCAGTGGACAAAAAATAACAAGTGATTTTGTGAAGTCAAAACTTTTACAACAATACGAAGAAAATAATGAACCATTACCATCTACAAGCAGCGAATCAGCATTGCATACAAAAAGATACCCGCAAAATAAAAATAAAATGGTTTGTTACAAATGTGGCCAACAAGGTCATTTTAAAAATAAATGCCCAATGAATAACTTGAAAGAGAAGAACAAAGTAACAAGTACTAACAATTTCAAGATTAATAAAAATAAAGCTTTGCATATTTGTTTAAATGCAAATGTAGATAAGTCAGGAGAATGGATAGTTGACTCGGGTGCTACAACCCATATGACTTGTAGGAAGGATTGGTTACGTAATTTCTCTAAAAAAGAATTAAAAGTAACTGTAGCAAACAATGCAAGCATAAATAGTGATGGAGTTGGTAGAGTAAAAATAATTACGGACAGTGGAGAAAATGAGGTGATGAATGTGCTTCACGTGCCTTCACTGAAGACGAATTTATTATCTGTAGAGCAAATGGTACAAAAAGGTTACACAGTCGTTTTTAATCAAAATGGTTGTAAAGTCTTAGATGATGAAAATTGTAAAATCACTGGAAATACAATAATTGAAGGTATACGTCAAGATGGGCTATTTAAAATTAGCACAAGAAATGATGAAGCCTGTTATTCAGCAAAGACTAATAGTGGAGATGACATTCTGTGGCACTTAAGATTAGGACATTTAAACCGTGTTAGTATGAACTTACTTAAAAATGGTTTAGCTGAAGGTGTTAAATTTTCCAACACAAAATCAGATCCTTGCATTGCATGCATTGAAGGAAAGCAAGCTAGATTACCCTTCAAGAAAAATAAATGCAGAAGAGCAGAAGGCGTTCTAGATATAATCCACTCAGATTTGTGTGGACCAATGCCATGTGCATCTTGGAGTGGTGCAAAGTATGTACTTACTTTTATTGATGATTTTACTCGAAAAATATTTGTATATTTCATAAGGAGTAAAGATAATGTCAAAGATATATTTCAAGAATTTGTGAATAAAGTGGAAAGAGAGACAGAAAGAAAAGTAAAATGTCTTAAATCTGATAATGGTGGAGAGTATGTAAACAGAGTTATGGAAGAATATATGAAGTCAAAGGGTATAAAGCATCAAACTACTGTGCCATATAACCCTGAACAAAATGGTATTGCAGAAAGGACAAACAGGACCTTGACTGAGATGGCAAGAAGCATGATTAAAGAATCTGATTGTGATGAAAGAATGTGGGCAGAAGCAGTAAATACTGCAGCTTATCTCAAGAATCGTTCTCCGCATAAAGCAATACCTGGTAAAACACCTGAAGAATTGTGGTCAGGAAAGAAGGTTAATTTGAATCATTTACGAATCTTCGGATGTATCTGTTACAATTATATTCCCGATCAATTTAGAAGAAAATGGGATGCTAAAGGAAAACCATACATTTTCGTTGGATATTGTGAAGATACAAAAGATTATAGATTGTTTAATCCAGCAAAGCCAAAAGCGATAATAAAAGCTAGAAATATTAAATTTATAGAAACAAAATTTTGGAACAAAAAGAAAGATATTATAAATAAAGAAATAAATGTAATGCCCATTAATGAAAATGTTACTGATATTGAAGAAAATATGTCCGATGAAATTGAATTTGAAGACGATTCAAGAGACATGGTGGAGCCAGAAGATCCTGCTGAAGAAACTGTCGATAGAAGTACTAGTAAAAAAGGCACAGGAAGAAGATCAAATAGAATGAAGAAACCTAAGGAGTATCCGGAATATGTAGTGTATATGACAGAAGCAGACGATCCCATTGAAGTCAAGGATGCATTGTCACGTGACGATAGTGATGGGTAGAAAGCAGCAATGCAAAGTGAATTTCAGTCATTAATTGACAATAAGGCATGGACTCTAGTAAAAAGGCCAGTAAATGAAAGTGTAGTCAAAAATAAATGGGTGTTCAAGTTGAAAAGTTTACCAGATGGTTCAATGAAACATAAGGCAAGATTGGTTGCTAAAGGATTTACACAAAAATTTGGTCAAGATTACCATGAAACTTTTTCCCCAGTTGTTAGAAATTCAACGTTAAGAATTTTGTTTGGAATAGCTGCAAAAATGAATTTAGACATTTTTCATTTAGATGTTGAGACAGCATTTCTTAACGGAAATTTAAAGGAACAGGTTTTTATGGAACAACCTGAAGGTTTCATAACTTCTGGAAATTAAAATAAAGTTTGTTTGTTGCATAAAGCAATATACGGTCTTAAACAATCTTCCAGAGTTTGGAACGAGATGGTTGTTAAAACTTTATTAGATATAGGTTTTAGTCAGTCGAAATATGAACCTTGCGTATTTACTAAAAACAAAGAAGGTAAAATTGTTATTGTAACGGTGTATGTTGATGATTTTTTAATATTCAGTAATAAAAATACAGAAAAGCAAATATTAAAAAAACTACTCCTAGAAAGATTTAAAGTAAAAGATTTAGGAGAGGTGAAACAGTGTATGGGAATTAGTATTGAGAGAGATTTTGATAAGAAGACGATTTCAATTCATCAGAAAAAGTGTATTTTATCTTTATTGCGGAAATATAATATGCTTGATTGTAAACCTGCAAAAACGCCTTTAGAAGCTAATTTAAAATTAGAGAAATGTAATAATGCAGATATATCACTTCCTTATCAACAACTAGTAGGAGCACTATTGTACTTGTCTATTAATACTAGGCCTGATATAAGTTTTGCCGTCAATTTTATGAGTCAATTCAATAATTGTTACAGTCAAGTTCATTGGATACATCTTAAGAGGATTTTAAGATATTTAAAAGCCACTATTGACTTTAAACTTACATTTAATGACAATCCTAAATTTGAACTTACTGGTTTTGTGGACTCTGATTGGGCAAATGATCAAGACCGTAGATCTTACAGTGGTTTTGTATATACATTAAGTGGTACAGCTATTTATTGGGAAGCTAAAAAGCAATCATGCGTAGCTCTTTCCAGTACTGAAGCAGAATATATTGCCATGTCAGAAGCTTCAAAAGAAGCTGTTTACCTTAAAAGCTTCTTGTATGAATTAGGTTTTGATGTTAAAATCGATTTATATAATGACAATCAAAGTTCACAGAAGTTAGTATATAATCCAATCTTTCATAATAGAACTAAACATATTAGTGTCAGATATCATTTTATCAGGAACATTGTGGACAGAGGTGTAGTTGCCATTTATTATAGGTCAACAGATAAAATGATTGCTGACATTTTCACAAAAGCGTTAAATTCTCCTAAACACTATTTTTGTATGAACGGCTTTGGTATTGTTTGTTAAATTTGAATGATCGATTAAGGGGAAGTGTTGTGTACTGTTGTTTACTTCTAAGTAATCAGTCATTCAATATTAGTTTGCCATGTATTACTACTAATCTAGAGTGTAGATATTATGACTTTGAAGTTATATGCACTAGTCAATTTATGTAATTTAATAAGTGTTTGCTGTGTGTTCGTGCAATAGAAAGGAACTGAAAGAAGCGTTATTATCACTGCTAACCAACAGCTTCTACAGTGCATTTTCCGGAGAAATAATCCTTCGGAGTCAGTGGACGTGTATGATTTGAACACCGTAACTTACGGCACGGCATCAGCTTCATTTCTATCCGTAAGATGTCTTCATGTATTAGCAAGTCGAATTACCCTCAAGCCTCAAAAATAATTGAGAAAGATTTTTATGTTGACAACCTCATTACAGGTTTCAATGATCTTGAATCTGCATTGAGATTTTCTAGAGAAGTGTCTTCAATACTGGATCAAGGAAAATTTGAGTTATGAAAACGAGTCTCAAACGATTCACGAGTAGTGTCATCTTCATCGCCAAATACTGATCAAGACGACTATTTCGGATCTCGCGACAAAACAAGGCTTTAGGACTCATTTGGTGTCCACGTTCAGATTTCTTAAACTATTCCGTTATGCATGAGGAGAAAGATGTTACTAAGCGTAGTATCCTCTCATTGATTTCAAAAATATTTGATCCCCTAGGTTTACTGTCTCTAGGTGTCATTATTTCCAAAATCGTCTTACAGTCTTTATAGTAAGAATGTTTGTCATCGGATGAACATGTATCTGAACGGTTTCTCGATAAGTGGCAAAGTCTTTGAAATGAATTTTCATATTTCAATTCTTTTAATATTCCTCGGCATGTAATTTGTTCTCAACTGAAGAACCTACAATTATAAGCGTTTTAATGTAGCGCACGGTGTGTGCATATATTATTCGTGCTAAGGACTGAAACGTTCCGCTAAATTGTTTTCAAATAAAAAGCAAATTTGCTACATTTGTTATTTCAATAACAAATACCGGTCCATACCCTATGTAATTTTTTTTAAGCGATCAGCGACAAGTGACGTGCATTCCTTCGACTAATCGTAGAACATACACACACAGCCGTAAATCTGTCCAAACGTACGAAGCTGGACACCCAGAAATCACAGAGGCTTAAAATGCTAAAGTAAAAGCCATGTCCATTACGCGTCATTTGAAGTGTTATTTATCGGTGCAGTCCCAGAACCTGCGATACACGAAGGAATGGTGACACGCAGACATCACAAACAAATCTATTTGACGTTTTAAATTGGTTTTCTAAATTTTTCTGTATACATTGCCGCGTCAAAATTTCAGACGTGCAGGCCGAGTGGGCTAAGTTATTAAGTTGCACGGCGGGCTGGAGTCTGCATCGTTTCAGTCCGATAACGGATGCTTTAAAAATGTCAACTTCCACACTTGAATAGTAAAATTTATAGGTGTTCGTTTAAGACATACGAACAGCAACATTCCGATGGGTTAATAGAGTGTCTCTTGATTTTCCTTGGCATCTGTGGAGGCGGGCGTGTGAAACAAATACCACGACCAGGATTGGCCGAAGCGATTTTTGAATTTCGCTGCAAGTCCGAGGGGCGGTTTTTGTGTTAAGGAAAATACGCGGAGGAAAGCAGATAGCATTGACGCTTAGACGGAAACGGTCGAGTTGAATTTTTTAGTTTGACTGAGCAGTTTTCCTTAGGCGCTTGTAGTCTTTATTCAAATTTGTATTCTTATATAATTTGTTGTTTGTTAAATCATTTATTCGGATCCAGTTTTTAAATTTAGTGATAAGAAGGGCAATTAAACCATATATGTACGTGTCGCTGCGACACGAAGTGTAAAAGTGGTGGTAAAAGAATTGCACAGAAATCTTGTTTGTTCTTAATCCGGTTAAGAGTCAGTACGTTTCATAGTAACATTATACTGAGATAAAGTTAATCAACTATTTGAGTTACTTTGCGGCGAGTATTAAAACGCATTAGTGACTTCCATATTTTAAATTCTGATTGGTCAGCGTTCGTAAATAGTAGCCGAGTTCGATAATTTAATCAATCAACGGCAATTTGCTATTCCCTACATCTACCTGGGCTTTCAATACAGTGTACTTTAGAAATCATTCTAATCTAGGGGAATTCTCTCAGACAAATTGTAAACCAAGCAATTTGGAATATATTCCTGGCCAACTTTTTGACAAAGGTTTTCACACCCTGTATATATGGGAGGGTCAAACTGTGCCTTTGTTGAGAGATTTGTCGGTTAATTAGAAGCGATTGCCTCGAGACTGAAACGGCCATAAACACCCATAGTGTAGTGTCGAAAACAGTCGATCTGGGTCCTTGCACCTTTTAAATTAATTAGCTAGGTTATCGGCGTACGAGCGACATACAGAGAGTCCTGACAGGGCAGGCAAAGGGGTAAAGCACCGCTCTCAAATAACATATGAACGCTCGGACTTCGGAGCAGAAGAAGTTTTGGCTCACTGCACGGGTCCATTAATTAGATTAGCTAGAGATAGGGTTAAATAAACTACTCCCAAGGGAGCCCGTGAAAAACTAGTGTTTGCTACTGATTTACCCAAACATCTGATTAATTCATTAATTAACTCCATTAATTGAGTACACTATAGCCCCTCAGAGACACTTTGTGCGTTGGTTTATTAAATCGAACAAGTCTTTGAATACCATTAGAGTGACGAACACTGTATTAAGACTCGAACGCATTTGAAACCCAATTAATCTAAGGGAGGAGCGGAGCCCTCCAACAAACATCTGTGTAAACATTGTACCACCAACGGTGTGAATCGGAAGGAAATAGATTGCGCCGACACACGAAGGTGAAAGCTGTTAAACGAATCACACTGTATTTTCTGGAAATCGTAATTTTTGATTAATTGTATTGATTTTAAACACCAGAGTTTTTTTTTCGCTCAAGCTCTCAGTTTCCACCATAGTATAAAGATTACACAGTAGCGCGACCCTCATGAAAATATTAAATTCGCGCATAACATCCCGCGCAAGGTCTGAGTCACAATCTCAGGATGCAGAGCTCATTCATTCACGGCTCTGGTGCCGAATGGATCTTTATAATTATGTTAATATACATTATTTATGCCTTGGTTTTTTTTTACCACGTCCACTAAACGTTACAATCCGGCCTTGGTGTGTGAATACGTGTGAGTTAACAATTTACAACAAAATCGCTCACACTTAAAGCCGAATAAACAGTTCGACACATCCCCTTTAATCTACTCGAGGTCAATGAAAATCCAGTAAAGAAATCAAAGTGCCGACAAGCGAGTTGCGCTACTGTGTTCTTTATACTGTGGTTTCCACAGAGGCGGAGAGCAGGAGTTTTTTGCCCAATTTTTTTCTCTTTTCAATAAATAATTAAATAAATTTAATTGTTGCGTTTTATTATTCACTTGCCTATTTCCTTGTTAGAAAGCTATCATTATACTGCCACCAAACAAAGAACCTGGGTATCACAACATAATGGCGGATTACATCCGACGATTGGTTCATAATAGGTAATATTAAAAGTAACTTCAGCACTGAACAAATTCCGTAAAGGTCATTCAGCCAATAACAACATGTGGAGAGCCTCCGTTAGGGCCCGACAAAGCCGTAAGCAGGTTAAGTTTAGCCAGGCATCCCTTAGCAATAAATTGTAATCGGGCTTCTGTTGACACATATTTATTATTTGCTTATCCAAATTTATTGTCTGTTTACTTGTCAGTGTTAATTAATAACTAAGTGATTAGGGGGCGCATTACAGGACCCTTCTGGGGCCTTATTCCTGAATCGGGTGAGAAGGTTCGTGTGCGGGGGTGACATCAAAATGACGTAGACTTGTGTAAAACTATACAAATCTTTCTAGAATTGCGTCATTTTCGGGAGCGGTCACTTCTCTCCAATTCGAGAATATTCACCCTGGAAGCATTAGCGTAAAGCTTTTGTGTGCCAAAAACAAAGTAGCTGACTATTCCTAAATTTGGGCTTTGTAGAGCACTTATCTATCCTCGCTCGCTTGGTTAGTAAAAATGTTAAAACGCTAGATTAGCAATTTTCTTCCTGCATATATTGGACGGATTCCACTGTTGTTTTAGATTAGATCATCAGTTGAAGGTCTTCGTTTTTAATAGAACTGCGGAAACTCAGACGTTGAGGGATTCATCTTTATGGCAGCATGTCTCGTACTAGGAAAATCATTGGACATTGTTTTTCGAGGAATGACTTCAAATTCGTTAGTAAACTCAAAATTGTGGTGGCATGGCTCTTCTTGGCTTTGTCAGGATTACTAATTTTGGCCACAATCTAAATGGCAGCGATGTAAACTGCAAGACCTTCCAGAAATCAAATCTGATTTGAAACTTAGGACACACGTTCTTGTGGGAAAATATCATCCTGATGACTACTTTCTCTTGGATCTTAAGCGATTTTCCAACCACACAATTGCAGAACGTATTCTTGCTTATTGTTTCCGATTCATAAATAATTGTCGCTATTCTTTAGAAAAAAATAATCATTCTCCTTTGAATGGAAAGTCATTGAAAGAAAATACGCTAATTTAAATACTTTCAAGGACGAAGAGAACATAATCAGAGTCGGTGGTAGATTACATTAAGCATCTTTGAATTATAACAAAACACGTCCAATATTATTAGATGGTAACCATTATTTAACCAAATTAATATTCTTCTCGCTTGCACAAGGCTTTGCTACATGTGGCCCACAACAGTTACGTTATAGCTTGAAAGAAAATTATTGTGTTGTCGAAATTTACCATGATCAGTTCAATTTCCTCTTATTTTACTATTTGACCTCATTTCTAAGAAGGTCAAGGCTATTGCCTGTTTTACACGGTCATATTTTTGTATCAAATTTATTACAAGTGAGTGAGAAGTGCCAATTCAACCAGTCAACTTTCACTGTGGTAGCTTATCTCTCTCACTTTGTCACAAATTTGTACAAAAAATATGACCGTCTAAAACAGGCATATAAATAATCAGATTCTCAGGCTATAAATAATCAGATTGCTCTGAACTTGATCGTATTTTCTTAAATCTCCTTAGGCCTTCACCACATTTTAATAAAGTTAAAGTCAAGATTATGAATAAGCCAATCATAAGACCTCTGACCTTGACAGAATTTTAAGGTCAAGGTCAGAAGAGATCCCAGAATCGACTTATTCCCTCTACTAATTTTGATGTGATGTTCTACTTGATGAGACTTTTCGAACAAAGAAAATAATAATCATTGAACTATCTCAGCTACCATATTATTTATGATCTATTGACCGAAAAATAAGGTAGTACCTACTTATGATCCATATCAAGTTTTCCGATTATTAGTTTTCATGCCAATTGCCCCAAAAGTTGTTAGAAGTAAGGGCACTTTAAAATCACTCTCTATGCAATCAATGTAAGCATTGATCTCATCATTAACCACCAAGAAATAATGTTGGTAGAAATAACATTATAAAAACGAAAATAGGTACATTTGCAAACAAAAAATATTGTCATCAATGCCATTCAAAAATTTTATGGGATCGTCACAAATTAAAAATATATTCTTGTCATGTTAATGTTAGCATCAAATTAAATTAATTATTTTTTATCTTATTTCATTTACTCTGATGTAATACATATAAGTTCGTTAATGGCGGTTTAGCACGATAAACACCGTCAGTTCTATTTTTTCAAGTCATTTACTCATACAACATTACCGTGATAACATGTTTGAGTTCAAAGATAAAGTTGCTTTAGTTACAGGTGCTGCAAGTGGCATCGGTTTAGCCTACGTTAAAGAACTTTTATTAAATGGGTCTAAGGTAAGTAATTCTAATAAAATAAAACAGTTTATTATTTGTAAATGTTGGTTCCTAGGAGCTGCTTGCTTTTCACGACACGAATTATAAGTCGGAAAATAGTTGTGCTGCAGCGCAATTATTTCACAGTTTATTATTTATTTAATGATAGGAACTCATAAAGTAGCAGTGAATTTATCTAATATTTTGCTGACACATCATTATTAATCTCAATGATGCTGGTTGTCTCAGCCAAAAAAATTATATAGCTTTACTTTTTTATTTAAGAATATTTACCTAAATGATTTCAATGATAAAAATTGTTTTATGTTCGCTAAATATTCTCAAAATTTGATATTTTAACTGAAAAATGCTACGACATGTATAATTAAAATTTGTTTCAGGGCATTGAATATTTAATGTTTTTATAAAACTCTGTTAATTTTAGGGCGTTTCCTTGTTAGATATTAATGAAGAATTGGGAAATTCTGTAACACATGATTTAAAAAAACAATTTGGAGAGAATCGTGTAGTTTTCCTGAAAGTAAACGTTGCAGATCCACCACAACTTGAAAGTAATATATTTCCTCTATCTTCTGACTCTGATACCTTTCTATTTATTAATGTAACTTGCAGATGCCTTTGAAGAAACGGTGAAACTTTTCAAGCAATTGGACATTGTAATCAACAATGCTGGAGTCAATGATGAAGTTAACTTTCAAAGAGCAATAGCTATTAACTTCGTAAGAAATTCATATCAAATGCTTGCACTAGAATATAAAAATTAAAACTATGTTACAGTCTGCCGTGGTTCATGGAACAAAATTAGCTGTGGAAAAATATCTACCGCAGTATAAATCAGGCGAAGAAGGCATTGTGGTAAACACCTCATCCATGGCTGCTTTGATATATTATCCAGATTTCCCGGTTTACAGTTCAACGAAAATAGCCATCATAATGTTAAGCAAAAGTCTTTCATTGCGCAAAAAATACAAACATTTCAGAATACTTACGTTATGTCCAGGAGCCACAAAAACAGCCATGCTTGATGATGCTGTGAACCGCGTTCTTGACGTTGAAGAAACTTTAAAAGCTACGAATATTCATGATGCTCAATCGTATGTATTTTCAACATCATACCATGCATTGCTTTCGTTTATGCTTTCTTTTTAGGCCCGAGGCTCTAGGAAAAGCTCTCATAAAGGTAATAAACGAAGGAAAATCTGGATCAGTTTGGTTTGTTGATGGTGGTAAACCGGCATGTGAAATTGCTGTAGAGAGTGCCATAAAGATTGAATATAAATCATGATCAATATTATGCAAATACCCTAAATTGTAATTAAGAAGTATTCACATCTCCCAAATAAATATTTTTCGCTTACAATAGTTTCAAATTTTATACGTAGTATACACACATCACTTTTATATTATATACCGATCGATCGATCGATCAATCGATAATTTTAACAACTTTTATATTACTATGTCCTTTTAACTTTCGTGAAACAGTTTTGCCGCTCGCAGTTGGAAGTCACGTATATTCTTAACTCACATTGATTAAATCGGCATTTAATAAATATATAATACATAATCTGTAATCCTTTCATACCTTTCGCTATGAGGGTACCGACCAGATAGCCGCCTTGTGGTGTTTTGAAGCGTCACTCATACTCAATTCATAAATTGATACTTTGATGTTAATTTGAAATTCAGAAACTCTTAAGTTTCATTTTAAACATTTTTGACTTTCTTTTCTGATTCAAAATTATGAAATCTATGGATTACAAGCACAAGCACTTTGAGAAAACTCTTACAGTTTCAAAATTCTAGTGAAAATATCCTTGACGATCCACCAAAATGGATTTTCAGTCCGCCGATGGATACTCGAAACATATTTGAAAAGTAACGCAACCAAAATTAAAAGTGAAGGAAAACGTTTTACTATTTTGCGGGATCAAAACTAGGCTTCATCATATGTATATCATCATAATCATATGCAGGATGTTATCAACTAAGGTGGCAATAATTATGCCACGTAAGTACAGAGGACATCAAAATACTGCGATTTAACCTAGTTTATCTATATCCAAAAGTTTTTCATTTCTAAAGCCAGTTTTACATTTGTTAAATTTGATACCTACCAATTTTTGTTACAAAGTGAGAGAGATAGTGATTGGTTGAATTGGCACTTCTTACTCACTTTGTAACAGATTTTTAGATAGAAAATGTCATAGTGTAAAACGGCCATAAGATGTATCCTCCTAAAGGGACAACTTGGAAAATATATTTTCTTAAATGTTTTTGGTAAGGTTTAAGGTAGAGAGTTGAAATTGATATGTAAGACAACTGAAATTAACCGTGACAGTTAACGGTTGACAGTTAATGTGTTAGAGAGAGAAGCGGGTATCCGATGACGTAACGGTTCGTTGTCTCACTTGAATGCTGCCACCGTTAGTATACAATTCATCGTGCACAGTAGGGACACTTAAGTATAACTGTCACATTTGCTATTTTGTTTGATACCTACTGATTTGCAAATTACATTACATTTGCATAAGGGTACCGTAGAACCGGGTGACTTGGGACACGTTCCGAGTATTTTCATAAAATATCTTCCTGTGTTTTTGAGAGAAAATTTTTATTTTTTACATTTAACATTAAGGAACTCTTTACAACCAAGTTAAGACGAAAAATTATCATTTCATCACCCTGGCTTCCAGTTATTCTTTTTTAAAGTCAGTGTCCCAAGTCACCTGCACACAGGACACTTATGACACTTACTTTTAAAGGTATTTTAATATAGTCCAATCATTTTTGGACGATTTAGATGACATAGGAGACTTGAGACAATAACTGTATTTAAAAAAAACGCAAAATATCTACTTAAAAAAGGAGCTTCTATAAGAAAATGGCACGTTTTATAATTCTTAACATAACATTTCCTTTCATAAAAACTCAAATAAAATTCCCTTAAATAATAAAAAACAAAGAACAGTAGGACACAATATGAAAAAACAAAAGTATGTAACATATAGAAATAAAAAAACATCTTCTTAACTAATGGTAGGTAACTCCGGCCCTAGGTCGTACAGACCATCTAACGTCACCTGAGTGCTAAATATATATTTTCCTCTTTTATTGGTAGGCTTTGGTAATTTTTTTGTCACCTAATACACTGTCCCAAGTCACCTAAAAATCAACAGGTTGCATAAAACTAACAAAAGTGAGATTATAAACAAAAAAAAATCAAGTTTATATATGTATTATTTTTCAGAGTGAATAACTCTTTCATACTTATGTAACAAAAAAAATGAAGAAAAATTATTACCCGAGGTATGCAGAGTTATAAATGACACTCAAAACTAATTTTTTTTTAAATATGAAATGCATGTTTTTGAAGGCATTCAACAATGGATATCTGCAGCTAGTTGTTCGATCTGTGATCTGTAATTTTTTTGAGTTGATATATCCCTAAAGAGATGGCACCACAATTTAAATTTTGAAAAGTCATTTTGTCTCAAATCGCTTGCACTGTCCCAAGCAGAGTACTGCATAAACGAAAGTTTATTTAAAGCCAAAACTTTTGTTTATTTTTTGGGTATCCGTCGTTCAATTGTTTTTTGTGAATATCTGTAGTAGTATTGAAATAAATTCTACAACTTCTTTTATCTTTTTTTCTTTCTAAATTCACAAATGAAAAAATTAAATAGGAATTATTTGATAGACACCTCTTACATTATTAGTTTTATTACACAGTGATCCTCTAAAGTATGGAATAAAATTCGTAATTCTTTATTTTTGACATTTCGAAAAAAAATTTGTTTTCGAGTAATGACGTCATCGCTTTTTTTTTCTTGATTCTGATAGCTCACTGAATTCTCTATCCAACCACATCAAAAATTTATTATGTTTTATGGGAAAAATTTTGAGAAAAAAATTATTGAAGATGAATTAATCATCTACTAATGATGTACGCGACATTTTCAACAAAATCAAAGTTCCTGTCCGAGCGTTTTTTCGAAATATCAAAAATAAAGAAATTACGAATTTTATTCCATACTTTAGAGGCTCACTGTATATGTAGTCCCATTAGAATTTAATTTAGAATCGAAAAACGTATTAATATACAGGCTGTTCCATTTAAAAAAACCTAAATTTAGATTGTCTCGTTTATCAAACCATCAATTGTTTTTCTGTGAGTATACAGAGTATACAGTATTCCATCTATATTTTCTTCCATCAGAGTCGTTCTACGGTTCTCTAAAATACGGACAGCAGAACTGAATGTTCTCTCACTCGTGGCACTTGTTGCTGGAACTGAAGTCTTGTGAAGTCTTATCGAGTGAATAGAAAAGTTTTATTACCCGCTGTTGTAAACTATATTTTACATTAAATAAAACATTTTGTTTAACCTAAGAGGTTCTACTGTAAGTCAGTAGAATAAAAATTTTGGACTTTATTTTGATTTACCTTTATTTAAATATTTCTGCACTTTAATGGATTTCCGACAAAAAAAATATATACAGAGTGGAAAGTTTAACTGGAATAAATTCTGTAACTTAGAAAATTACCATTTGTAGCAAAATTCTTGGAACAGGTCAATTTTTAATTTTAATGGCGCATATTACAAAGGGACTTTTTTAACTTTTCAATTATTTGGAGGGGTGAAACAACCCCTAACTTTTTTTTTTTAAATGGAAGGGTATGTTGAGTAATTTTTTTTCTTAAAGCTTGTTCAATTGGTAATACAGCTACGTTTTTATTTTTTAATTTTTTTATTTTTTTTTTAATTTTTCTTTCCTGAAGTTATGCTATGTCGTTTGGTTTAGTCACATAAACTTTACTTTTTAAATACCCCCCCCCCCCATAAAAAGTCTAAAGGGGTGAGATCTGGAGATCTTGCTGACCACTCAATCTTCCTATCCATCTACTGGGAAAAACGGTTTTAGTAAAAAAAAAAAAATCTTTTTTTAAAATTTTTTTTTCCTTTTACTGTTAAAGAAAAATTAAAAAATAAAAACGAAATGGAAGGGTATGTTGAGTAATTTTTTTTCTTAAAGCTTGTTCAATTGGTAATACAGCTACGTTTTTATTTTTTAATTTTTTTATTTTTTTTTTAATTGTTCTTTCCTGAAGTTATGCTATGTCGTTTGGTTTAGTCACATAAACTTTACTTTTAAATACCCCCCCATAAAAAGTCTAAAGGGGTGAGATCTGGAGATCTTGCTGACCACTCAATCGGTCCTGTTCTTCCTATCCATCTACTGGGAAAAACGGTTTTAGTAAAAAAAAAAAAATCTTTTTTTTTTAATTTTTTTTTCCTTTTACTGTTAAAGAAAAATTAAAAAATAAAAACGTAGCTGTATTACCAATTGAACAAGCTTTAAGAAAAAAAATTACTCAACATACCCTTCCATTTAAAAAAAAAAAGTTAGGGGTTGTTTCACCCCTCCAAATAATTGAAAAGTTAAAGAAGTCCCTTTGTAATATGCGCCATTAAAATTAAAAATTGACCTGTTCCAAGAATTTTGCTACAAATGGTAATTTTCTAAGTTACAGAATTTATTCCAGTTAAACTTTCCACTCTGTATAATAGAAACACTTAGATTTGCAAATAAAAATAAATTTTAGGGGAACGTGTCTTTTATTTGGAGGATTTTTAAACTTCAGAAAAGAAATCGTTGTCAATGTGTTGGCAACACTGCGTCTTCACCACGAATGGCGCCTTAAAATTCGATAGATGGCGCGTTTTCCGGCGTGATGAAACATTTACAATCACAAAAAGTAATAAATATTATAAATTACAGTTATTATAATCCATTCACAATCTTTTGTTGGTATCGCTAAAAAATATTTGTCTTTATACAGGGTGTTTTCGGAAGTGCGGCTGAAAACAGAACCTTGGTATTTACATGTACTGGGTATAAGATTGAACACTTTGTTTGTTTGTTCAAAAACAGTTTTAATGTGTAATTTATTTTTGTATTCTACTCCGATCACGGCGGCACTCTCTTTAAATAAATTATTAAGAACAAGAAACATAATAATTCTTAGGAAAACTTATTGTTACGATTTTAATTTTTAAATTTGTCAACACCTAAAAAGAGAAACTGTCACATTTGTCAAATCACGGAAAAAGTAAAAATTAAAAATCAGTACCGTGTGTCAATTTTCCGTAAATTATGAAAATGTATGATATTATTATTCATTTCAGAATGAACACATGAACAAAGAAAAGTTAACCAAATACGTGTAATTAGATTTACGTTTTTCGTGTCTCACTTTAATACAGTTCTCGGTCTCATTCTAAAAGTAAAAATGAATATACTCTATTCAAATCGGTTACCGGTTGGCACCAAATTACAAATTTTATTTGTGATTTTAATAAAAATAAGCAATAAAACATCCGTGAACGACATGGATCAGATATTGTCAACCCGGTACCGGTAACGAGTGTTACCTCGTACCTGGTAGTCAACCCGGTACCGGTAACGAGTGTTACCTCGTACCTGGTAGTTACCTGGTAGTTACTTACTACCTACCTCTAAAGAGTACCTATTACCTATATGTATTAGGTAGGTATCGCGTCGCTATATCTTGTTGGTTAAACCTAGTAACCGGTAACCGCGTAGGTAATCATACAGTACTCTGGCTCCCAAGTCACCTGGTTTTACGGTATCAAACAGAATGGCGTTTTTTTTACACTGACGTTTGTGTCCCTACTGAGTATTTACTTATACTGTGATATTGATAAGAGGTTCTAAGGGCCATATGTACCAAACACTTTAATCGAGCTTAAATTTGAGTGATGTTTATGTTGTGACATTTGAAGTTTCATAACATTGTATAAGTCACATTCTAAGTGACGCTTAAAGTTAAGCTGAGTTAATTCCTTCGGTGCATACGGCCATGAGTAGTGTAAATAAACCTTTCGCGAATAAAAATTTCATTCACAACATCACAACTTGCCTCTCCTACTGAAAGCATCTCATTAAGAATCTTGTACTTTAAACTTTGAATTTAAACATTTCCATTTTCAATTTCATTTAATTTAGTTTCTCGTTGTTATACCAAATACTCTAATTAAATTTTGATTTTGATTTACCAATTTAATTTTACTATCCGTTCAGTTTAAATTATTGTTCAATTAAATCGATATTTACATTTTACCGTTGATTTTTCTTTTAATTTTCCCTAATTTAAACACCAGAAAGAAGACCACAGCCACACTCTACGGAAAGAAAGGATGTCACAGAAAGTTCTAGAAAGCAGATCAAAAATAAAAATTATACATTTATAGAAAATTTGACAAGTCGATGACACATGACATTTAAATAAAATTATATCAATTAATGAATGTTTTTTAAAGACAATTTGCAAAGATCGTAGTTAAAGCATTTAAACCTATTGAACAGATTTTATAGAGACAGAAAAATTTTATTCAGACAATAAATATTTTGACGACGATTCGCAAGGAGTTGAGGTATTTAAACCGACTGAAGAAAATTTTAAAATTAATTAGAAATTATTCAATTAACGAGTAAATTGTAGACGATTCGCAAAGATCGTAAACCATTTATTTAAATCTATGGGTAGTTTCAAATTATAAAATTACACGTACACAAAGAAAAATAATAGGGTTTCTTAATTAAAATAATCTATAACCCGGTGATAAGCCTCAGAAAGACATTGCATACAAATTCAATAATTTTGAAGTGGATTTAAATAGGTAACAAACCATTACAATATTTATGGACGTCTATAGGACATCTTCCGTATCGCACAGCTGTGTAATGAATGCGGTATGTTCTAGTTATAGACACACACTCTGTTTATTCTAGAACTATTGTGTCGATTCTTCTCGTATCTGTAGCAACTGTAAGATCTGTAAACCTGTAAACTCATTTATTAAAATATGGAAAAGTTCTGTGGGAGATATGACTTCTCCTAGGTCCCTAGGATTACTCGTAAGTCTCTATGATATTATCTTATAGACGTACAAAAAATCGTATCATACTGAGAACTTCAAAATTCCACCTTTTAATAATTGACTTACAGGTTTACAGATCTTACGGTTGCACTGTGGGACCAAACTCCAAAAAGGTGGCCAAAAATCGATTTTATAAATGTGCTATAATATCATGGGCATTTGTTCACCTTTCTAAAAAATGTATCGGCTATCAATTGGTACAAATTCCATTACAATATTTTACCTACAGTAATCCGATTAACCCACCCTGCGCCTCATTATTTGTTTTTGAGAGAGCGTCAGGGTTACTTGCATCAGTTTTCCTGGAAGGTTTTACAGCAGTAAATATTGAAAAATTAAATCGCAATCTTGCAGGGAAGTTTCTTAAGGCAAGTGCTTTACTATTAGTTAAAATGATAAATTTTATACATCTTACAGGACATGTTTTATAAGGACTTACAATAAATATAATAATATACAATGTGTCCACGAATCGACTTGACGAGGAAAAGCTTTTTTGATATCAATTGTACGTAAAAAAGTTATTCTTTACAAAAAGTTCTACTTCTCAAGAAATTTCAGAAACAATGGTTAAATTTAAATTTTTAACTACAGTCTGTCTATAAAATTCAAATTTCTTAATTATTGCATATATCAAAGTAACGTTTTTATTATTGATTTTAGGCAAAAAATGTATTTTTTACAAAATATTCTACTGTTAATCATATTTTCGTTAACAAATTAGTAAATTGGTAGTAAATTTAGTTATTTTAATTTCCACCCCTGAAAAACACCCTAATTTATCAATGGGATTTTTGTCATTATTTTTCCTGTAATCACGAACTTATTGTGGACTAAATTCATTACTTTCAGAATTTTGTCCAAAAATTTCGTAATTGGTTGCACTATGGGTTGCTACAGATATGAGCAGAATCGCTCCATGTATTATCTCTTTGCTATGTGAAAGGCCTTTTCTACAGTAAGATGTCATAAAACTGACAAAACCATTGAAATCCATACTTACATACCGCCTTCTAATAAATGAATTAAATTACTAAATATCGTAGTATACCTCATGTTTTGTCTAGTGACTGTGGTGGTTCTAAAACGACAGTCAGTCAAAAATCGCTCAATGTCGCTCTATCGTCCTTTTTTTTTAATTGATACAACATAGTCTGTAAAGTATCGAATTTATTCAGAGTTTACTGCGTTTCTGTGTATTTTTTATAATGTAAAAAATCTATTCAAAGATCCCTATTTAACATTATAATTTTATTTTTGACTCATTTTTTAAATTGAGATTTATCGACGCTTAGATAATCTGTTTTTTTTTTATTTACCATCCAGTAGGTTGTGATTTTATTTTATTAGGTTGGCTATTATAGTAAAATGAGACAAATTAATTTCATGTCATTATGACATATGCCAAAATGTGACACTTCAAATCAGATAGATCAACTAAACAGATTCGAAATAGACTTGAAAAGTAATATAGCCAAAATTAAAAGTGAAGGGAAACGTTTTACAATTTATATATGTGAATTTGAAAGTGAATACACCTCGTGATGAAAAGAAAACATCACAAGATTTACTAATTCGGGTAACCTTAAAATGTAAATCAAATTGACTTTCATTGTCAAAATTTAGTTACTTGCATTAGTACCACTTTTTCCCTAAACTTTCACGACATACTTCGATGGTAAATAAATAAAAAACAGATATACATTGTTCACGACCTATTTAGACTCTAGAGGGCCATGCTTTTTTTTCGTCAAGTTACGTGCTTGTATTTTGATAGAACTCAAAATGTGACAAATGTAAAATTCTGACACTTTAACGTCAGTCCCATCGACTATATTGCTTCTTATACTCTACGTTGGCATGAAGAAAGTAAAATAATAGCATTAAAACAAATAAATTACTTGTGATTTTGTAATACTAAGTCAAAATGCTCAAAATCATCAATATTTTTTGGTGTCAGTTTTCAAAAATATAACCATCAAATTAAAATGGAACATATTCACTTGGAGGTACCAACAAAAGTGTCACCCTAACATGGCCTACTCTGAATCTAAAACGATCGTGAATGGATTATAATAGGTAGATATTTAAGTCATTTAAAATAAATTGAATGCTAATATGATTTACTTACATAATTGTGATGGTAATTCTATAATTATGTATTATAATAATTAATAACTAATTCGTGTATTGTATGTCTATAAAGTGCATTAGAAAACTTCAAAATCTACAGCGCCATTCATAAATTTCGTAACATATGGGAATTTTTTTATTATTGATGTTTGCGAGAAAAACTTACTAGTAGCAATACATACATGAATCTACACAAAAAATAACACAACTATGTCTAGTGGATCTTTAAAATATTTGGTGGGAAACTCGGAAAATCGAATTTCTCAAAAACGAAAAATTGCAATAGTTCGAAAAGTTTGATCTTATTCTTGTAGAACAAATTCAGTCGAACAATATTAAGTACAACCAATAACTTAGAGTATCTGAATGAAGACAATATTATATTCAGATACTTTTATCTGTATTTATTGAGAAAATACTACCAACATCAAGACGTTGCCTAAAATACAGAAAATAGAAATTTTGTTAAAAAAAATAACAGTTTTTGTTACTTTGCGTTCTTAATAAATAAACGTAATTTTGTTTCCGTTTGCATTTTTTATGCAAAAATATTCTTTACAACAAATTGAATGTATATTTTACAGTCTTTCAGAAATGTTGTAAATTTTCATAAGTTAGGGAATTTATGAAAGTATAGTGTATACTAATGAACCGACATAATTAATATCTTTTTTATTTTGATACATTAATTTTCAAAATAGAGGAAAAAACTATATTCTCGTATTTAATTTTTTATGTATAAATGAAGTGTTATTTGGTATAAAAATTAAGTACTAACACTTAAAAAGGATACTAATAACATTAACTTCGTCATTTACTGCTTTGGTGGTCGAGTTTCTCGCAAGCTAAAAAAACATACGAGTGTTATTATTAGAATTTCAATTTAATAAACAATCACATCGGTCAGTTTTTGTAATAAAACATTGACCGAAATGATCTGCATAAAGCGAATAAAGGTCAAATGCACACGACGGTTTACAATAGGGTCTGCAATTTACCTTTATTCGGTGACTCCCATCCAAGGTGAACATCATTTTTCTTGTTTTCTTTTTCTAACCAGTTCTGAAGCGGCTTGAAGTACTCCAACAAAGCGCTTGCATCCATTTCGCGCTGACCTGTTAGCACCTCCATGGCGTCTGGCCAAGGACGGGAATTTCCCAACTGTAACATTTCACTGGAAGCACATATTGTTTAACACTAGTTCACCTGCAAATCATTTGAATTTACCCTAGAGCGTTACCGGCTTCCACGCTTTGATAAATATCACATTCGTGCAGCGGTTTGTTAGGATCTTTTGGGTCGTACTGACCAGACTTTAAGCAGAGGCTTCGGTGGAATTGGAACTGTATAACAAAACTCACGAAATATCTGGAAAAAAAAATGTGTATATGAATTTATAAACTTATTTGTTTTGCCCTGCTAAGAGAGAAAGACGTATCTGACTTTTCTTTTTTGGATGAGTATCTTCTTAAAATATATTTTACCATTCAGTTTGGATACTATTATGAGGATTGATCAACAACTTACACGAGTCAAGATAAATAAACACGTACTTAACAATACTAAAAACTCAACGAAAAAGAAGAAAATTCTTTCTATTAGGAACATAAAAATAAACCTCATCCCATGTTTAGCCTTCCCTAATTCCTATATAACATATGAGCCCTCCATCATGAAAATACATCAGTATCCAGATAATGGTATGGGTTGAAGATCCGTAAACTGTTTCATTATTAAGCTTGCGGGTAATAAACCACAGAAGAAGTTTTGTAGGATACTAAAGGTTCTCAATAAATTACCTTACCTGATGTAGGGAACATCTGCGATAACATGATATTTAGCCGCTGGATCTAAATCATCCTCACTCCTGTTAACTGGCGGTTCTACACCCTGATAATCCAAAATCAGCTTCCAAAATTCGCAGTTATAATTTTCAGGAATTATTTTTCCCGAAAATACATCCCACCTCCAAAAGTCCATTACAAGCGCAAACGGAAGAAAGGCGATTTTATTCAATGCAACCTACAAGTTCGAGAAATAAAATATTTCATTTCTTTATTCATTGAACATTGGATTAATAAAGTAAGTAATAGTACGTATACGTACCAAGAATAAATTGTTTAGAAGGGCTTCATAGTCATCGTCTTCTTCTTTTATCAATCCAATTTTTCTGAGATGCTTCCTCGTTGCCACCGACAATGAAATGACATCACCAACAGCTTCATGAAATCCTTAAATATTTATATTTATTTTTGTTTAATTTAGTACGAACCAAAAAACTTACCGTCGTTAGCCCCATCTCGATATATTGCAGGTTGATGATTGTACTGTAAAAAGTACTCGACGTGCCCCATTTCATGGTGCACTGTAAAGAAATCTTCTTCGGTAATTCTTGTGCATTGCTTTATTCTGCAAGCAAAGCAAGTTTGAAATCGTAAACTTGAAAAATTTGATGTTTTTACCTGACATCCTCGTCGTTGTAGAAATCCCAAGCGGAAGCGTGGCACACAATTTCACGTCCATCAGAAGGTTTCTCTAGTATAGAATTTTTCCAAAATTTCTCTGGCATTTTGGTCAAGTTGATCGAAACGAAGAATTCATCCGCCATTTCAAACATTTTTAACGCTGTATAGTTCTATAAACAGACTACGTAAAAGTAAGTCGGGCTTTCTAATACTGAAAGGAAAGTATAAAAGGTCTGTTCCAAAAGTAATGAAAATGATTTATGTATGCTCCTAAGAAGAGTTACGTGATAGACGAAATAATTAGGTGTAGGTACGACTGGGCGCAAACTTTTTGAGCAATCGGTACCTAAGTCACAGAAGTGACTCTTTCATTTTCATCCTCGTCTTGGAAGAAGAATACGAAGGAGCTTTGAAGTAGTAGTAGTATTCAATTATTTTGTGAAACTTGGTAAAGAAACTTCAAATGTTGAAGACAGTATACGAGGATGCAACTTTGTCATTAGCAATTAGCACAAACCTTTAGATTAAACAAGGTCTTTAAGAAGAAGATATAAATTTGAACAGAGCCAAGCAATTTCAACGTCAAGAAATTATGGAAAATGACCGTTATCGAGTCTATCTCGCTAATCGCAGATGTTTTCAATCAAATCCATCTGAAAGCGCTATGAATGGTTCCTCATATGAAGTTTTCTTGCACTGTTGCGAAGAATCGCTATTGAATCCTTAAGGATATAAGGATAGTCGCAAGGAACTTACTTTAAAGGTTATATAGTCTGATTGTACGTTTTCTAATAAGGTGATCATTATATCAGTACCTACTTTTAGAAAAGATATTTGTAAATATAATATGTTACCCAATCATTATGAAAGAATGAAATATTTGTTAATAATTGGAGATAATTTTGGTTTGGTTTTGGAAACTCATCTTTTTATGCATATAGCTTAAAACGTAGTTATTTATAAAAAATGAATTCATAAATCTTATTTTGTAAAATATTCAAAACACAGAATCCCAAAACATTAATAGTATCTTATAATACAAGTGCATAAGAAAGCCTTTAAAGCACGCGCGACGGTTTTAAAAGCGCTACGCGCGTTTTTAACGGCGAAATTGCTTTAAAGGCTGTTATGCACGTGTATTATACAATATTTTTTATTATACTTGCGCTAAAATGTGAAAATTAGAAAGACATTAAAATTTAAATTCATTTTGTAAAGTTGCCTGTGGATCGCAATTTGAATCGATATTGTATGAGATTGTATATGTGTGTTGTTCCTAGGCAACTTTAAAACACGGCGTGCTTTAATAGCGCTTTTTCGCACGCTTTTTAGTTTTAAAAACAGAGATTTTGATGCAAGTATAATAAAAAAGAATTAAAATATGCTTAGAAAATAAAATATAACTAGAAGTATAGTTTACCTGTTTCTTCATTTCTTCGTCCACACTGACCTTCTGTTTTTCAGGAAATGGAAGTGTAAAATCAGCGATGTTTCCCCAAGTTTGAGCCCACATATTACCAACTAAATGTGCAGGTATGGGGCCCTCTTCTGCCACTATGTCACCATATTTACTACGCAATTTATGTCTAACATACGCATGTATTTGTAAATAGAGTGGTTTCAATGCTTCCCAAAGATTATTGAGTTGATCACGAAAGTCATCGCACTCATAATTATCCATCCAATATTCAGCGTTATTTGTAAAATTGTTCAGACGAGCAGCTTCGTTCTGTAAATCGACGTAGTCTTTAAACATGTGCTTGATTTTATGACCCGTGGCGTTTCTCCATGCTACCCAGAGATACTTAAGCTCATCCGAATCCCTTGAAGATGCAAATATTTCCGTCAATTCTAGAAAGTAATGCACCAGTAATTTAGATTATGTGCTTGCTCATGGTTTGAAAATACCTGGCTCTAAACTTAAATCGCACTTTGTTGAATTGTGGAAATCGCAGAGTTTAGCCGTGGAATAAATCTTTTTCATGTCAGAGATAATCTTCGATATCCGCTGAAATTTCTTTTCGGGCAGAGCTTCTTTTTCTAACAAGGAAAATTTTTTGAACTGCCTTCTTAGGTCGTCGTCTTGAAAGGTCTTCCAATGGTATTTCTTGGTTTCCATCCAGTCTTCTTTGGCTTCTTTTGCTATTTGTGAAAGCACTGCAAGCTTAAAAGGAGATTTTAGACAATTTCAAAATATTTTTTGCTTGGATTGGTAGTTCAAACAAACAAACAAATTTAAGGATGTTATTCCAAATCATCAGTCTCCTATTGCAACATTATTTGCAACTGTATAGTAACTTTCATATACATAATATTACAGTATGTTTACGGATTGAGTTACAAAGAGGTATGACTGATAAAAAAATTCAAATTTTAATTGCATATTTGGGAAATGAACCCTGCTTGGCTTGAAATAATTTTCAGTATATTTTTGATTGTTTCAAATCAAGGAGACCTTGGTGGTAGATAAAAAAAGTCTTTTGTATTTAGTTAAAGTAGCTTTTTTATACTAACTGCAGCAAAACGTCATAAAGAAAAGTTTATTTGGAAAGGAGGTGGTCCACCTAAGGATAAAAAATTTAGAATAAAAAATATCTTTAAGGTTGGAAAAATATATAAAAATTATAATTATTTAAACACATTTGCAGTAGGTACCGAATTTGAAAATGAAATTCGCCTACTCAATTTTTAATAAAACATTTTCTAAGTCAAAAAATGTAAATTATAAAAGAACTAACAGTTAACCTGTTAGCCCAAAAATGAAAACTGCTTTAGGGACTCGAAAACAAGCAGACAATTTTATCAAGAGTGACTTTTTCTAAAAAATTGAAAATAAAAAAAAATTTGCTCTTTGTAACTCAATCCATGGACATAGGTAGTGTATAACAGTAATGTCGGTTTCGTCCAGTTTTAAGACACCAACCTATCTTACTTTCATTGTCTATGGGTCTGGAAAGTCAAATGACTTTAATCAATTTGTGTGGGTAATTCGACCATTAACCCTCGATTTACTTCCCATGTAAATGGGCTATGACTTATCGACCATGAAGGAATGAACGGCACAGATGGCAATGATCCAGGTTTCAAGAAACAATAACCAAGATGTAACTACGCAGGCGTGCGTTAAATCTTGTAAATAAGTTTAATCGCGTAAATTCTGTAAATAACTTTAAGCAAACTCAAAATTTCAATTTCCAATTTTTTAAAGACGTAATTTTAAATTTCTTAAGTGTCTATTTATTTTATTTTTTTCCTTCTTTACTGTGCCTAAACTAAATTTCATTAACAAAACTTATTTTTTCTAACATAGGTTTGTTTCTGCAACGTTCTGGACTAGTTTGAAACTGTTAAGTATATTCGCCCATCGAATTAATCACCGCTTTCAAGAACTGCCTTAAATGTGAAACTTTGAATGGCGCATGATTCTGACGGTTTCGAACCAGTCAGGGACTGCTGCAGGAACAGACCTCATATTGCACTTTCTTTGACAAAAATGTGAGTAGAAATTTTCGTGGCCAAAAATCTTCACGAAAAGAAAAAAGACTTTTCAAATACATGTATCCTGTTCATATACCTAGTTCAGGCCCGATTTTACAATCGTCGGATAAGCACTATTATTAGTATAACCTGTGGTATAACGTGACGTAGATATGGAGGAACATTAAAGGATATTTGTCGCACAGTTATTCCGTTCTTATTCCACGATTGTAAAATTGGGCCTCAATGTCTTGAGTAAATTCTTATTGAATTGTTTTCAACTAAAATTTAATTTCACCTTGGTTATTTCCAATCAACTTAGCGTATCACTTTATTAAAATATCTCTAGAATTAATTACTGCATTTTGCAAATAACATAAACAATAAAATCACTTCAAATATCGTAATAAAATTTAGAAATGAATCCAAATAACTATTAAGTATATTTACCTCGTTTTGCATGTTAGTATCCGTCAAATTCGATTCATACTGCCAATTTGCTAAATATTTTCGATTCATTCGTTCGGCAAATTTCCGATTGAGGTAAATCAGAAAGGCCCTACCTTCGATTTCTTCATTTTCCAAAGACGGATCGGCACTATTTGTGAGCGCCCCAACCAGTGCCACGAATGCCACGAAAATTTGTTCGAAATGCATTCTGCTCTGAAAACGACGAAATAGCGATGTATGATCTATTTTTTTAAAACACAATTTTCCCAAATATTTAATATTAAGTTCAATCTATGCAGTATGTAATTATTTTTGTGAGAATAAATTTCACCTGATTAAAACATAAAAACAAGTATGTACACCATAAAACAAATTATAGCGCTAATGATTTCGTTAATTACACACACATTAATTAATACTATGACAATTTATCTTAGTGGGAAGAGTTTCCGTATTTAACGCCTAATCAAATTTGCATATCAATTATTATGTTGCAATCGAGTAATTAAAGCTCAATTTTCTGAAATATGTATTTACTTAATATAAAATACGTTTTGTGCAAGTGCGCTTGAAAAATAGAAAAAGTTGTAAAAATATTTACCTGCCCGAAAACCCAACGATCTGACCACAAGTTACGAAAGAATGGTAAAACGAATTATTATAATTATTATTGTACGCTTCACATTAACTCTATAATAACTGTTTACCTTCAAACTTGTAGTAACATTAATGAGTGTATACATACAAAGCACCAGTACCTAGACTGTGCTATATGTAACTTTATAAAGAGATTTGGGCCGCTTATTCGTCATGAAGACCGGTTGCTGGGACGGCCAACGACCGCACTAGAAGAACACCCACTTGGTAGTACAATTCGCCAACATTTTACACGAACTGTTTGCAAAACAGTCTTCGAATTTAACGAACGTGAAATTAATTCGATTGCGTGGAAAAATGTTACCAGCAGCAATTTGATGTAAAGTTCAAAGATTTACAAGAGGTAATCTAACGTGCCAGACAATTACTGGAAGCAGAGTTGCACCAATTTATTGTTTATGCATATGTATTTAGGATGTGTAATAGTTTACTCGTATACAGCATAAATAAAAATATCAGCAACAAATTATCTTTACAGAATCTGGAAATTGTGTGGCGTCACTAATACCCAAGCTATACCAAACTAAAACGTGCCCCTTTCATTACGCTAGCTTAAACGTTATACATTGCTACGAATTTTTTGAATAATATTTCATTTCAATTGCCAAACAGTTAATTTTTCAAGGTATTTCATTCCCGAGCGCAATATTTGTTAAACAATATGATATGTATATGTATAAAAGAAGTAAAAGTAAAACTGGTTTTCTTATTGTTGTTAAAACGCGTATTGTCAAGAAAAACTTTTTCTGTCATCCTATTTGTGGTATGTTACACCCATTCTCGCAGCATACGTAATTATTAAATTAATGATAATAATAAAAAAAAAAAAAAACGTTAACTGAAATCACGAGTTTCCATTTTAATTACTTAACTCAAGTACTTAGAAACAGTTATAATAAAATAAAGTTTCGCGAAAATTGCCTGTTTAAATCAAATTATTTTAATTAGATCTATTAAAAAATTATCTCGTTTTAGTTCTGAAAATATTCTAAAACTGCACGATTGATCCAAAAAACAAAACGAAATATTTGTACAAAAAGAATTATTCTAGTTCTATGATGCTCTTGAGTTTCAAAATTATTTTTGAGTAACAAAAATATATAATATACATATATTTTTGAGTAACAAAGCGTATATGAGAATATCAGATAGTTCTTTTCTAAATTTTCTTATGCGATGCAAATGTATTATTATACTGTGCAAAAATATTCTAAGGATTACACTATCCAATATTACAAAATTAAAACAAAAATATTTTGTTTTATATTAAATATGAAAATACATATTTCAGATTCATTTTAATGCAAATCGTCATTAAAATTGCGATAAGAATAATTCTTTTTAATTTATTTGGTTTTCGTGAAAATGTGAAACCCACTTCTTTCCCTCCTCTGAGTCTGTACTGATATCGTTTGACTATACCATCCATCAACATCTTGCATATTAAGTGAGGTAATATCTTTGTAATTTTTACAATTTGACTTGTCTTTTTGCAAAAGAACAAGTTAGAAACAGTAAAACTACAGTCACACTATGTATTTCTGATTTTTACACAGTCTCCTTTACTATTTTTTATTTTATAATCTTCTTTTATCATATGTAGCTGTATTGGTAGAACCCTTATCAGCCTTTAATATGTATACAATTAAATTTATTTATTCTTTTGGAAAAGCATCAACAAGTATCTATAAATCAGTCAATAATTTTGCAATATTAATTTTGATTGGTAAACTAAATTTTGGTTATTCTTTTGGAAAAGCATCAACAAGTATCTATAAATCAGTCAATAGTTTTGCAATATTTGATTGGTAAACTAAATTTTGGACCCAAAGATAATAAACTTTTAATTTTTAGTCTACATTAGTTAATTTCACAAACCATTTTTCATTATTGTTAAAAAGTTTTATTTCATTTTGTATTTCCAAATTATTAAGTTCCTTAATGTTACTAGATTTGATATGATTAAGGATTTTTTTAAAGAATTGAATGAAATAATGTTTTGTTCTAAAATGCCAATTTCATGATTTGTGATTTTCATTTCAAAACTAAGTGTTCTATTTCCCAAACTTTTTGCTAAAATTGAAGATATCGTTTCTGATTCTTTGATATAATCAGTAACCAAAAATATATCCAAATGTTTTCTTTTAAATTAAATGTGATTGGGAATTAGATCATTTTTTTGCAATTGAGGGTAAATCCTTTGATCTCATTTATGTGAATATATATTTGTTTTTAGTTTTTTGCCAAAAACATTAACAATAATTCAATAAATTTTCGATTTCATATTCAAAATTAAATTTAGCATATCGTCGCATTAAGTTGGTAACCTGCTAAGTCCGATTTGATAAACTTTACAGGAGCATGAAAAAAGTGAAAATATTTCTGAATTTGGAATTTCCAAAATCCCGTGTAAATATGTTTATTTTAAATTGTAAAATTCATTTCATGTTCGGTATTAGACACAAATTAATGAATTTGTCTATTTTAGAGTCTACAATTAGTCTGGTACTTAGCAGTATTTCGAATTAATTTTGGTAACCAAATTTTATACAAATACAGGGTATAAAAAACATCGACATTCGATTTAATGTTACCCCAAAAATGAATTGAGGTCATATCTCGTGCAGATCAAGTTTCCTTAATGAATTGAAATTAATTAAAATTTTATAGCAAGTAGAAATAAATAGGAAAGCTACTTCTTATATCGAGATTATTTCTAGTCCTCATTTTCTTTATTTCGTTTCAACTTGACGTGGAAACATTTCCGGTTACGATTATATTAGGAATGTATTATATATTAATATTAGTATTTAAAATTATTTTGCATACACATTAGAGTAAACTTTTTTTATTTAATTGTAATTAAAAATTGTAACCAATATTTTGTAGTACTCTGATGAAGCTATTAAATATTAGTGAAAGCTCAGCAAACTAAAGAAGGTGTACCTGCTAATTTTTTGATCGAAACCCCGTTAACTTAAACTATACATTTTATTAAATAATAAAAGGTTGAAATAAAACATTCGATTTATTGTTGTACCATACTCCTCGTTAAATATCCGGCGTGGCCGGATACTAATAGCCAGTATTCGGCCGGATAATCGGATAGTTGCCGGATAATCGAATAGTGGCCAGATATCCGCTGCATCTCTACAAATTTCGGTTTTAATTTGGCATAATTTATTTCCTTTTTTATGTCCATTATCGTGACAAGTAGTGGAACAGCATATTTCTCATTGGCGTAAATGAAAGATTAATAAGCCTTCTTATAAAATGATGATTTATAAAACGTTCCAGAGAAATTTAAATTTCTATAATTTGTTATCTATAATCCAGTACATTTAAAGTTCTTAAATTTGCTCTCGCAGAATTGTTATTGGCTACAGATAAATAAGATCAGTACCGACAAATTTTCTAAACACAATTACTCAAATTTCTAAATAGCAGGGAGGAAAGAATTTTTCAAAAAGCACTGCGATGCATCTTTAAAGCTCCCTGTTTTAGAAAAATGTACTGTAGGGTAAGTATAATTATTGACACTCTAGCGCAGTTCCTTGTTAGTAAATATCTTTCAGGAGT
Organism: Dorcus parallelipipedus; assembly: GCA_958336345.1. Lineage (NCBI taxonomy): Eukaryota > Metazoa > Arthropoda > Insecta > Coleoptera > Lucanidae > Dorcus > Dorcus parallelipipedus. The sequence goes on from OY284482.1 coordinate 13,169,965, forward strand.
GTTTTCCGCCTTCCCCTATCAAATGTAATGACTTTCGTTTTGTTAGTGTTAAGGCTTAGACTATTTCCAATACAATATCTTTTTAGAACATCCAATTTATGGCTTGCGTCATATGGTGATTTGGCAAAAAGAACCAAGTCGATTTGGCATCTGCATACAGTGAAAAGAATATTGATGTGTTGTTGGTAATGTTTACACTCTCTACGCCGAAATTGTTGAAATAGTCCAAAATGTATGTAAAAAAGGATATTTTCGCATAAATCAGTCCGTAGATTTGAGATACCCTGGACCATGGGCTACGATTTTAAAAAGAGCTTAAATCCATATGAGTGTGAAGACAGTTTGAAGTCGGCTTTGGTGATCTCGCCCCTTCCTGAGCTTCGATCTATAGATGGTTTAAAGAATTTAAATGGGGTTACAATTCAGTTACACACCGAAAAAGGGCAGGAACTCCTTTTAATGCTGTAAACGAAGAAAATATTGCCGCTGTTAAAAGGATGATCGCAGAGGACATCAGAATTACCTACGATATGGTAGAGTCTAATCTCAAAATTGGATCGCAATAGTGAGAACTATAATACATGATCACTTAATTTAAAAACTACCAAATAATGGGAATCATGCTGCATTATTATAATGCATCATCGCATACAGCAACGATAATCCTTCAGTATTTAGCTGAAAATAAAATCAAAATAATAGAGCATCCTCCATACTCACCAGATCTCGCAATGTGTGACTTTTGGCTATTTTTTGCACTCAAAAAACATTAGCGAGGGAGAAGATTTCATTCGGAAGAAGATATTGATTCAGCTGTTAGATCTTATTTTGGTGACATCCCTAAACAAGCCTGGCTCAACGGATTTAAACAATGGAAAGAGCGAACTGTTAACCCTTCATTGCTCGCGTGGATTACAATTGTAATCCAGGGTTTATAGTTCGCGCATAAGTCAAATTCACTTTTATATACAGAGGTAGCGCTTTAAGTAGCTGTCTATTATATGTTCAATAAAGTTATGAGTAAGGTTTTGTGATTATTAGATTAATACTTTTTCTATAAAACACTGTCATGTTTGAGTGTGTGCCTCGCGAGTATTCACATAAATCATTTTATCATATCTTCATGAGTTATTGTAGTTGTTTCTTGCTATTTATTTATATTATTTTCAACACATTTATAATTTTCCTACCTTATAATAACAAAAAAAGACAAATAATTACTTGGTATATATTCAATGAAATAAATTGCCATATGATCTCTAGTAACGGTTTATTTCTCACAAATCATTATTATTTAACTTGTTTACACAAAAAATTACTAAGAATTTTTTCTAATCATTTTCTTAGAAGATAGTTAATAACCACATCTGTTTGATTCACTGAATAAATTGAAAATGCAATGATACTAGTAATAATTAATCTGGACTACAGTTGTAATCCATGCGAGTAACGGCGTTAGATTTTGTTACGCGAGTGCTGAAGGGTTAAATGTATTATAGTGGACGGCAATTACTTCGAACACATTTAAATTAAAAAGTTTGAAAACATGCATTGGTTTCTTTATTCTCAATAATTGTAGCTTGGCCCTTGTACATAATTCGCTTCCGACTTTTTAAGTAAGTGGCGGTAGCGGAGATTCACTTGAACTAATAAACTGCGCAGGCCGGATAAGGCACACTGTCTCGTGAAATCTAGTAGATCGTGTCCAGTACAAACCAAAAATGGAATCCACGGACGGTAAATGAACTAGACCAGTTAATATTTTAAGGTCGACGACCTTTGCTTAGAAAGCATCTGGAATAAAGAATAAGAAATCTTACGTCCCGAAACTGAATCAAGTTCTACACGGATTCGTCGATTCTTGTGAGGGAGTAATTAATTAAGTCTTTACGCTGTATGTTAGAGTGTTGTGTTTCTTATTAAGCATTTTGCTGTGATGGATGTAGACAGTAATTTAAAAGATTAAATAGAAATCCATCTCTGTTAGATTACTCGTATAATCGATTCAGGCAATGTAGGAATTTAGTGATAACTTGTCACTAAGTACAACCTAGAGGTTTTATTTTAGGAATTAGAGAAAAGTTTAAATATACAACTATAGGACTTCTTACGTATTATATTTTTTATCAAAAATGACAAATGCGTAGTGCAAAGTGGAAAAAAATTAATTTTAGTTCCTTTTTATGGTGAACAGATTGAAAAATCACTTTTCAAAAATATGGACAGTCTTGCATTTCTTAATTTTGAAAGACAGATTCCTTTGACTGGGAAATTTTATGTTCGTCTACAAGATACGAAGAAATTAGATTTAGAACATGAAGACATAATGTGTTGTGTTGATATTTGGATGAGCTGTTTGTGACATATTTGAGTTTGAAATATCAAGAAAGTAGTGTTCAGAATCAAAAATTAATTTGGTCTGGAAATAGCTATTTATTGTATAAGTGTTTTAGATAGCATTTTCTTAAGTGGATAAAATGCATCTAAAACACGCTTGCAATACAAAGTTTTATCCACAATCACTACATTTATGGAATCAGAATGAGCGAAATTTAATTAAAAAATATTCGTATTCGTAAAATGAAACGTGACAGGTTTTGTCATACCTACTGGTTGCTATGCTACGTTGTTTATTACTCCCTCTGTCCCCACATTTGGTGTTTTTATTAATTTTATTGATAAATTAAATTTAATCCGGAAACTAAAATGTTACAATTAACTACCCATATGATATGTTTAAATCACATCATTAGTGAAATTTGATTGCCGTTTATTAGTAACAAGAAGGCTGGAGTCAAATTGCGAAAAACGCACAATTTTTAGAGTGCACCCGCTGTAACGTCGGTTCTGCGATCAAGATGTCGAATATAACTAATTCTACAAGAAAAGTTATCAAAATACGAAAATTGACCAAGGCCACGCGACATTGCCTTAATATTACACACTTAAATTTTATGAGTTCAAAATACATAAATGTAAAAATGTGTAAAAACAATGCACAATTATTGCAAAATAATGCTAATTTTTTTTGTAAAATTTGTTAAAATAAATTACAGTTTCTATTTACGTGCATTTCTGTGTTTTAAATATTTTTATTTCCAATTTTTACAAATGTGACAACTAAATTGGGACAAAATTAAAAGGTGAAATGTGACAACTAAATTGGGACAGAGGAAGTATCATCCACTAGTGGAATAAAGTAAATAAATGTTTAAGAAAGGTATTCTTTTCTATAATTTCCAAAAATTCTTTTATTGCAAACTAGTTTCACTAGGCAAATAGGCATCGTCAGTGCATCATACCTTCAAGTTAAATAAATATACACTGAAGAGCATAACTATAGCACCACATGAAATTCTGAAACATTTTATTCTTAACAGAACCCTTTGGGTTAGTATTGTTAACGGTAAATTATACACGTCTAAAAAAGTATATTAATTGATAAATGTTGATAGGTTTTTTTTTGAAAATTTAAGTAATTGGTAACGAAAATCTATATTTTTCTTGGAGCACGACTATAGCACCACATCAAAAATTTTTTTATTTTTAGAACTTGCGCAATAAAAAATTCTGTTGTTCATGCTTGCAATAATCTTATTCATTACCTCTTGTTCAAGGTTATTCCATGTTGCATTTATGGCGTTTTTTTAATTCTTCAGTTGAGCTGAACTGACGATTATTTTCGTAAATTCTTCGAACCATGATACCCCAAAGATTTTCCATTGGATTTAAATCCGGCGAGCAAGCTGGCCATTCCAATAAATTTATTGCATTTTCTGTAAACCACCGTTTTGTGTGTCGACTGATATGGACTTTTGCGTTGTCCTGTTGGAACATCCATTCTTCTCTTTCATTTTCATCGAAAAATGGTAGCAAATTGTTTTCTAGCAAGGTGGTGTATTCACCACTGTTCATTCTGTTTGACGGAAATGCCAATCTCAAACCACCCTCCTTTGAAAATGCTCCCCAAACCATTACGTTACCACCGCTAAAGTTTCTTTTGGAAAAAACTGAGGGTTTCTCCTTAAATCTCTCCGATACGAATTGAAACCGTCCGAGCCGTCCAAGTTAAACTTCTTCTCGTACAAAAAAATTACCTTGAATATGTAAAAAATGAAAATAAATCGCAAACGATTATTTAACAAATGGTTACCTTTTCCCAGTCTTGATGCATATTATCCTGAGCAATTTGCAAGCGAGCAATTTTATGGCGCTGCAAAAGTCTTTGGACAGTTTTTAGTTTTTGTCTCTTAATGTGGGGACTCTTTTTCAGAACTCTCCTTACAGTCCAGCGGGAAACACTAAGACCACATTCCACAGCATGTTATCTACAACTTTTCGTGCTACACTAATTAATCGTCGTTCAGATCTAGGCGAAATTTTTTTTCTTGGAACGCCTTTTTTGTTTTTTCCATAATTATCTGGACTATTCAAGAAATTTAAAATAACCTTGTGGGATCGAGTTACTTTGCGAGCAATTTTTCGAATCCCAAGCCCCTGTGCACGCAAAGCCAAAATTTTCCCCTTTTCAATGGGCGCGTTTAGCGAACAGCAGCTGCTGAGTTGCTTACTCAGCAATCGTTTGTGATTGGTTCACATTAAGGTAATAGCCAATCACAAACGATTGCTAAGTCAGCAACTCAGCAGCTGCTGTTCGCTAAACACGCGCAATGTCTGTTAGGTAAGTTCCGCGAGGCATTTTTCAAGGGCACTTCAAAATTCACTGACAGCAAAACGTCAATAACATATATTAACATTTTGTTTTTACTTTTCATGGCACACTTTATTTAAAAAAAAAAATTTATAATGGTACTATAGTTATGCTCCAGGCGAAAATCACATTTTTATAACCACCTATTCACTTTTTCAATAAACTACACGTTTTTCGGGCTAATATACTTTCAATGAGATGATTAATTACGTCATTCAATTCTAGATCTAAAAGTTTCATTATGAATTAAATACCTTAGAATTGCGATATGGTGCTATAGTTATGCTCTTGAGCATATAATAGTAAAATGTAAAATTAAGTTAACAATAAAAATTACTGTAATTACGGATATTTTATAAAATTGAGATTCTAAATTATGTGTAGAAAAAATGTAAGATGTATGTATTTCTTGTAAAATGTCATGAAATAATAAATAAATAAATATCTGAAGGACGTAAAATTTAGCTATGTGTTTTATTAGATACAGGTTACGAATTCAAATACACGATTCTCAATCAATCGAACTAAAGAAATTATTTGTGTTGAAAAAAGTTTGTTCATTAAGAATAGCATTAGGAAACAAGAAAGTATGTAAAAATATTTCTAAATTTTCAGCAATATCTAATTTGGTACCTTTCAAAAAATTATGTAATAATTTTGTGTTAATTGTATGGGAAGTGTCTAAAAGGTGATGTGCAAACCTAGAATCAGATTTATTTAAACGTAAAGATCGTAAGTGTTCTTTAATTCTAATTTGAATACTTCTTCCAGTTTGCCCAATGTATACTGCTTGACATGAATTACAATTTAATGAATAAACTCCGCTTTTGGAAAAATTATCAATCTGATCTTTATTTTTACAAAATAAATCTGAAAAATTAACTTGATTTGAAAATGAAATTTGTATTCCTAATGTTTTTAATAATTTCTTTAGTTTGATTGACAAAGTACCCACATACGGAATAGAGAAAAAATTATTTATTGAATTATTATTTTCTGTAATTGTTAGGAAAATGATGTTGATTAGTAATTTATTTCTAATTTTGTTAAAAATATTATGTATTGGTTTAATAGGAAAGTCATTAAGATAAGCAATTTGGATGATTATACTAATTTCTTCTCTAAAATCTATTTCATTCATAGGAACACAAAAAGAACTATGAAAAAATGATTGAAAAGCAGCAAATTTATGTTCAAAAGGATGAAAAGACTTAAAATTTATGCAATTATATGTTTACGTAGTTTTACGAAATATTTTATCACAAAATCTTTTAACCGACACTAAATCGCGCACTATACACTTAACGTTTCACCGTTGTTCGACAGTGTATAGTGCGCGATTTAGTGTCCGGTTAAAAGATTTTGTGATACAAATTTCATCGGACAAGAACCAACTTTAAATATGGATATCAGAAATATTTTATATTGAAGAGAGTTATTAAATTTCGTTATTGTCAAATCCAAGTAATTGATTGAATTATTATCTTCTTTTTCTAAAGTAAATTTAATTTATTATGTTCGTGTAACGTAATATTTTTTTACCAATTGCTAACTGTAATATCACACAATACGTACATTTATTTTCATTTTTTTTTTTAATTCATGGCTTCAACTACCATATTTTGGGAAGCCGTGAACAGAAATCATAAAGGCAGAACAAGAGGTCACAGAAGAAAGGAAGTAAATGTTCCGATCCACGAAATGGGTAATATGGAGGAATATCACAGATGTTAGTATATAACTTTATATTTTTATCTTAGATACATATAAATATACACTGTCTTTCAAAAAGTGTGCTACAAATGGGAATTTATTATCGGTTTTTATAAAAATTTATTGACGCAGAACGCTTCTGCATCCCTTAAAGTCAAATTGGAAAATGTCAGATGAAATTTATCTTGAACGGTTTACAGCGTGGACACCGAGAAATTAAGACGGCTTAAGAGTAAAGTACCCTTATTTTACAAGATACAGCAAATGTCATAAGAATAAGTTGTCCAGAATTAAAAGCTATAGCTAAATATGAAATTACACCCTTCTATCTCAAAAATAAAAAAATCACAATTTATTGTGAACCAATCTTTATACACACTACATTAGGAAATACTGGTTGGATTAAAGTGTCCGCCAAAATAATATGAATAGGAAAACATTAAATTGGTTCTTATTTCTTAATTATTTTATTTGGTTTTTAGTGATTATTTCAATGCGTTCGGAAACTTTGTGCTTTCTTGTAGCATTCGTCATTCATACATTAAAAAAATATGATACATTTAAACGAAGTTGCATTTTCAATAATTTACTGTGAAGAATACTAAAAATTATAACCTTTATCATTTAAAATGTAACTTCGCTTAAATGTATCATATTTTTTAAATGTATGAATGATGCATGGCTACAAGAAAACACAAAGTTTTCGAACGCATTGAAATAATCACTAAAAACCAAATAAAATAATTGAGAAGTAAGAACCAATTTAATTTTTTCGTATTCATAGTATTTTGGCGGACACTTTAATCCAACCAGTATTTCCTAATGTAGTGTGTACAAAGAGTGGTTCACAATAAATTGTGATTTTTTTATTTTTGAGGTAGAAGGCTGTAATTTCATATTTAGCTATAACTTTTAATTTGACTTTAAGGGATGCAGAAGCGTTCTGCGTCAAGAAATTTTTATAAAAACAGATAATAAAAAAAATTCCCATTTGTAGCACACTTTTTGAAAGTCACTGTATATAACCTGTGAGCAAATAAAAATCAGATTAGGGCAGGCGGTGCAAAGAAAATGTATGTCTGTGATTAAATGAAAAGTCAATAAATTTGACAATCCATGAATGTATTACATTAATTAATTCAGTTAATCACAGACATACATTTTCTTTGCACCGCCTACTCTAATCTGATTTTTATTTGCTCACTTTTTATATTGTAGATATCACAAATAGAAGAATATCACAGAGATAGGGCATATCATTTAATGATTATGTAAGTTATTTGTGTGATGGGTACCACTAATGGTAAGTAGAAGATATTGTGTATATAGAAGTGGTGTGAGGAAGATGTGAAAGTACGGGACGGCTACACTCGGTCAAAAAGGCCGGCTGCCCTAATGAAGTTGAGTACCGAGTTCACCCGAGAACCGGTGTTACTGAGAATATCAGACAAGGTACCTCTAATACCATGGAGTACACAAAGAGGGGCGAACCGGAGACAAGACAGGAGAACGTGCGACACCGTAAACGGAGTACTACACTCGAGGCAGAGTGTTTGATCATCCCCCGACAGTAAATGGGCTGACCAATTCTGAGGCGAGTAAGGACCACAGTCTCTCTCCTTGTCAATGTGATTGGAAGTTTCCAAGATCTAACTTGAGGTTTTACAGAATGTAGGAACCCAGCACAGGCGTCCCACATCTCCTGCCACTTTCTTAAGATCTCAGATGGACCTTGAGGTCGAAGTAACGGACCGGGACATTATCCGCAGGCGAGGAGGACGCCAGACGGGCCGCAGCATCCGCAACCTCATTACCCCGAATAACTTTGTGGCCCGGCGTCCAAAGAAACATACAGGCACGTGAAAAGATTCTGAGCCTGAGCAGTATGAGCTGTATTAGTGGATCATCTGTAAACTGATTAGAGAGCGCCTGTAACGCACTAAGAAAATACGAGCAGATGATCAGGACGTAATCAGAGTGCGGAACACAATAATTAAGGGCTTCTAAGAAGGCGTATAACTCAGCTGTAAAAATTTATTGCAGAAGTAGGGAGGGAGAAAGAAAAGAATTCATCCCCAATCACGAAACAACATCCTACTTCACTGGGAGATTTGGACCCATCTGTATAAACAACAACTGACCTAGGGTATTGATCGAGAAGGTATAAGAAATGGGTACGAACGATATTGTGATTAATTAAAAAGGGGTCCAAATTGAGAAGGTCGAAACGGCATTCCACAGCCTGAAATCGCCAAGGTGGAATGGGAGAAGGCTGTACAGGAATGATCGCTGGTAGATCAACAGAAAGGGAAGATAATACTTGGTGAATGCGAATGCTGAAAGGTGAAAGGTTTTCTCAAAGGGTTCCTGCGTCTGTAGATTTCTGGCGACGGCGGATGATTAAGAATGACGAGGTAGAGATGGGTGGGGTTGGCATAAATTCTTAGGGCATAGGAGAGCAGGAACCGATCCCTGCGGAAAGAAAGGGGCGTAAGGCCTGATTTGCAAAGGATACTCGAAATTGGACTGGTGTAGAAAGCTCCCGTTGCCCAACGAACAGCTGCATTCTGAATAACGTCAAACGAGAGCGTGTTGCCGATGAATAGGCAATGCACCCGTAATCGATTCTGGAAAGAACAAGGGATTTGTAGAGACGCAGTAAAAGTTCTCTATCCGCACCCCATTTGCTGTTAGCTAGGACTTTTATAAATGTTAAGTATTTTCCGGCAGGTTAGGACCAATCCTTCGATATGACTTCTCCAGGAGATAAAGGAATCAAATTTGAGCCCAAGAAAAGTTACCGAGGGAACGCATCGGATGGGTGAGACATGAATTCTGAGGCGAGGCCCCAGATGCGGTCTGCACAGCCGGCAAAAGTGCACACATGAGGTCTTCGTAGCAGAGAACCTGAAGCCACGGGCCTCAGCATTTCCAACAATTACGTCGATTGCCTCCTGCAAACTTAGTGTTTTCATGCAACATCTGCAAAAAAAGTTATTATTTTCCATTAATAACTCAGGATAATCTGCTACCTAGAATTATGGTATTCATTTGTCTTTATTTTTCGGTATTTCAAAAGTCCATTTTTTATGCAAATCACATAAAAATAAAACGCCGCAATCTTTTTTACGTGCAATTTTAATTATAACTTAATTAATTAATCAATTCAATTTTAAACAGTAGGCTCAAACTTTAAAAACAAGCATTTATAAGCACCAACAGATATTTTAAGGAGAAAGACTTAAAAAAAGGTAAAATAAGCAACAACAAATTAGTGTCAAATGGTTTAATTTTATACAAATCATTTGTTTTTGTTTATAACATTAACAAATAAGCAAAATGGCAAATATCCGCACTCTAGTATTTAGTAATAACGTAATAAAATATGAAAACATTTCAGGTTTTAAATTAATAAAATCAAATAAACCAAAGAATTAAGTAAACTTGTAACAATAATTCAACTTTATACGGTCGACATTTTAACTAGAATAACAAAATTAATACAACCTGTAATCATCTACTTGTCCTCTAATTTCAGCTGACAAAGTTTCTGGGGTGATAAAATGAGAATATTTTCCATTTTTCCCAAATTGATTAAAATTTAACATATTTTAGTAATCCTTGTAAAATGCAACACATTACTTTTTATATTGGAGGTTGCTATTTGTTATTTCATTAAAAAAAACGTCGATTTCAAAGGTCCATTTATCCCCTTTGTATTTTATGTATTTCGCTTTAGAATTGTACAGCATGTCTCTTACAAATTAAAAAAACAGAAATTGATTTTCTTTAAATACATCTGATATAAATAATTTGTGTTGCATAATAATTAATAAGAGCAAATATTAATAATAATAACGATTGGCGCTCTGTAATGTAGTGACCTCTAACATTTACCAGTCAAACATCAACGTAAAAGGTCTGACGTGCTCCCATCTATTGGATAATATCTTGAACTGGTTTGTGAAGGCCCATCTAGAAAGTTATATACAGGCTGCTCAAACTAAATGGTTTACAAGATCGCCACGCGGATATGTCGCCGTTACTTACACATGCAGGTATGCGAGTATCTGCCGAACTGGTGGGAGTAACTAGAGGTTTAGTTCTAACCTCTCAGTGTTGTGTTTATTCTAAACGTCAAATAAAATTCGTAATAAACAAAGTTGTCTCGCCGAATTTAATTTAATTAAGAGATGCGAAAGTTAACGAGTGTCCGTGAATCGTTGAGCGAGTGTTTCGTCGAAAAGTTGTGCTGAAGCTAAAGTGTTTTTATTGCGATGATTGTAGTTTTGTGACAGTGATTTAAAAAAAAAAAAAGAAAAAGGAAAAGAAAACAATAAAATGAATACGCGATCGCACTTGCAACCATTCTTGAATAATTCCCTGGCGATACGACAGGAAATTCAGAGATTCGAGAGCGTTCATCCGTCTATTTACGCAATTTACGATTTAATTGATCTCGTACCTGATGGATTGGTGGCTCAACAAATTAGAGACCACGTTGTGTGCATTGAAGGTAAGTTTTTTGAGCCTGTGCTCTGTTATAATTAAATATCGGACGATGGTGTAACAGGAGGCAAAACAGCTTCTTCTTTTACCTTGATGGTTCTGTGTCCTCCACCTAGTTATAATTTTTATTGTCCAGTTTCTTACCTGGCATGCACAGGTAAATGCTACCTACCTAACTTTATCCTTTGGTCAGACTCGCACCTTTTGCGTTGAGTCCCAATTAAATGGGCTAACGGTATACACATACTTTTGTTTATCTTTTTACGTGCTCGTAACGAATTGTAATTTCACACTATAATACACTTTCACTATCTGCTGCAGCATTTGCACCTTGCAAATTATATGCAATGATACGATAACTTATGTATGTCAGGTATGCACCTGCTGAAGAAAAAGGTCAATATGACAATGGCAAAATTTAAGTTAGACGTAAATAGATGACCATGATATTCAATATTTTTGCTTTTACTTCTTTGAAGTATAAAAAAAATCAGGCATGTAGCTTTATATAATTTTAATATGTATTAATTCTACACCGTGATTCAAAATTGTCTCCGGATTTTCAGGGTGAATAGAACATCAAAATATAAGATTACCTTTTTCTAAAAAAAATTTTCCAAAACTAAATAATAAGCCCTGAAAGAGGGGTGAAAAAATGGGTTTCTTTTTGCAGTATCTTCATAACTTATGATGAAATGAAAACGGAATATGCGATACAACTAAACATTAAACAAATTAAATTGTCTGTACAGTGTATCACGCAATAATAACTATCAGACGTAGGAAGTAAGTTTTCGTGAATAATTTCGGCCGCTCTTAATCAAAACGAACACAAAGCACATGTCTTTTATGAGGGTAATATTTACCCTGAATTAAAATAATACACTCAAAAAAACTCTCGCACAAGTGCAGACGTCTTTATCTTCGTTTATTCAAAATTTTTATTCAATAAAAAAAATATTTTTGCGAAACAGGTAAAAATTTAATAAGCAACACTATAAATCTTTTACTTACGACAAAAACTTTTTTTTTGTAATTTTGTTGCAAGACGATTTGATTACAGTGGATTCCTCGAGCATCCTCTGTACAGCTATTTCGGCCCTATTTGGGGCCTCGTCAGCAGGAGCAATGTTAGGTCAAAATATGATCGCAAGATGTCGCGATTTAAACATTTCATTACAACAGAAACATTGCAAGAGTTTTACTTTCTCGGTTGGATTTTGAGTTTTTGAAATTTACTTTTATGTTACACAATACTAACAATTTTTGTTTATTTTAATTCAAACTATTACCCTGTGAAAACATCTGTACTCGAATCACTGCACCTGTAGAGCGTCTTTCTTTTATAGAAATGTTTCAATCGCAGAATTATTATGAACTAACGGCCGGTATTACCAACGTTTTAAGGAGTCCTTCAATTTAATTCGTGTTTAGAATGTGATTGATGTTATACAAACCAAGCAGAAATGTCACAATCTAAACACGACTTAAATTTAAGGTCTCCTTAAATCGTTGATAATACCGGCCGTTAATCGTTTATAAGTCTAAGGTCCAGTTTCATAATGGAATTTAAAGGATACTTTAATTTAATGTCACTTTTAGACGTCAAGACAAATACAGTCGAACCTCCATAACTCGAATCTCAAGGGACCGGAAAATTACTTCGAGTTATAGAAATTTCAAGTTAAAGAAAGAGATTTCAGTTATTCACAATGTGCAGGCAGGGACATCAGTAAACTTCGACTTACAGAGAGTTTCGAGTTGTGGAGGTTCGAGTTATAGAGGTGCGACTGTATGAAGACACATTTTTTGTTTACACATCTGAATGTGACTTTAATTTTAAAGTCTCCTTTAAGTTCCGTTATGAAACTAGCCCTAAGGACCAGTTTCATAATGGAATTTAAAGGAGACTTAAAGGAAATTTAAAATTACTTTCAGAGTCAAAACAAATATGAAAACATATTTGTTTCTACATCTGAATGTGAGTTTAATTTTAAAGTTTCTTTTGAACTCCATTATGTGTGGCCTAATCCTAAATGCTATTTCATAAACTATTAAAGTACGGATCAGCACAAAACAGATGAAGGGTACACAGGAAAAACGTATTTACAAAATTTATCTGTTTTCAAATTTAACTGTGAACACTAAAACCTGACCTGTTTTAAGTATGCTAGTTAGTATTGTGTGAAAATCATCTGGGCATCTGGTTAAATAGATAAATAGAAAATATTATCATTTCTCTATTTTTTTTTTTACTAATTTTTTTTTCTTTCTCTTTTTCTTTACATTTTATGTTCATGCGTCATCCTTCTTCTTTTAAGTTAATTTAAATTCAATATATTAATTTAAGTTTAGTAGTAAAAGGTTAAGTGGAAGAGCAGAGAGCTGATTGTTCAGCTACTCTGAACTTCGCCTTTCTCTCAGGTATCTCTAATTATTTATTAGTTATATCTTCTAATTATATTATTACTGATATTGTATATCTGAGAATAAAGTCTATTATTATTATTATTATTATTATTATTTATTTTGAGTTTGCAGTCGATGGATATTGATAATAAACGCGCTCAGCCTGGGACAATGAAATAATAATAATAAAGTGCCTTTATTTTCTACAATATTATTGACAAGTTTACATGGGTGAGTACAGTTGAATAAAATTGAAAATTTTAGGCGGAGTTCAGTAAGGTAATATATCTATCTGCTCTTCCACTCAGCCTGTTATTAGGGATAATTAGTTATGATGGCTCAAATTACAAATCCAAAATTAGACCACTGAAGTTATAGGAAAAAAAAAGAATAAATAAACAAAAATTAATTGGCAAGAAGGAAAAATTCAGTAAGTACAGAGAATTATAGGAAAATTTATGTATTTGTTTAATGTGTGAATTATACCGAGCGGTCTCCCAAATCTCCCATGAAATCTCGCTATGAGATCTGGGCGGCATGTCTCAGCTTAAGTGAAAAGTAAATCAAAGCACTCCTTAATGCCGTTTTATAGTGAAGCTACGACATGCCGTCCAAATCCCATAGCGGTATATCATGCATGTAAGAAATATGTTTTGAAATATGTTTTTATCTGATCAATACTTTACACTCTGCAAAATTGAAGTTCTTATATATTATGCTTACAAAGTTAATCCTGCAAGGAATGATAGTATTGCGCTCTTACAGTCTTTTTCTATTGCTTTTCCCCTTTTGTCAATTATATTTCCGAATTTGTCAAATGACTTTCCAATCCGTTCAGTATAGTAGGCCTACGGTTTGGAAAGTCATTTGACAAATTCGGAAACATAATTGACAAAAGGGGAAAACCAAAAGAAAAAGACTGTAAATTGGTCCCTCGCACAAAATCTTGAAAATTTCAAAGCGAAATCGTGCATCTGATAATTCTTTTACTTTTAATGGAACAGAGTTATACAATGACGTAATATAATAACTAAATGAGCGTTCGAACATCGCCGTTGTGTGTATTGGGGGTGTAAGCAATCCTTTATTTCTAATATTCAAATGATGCACATCAGTTCGTAATGAGATTTTTTCGTACAAGTACTTTGGGCAACTGTTCTTTATTATTTTATGAAATAGACAAATAGAATGTAAAGTACGTCGATGACTCATATTCAGCCAGTTTACCTGTGAGAGTTTGTGCGATATTCTTTCTTTTCTACGAATACTAAAGATAAGTCTTGAGAGTTTTGAACTACTTGAATCCTACTTTTTATATCACTGTCTAAACATGGACCATACACAGAATCAGCAAAATTGAAGTGTGATAGAACTAGTGAGTCGCAAAGTAGAGTTTTGGTTTTTTTATTTAAGAAGGATCTGTTGGAATAAATTATTTTAGGTGCAGCATAAGCCTTTTTTAAGCAATTAAATACATGTCCTCTAAAACGCAATTTGGTGTCCAGTAGAAGGCCTAAATTTTTTACCTGGGTTACAAATGAGAGTGCAGTATTATCAATTTTAATATTGAGTCCATCATCGGTACCCTTACTGCTAAACAACATGCAAGTAGATTTAAGCGGATTTATAGTTAAGGAGTAATCATGCGATGCTTTCGATAAGGACCGTAAATCTGCAAGCTGCTACACGATTTCCAAATTTTAAAGAGTAGTAAAGCTGTGTATCATCAGCATACATCTGATAAAGACGTAATGTTTTGAGATTCTGTGTCATCTGCAATCACTTTTTGATGGCGTCCCGTAAGATAGTTTTCTATCAAAGCACAAGCTTTCGTTGATAATCCCTCATAGTGAAGAATTGTGAGCAAAGTTTGATGATTAAGACAGTCAAAAGCTTTACTGTAATTTAACAAGACTAATATAGTTTCAAGATCATTGTCAGCTGCCCTTTGTAAGTCATCAGTTATATTAAGCATAGCTGTTGTGCAACTGTAGGAGGGCCTGAATCCGGATTGTGTAGGTGGCAAAATGTTATTGAGGTAAATGTGTTCGCGGAGTTGTGATTCTAGGATTTTTTCCATAATGTTAGACAAAGTAGGTAAGATGCCGATAGGTCGCAAGTGTTTCATATCACTAGGGTTGGCAATTTTCGCTACAGGTAAAGCGAGAGCTTGTTTCCACGCAGAAGGAATTACATTCTGTTGTAAACAGCAATTGATTATATGTGTGATAAACGGTAGAATTTGAGGACAACACATTTTTATCATTACGATATTAATTCCATCTGATCCGAAACTTTTAGATTTAATATTACAAATGATTTTATACACGAACAATGATTGTAAAACAAATTTTGCTTCTTATCTTGAGTACTATTTGTGGTTTCAATCAATGACATAAGTTTAATAACACCCTGTATGTTATTAAAACATCGAACGTTATTATGATATACATTAGTTACCAGACCAGAGTTCACTGTGGAAGGGGGAAGACCATACTCAGAGGCCAGAAAAAATCAATTGCCCAATATCCTTTGACAATAATCTTACTGCAGCGAGGTATTTGGAATTTTTGGAAGACCTAGTTCCGAATTTGGCTGTTTTATTTCCCGATCCTGTAGAAACTAATGTCCAAATATCTGGTTTCAACAAGATAGTGCGCCTCCTCATTTTGCAAGACCTGTCTCTGAATATCTGGATGAAATTTCTTCAGGAAGTTGGACTTGATGGAAAGAAACCAGTCGAATGGCCAGCCAGGTCTCCTAGACCTCAACCCTCTCGACTTCTTTTTTTTTTAAGCAAAGTTTGAATACTAAGGGCCGGTATTACAGCATTAGTTTAAAAGTGCAGTTTACGTAAACTTTAATCTAAAGGTAAAACTTCAGAGCAGTAAAATGACAGTAATTTTTGCATTTTTCACACTAATGTGTGTGAAATTGAAGGCAAGTTAAACAATAAAATGAGGAAACTAACCTCAATTATACACACTAGAAAACACCCTTCTCTTCAAGCAACAAATACACAATTTTGGTCTCATACTAATTACAAGAACTAAATTATTAGTTCTTTGTACCAAAAATTACGCTAGGTAACGCACATTGCATTTGTTGATGAAACGAATTTCTAGTTATCAGAATCAATAAATTAGTTGTTTGAAATTTCAATAATTTACTGGGTTGCATGTAATAATATTTGGTTACGTGGAATTAATATGTTTTTAGAATGTATTAACTGTAACTTTAAACTTCTCTTTAAACACCGACTGTCATTTAAACTTAGAAGCTGTTGTCATCGGCAGGTATAAAACGGTAATATGTTAAAGTTTCAAGCTTAATTGCTAAATTGCAGTTTAAATTAATGCTATAATACCGCCCCTAAACCGGCAAATGTGGAGGTGTTGAAGGAGTGAATAAAGCATAAGTGTAGAATAATTTCACCCGAAATGTGCAAAACGAATTTCACTTGCGTTTGAGGCATTGCCAGCGAGTGAATATTCAACATTTAAGGAGAAATTTAGAAGATTGATGATCCTTAGTTTACTTTTAAAATTTTTGTAATATCTTGGAAATGGATTGGTATAAACATTTATATAAAATTTAATAGGGATGCGCCCTTCAAAAAAACAAAAACTCATCATTGACGTCATATCTCCCAGTTGGGACTCCCGGTATACATATTTTTTTTTTAATAAAAAAATGTGTAACTAAGTGACGTGTCCAAGCAGTTTTTTGAAAACAATTTTGTGTTTGCTACACTGAATTTATTCCAAGTTAGTGACTCGCACGGTTTGGTAGCGGTTTTATGGTCTTACTATAAAAAAAAGCGTCA
Organism: Dorcus parallelipipedus; assembly: GCA_958336345.1. Taxonomy (NCBI): domain Eukaryota; kingdom Metazoa; phylum Arthropoda; class Insecta; order Coleoptera; family Lucanidae; genus Dorcus; species Dorcus parallelipipedus. Next base: position 13,187,133 of record OY284482.1, read on the forward strand.
GAGAGCCGACAAAGACACCGCAGTGCCGCTCTCTTTGAAGCATTTTTTTATAGCAAGATCATAAAACCGATACAAAACTTGGACGACTATATTAATGTAATCATTTTGGTGTTTGTTTCTGAAAAATTTTCAGTACTATGGCTTATTACTACACATTTATTAAACATACAATATTTCGTACAGTTTATACATAAGTGATCTCAAATACTTACGTCACGTCAAGAATAATAATTCCAGATCTTTTTTTAAAGGCCAGTACCCAAAATCCAGTAATTTGTGTAAACCTAAACTGGTTTGAACAATTAATAGCTCAAGTTTGATGAGAAATGTTTTCTCAAAGAGCTTAAGTATCATACGACGAAATCACGTGACATGACAAAAGCCGCAGGGCTGTTTCACGAAAGATAGAAGGGGATAGCTACATAAAAGTTATTTTACTTATCGATCCATCGACCAGCAAAGAGCAAAAAAAATGAACTGTAGCTGAAGTAAATCAACTTTGTTAGATTTGACATTGGTTCTCTAGCTTCTAAATTGTTTTAATTATTTATCTGTCAACATACAGCGAAACGTCGGCAATTAGAAAGATCAATTTTAAAAGCAGTTTGACATACAATCGATTAAACCATAAGCTTTATATTAATTACTTTTTTTTGTAAAACATTGTATACACATAAATTAAATAACTGTATTTGAATTCTTCATTTGAAGAAAGCAATTTTTGTAAAATTTTAATTAAAATAATACTACTTGATAATAACTACAAAACCAACGGCTGTATAAGAAATAAATTATCCCTTGCGCTACTGTGAACGTTTACCTTCTTTTATGAGCTAAGGAAACTGTACAATTCTATTTTTAAAACCACCCGCAATACCTACTGCATTCGAAAAAGTAATGTCTATTTTTAAGAAAATGCAGTAAAACCGAGCTGTTTTATGACTTCGTGTTTCTATGCTTTGGAACGCTTTCTCAATAAAATAGTCATAAAAGGATCTGTTTTTCTACCGCTACCACAATGTCTTGGTTTTATTCGTATCCAACATCTGCACTGCAACATCAATTTGCATTAATTAGGCAACGACGACAAAATGAAATCTTTCTCTTTTTGTATGTACGACTCTCAGCTGTATCTTGCTTGGGTAGACAAATTAAGCGTAAATATATGATATTTTCCACGGTTTATTAATTTAGTCCGGACGGTTAGACTTGCAGGACTAATCTAGCAAGAGAAGTGACGTTCAGGGAGATTGACGACCCTTCCGCCCTGATTGACCAGGAAGTGTTACCGGAAGCTGCTCGATTCCCCCTCTACATGATGAGGGACTATCTACCTCTCGTTTGAAGTGATTTCAGGTAGCTCGTGAAATTGGTTTCGTTAATGTAATCGTTGTAAAATAGATTAGGTATTATGTTTCAATTTCGTTCTGCGCTGGAAATTTAAATCGCGCATAGAACGTGAATAAAAATTGGAGATCACGTTAACGTTAATATAACTGCCTAAGCTTCTGAATTTCCATTAAAAATTTTCTATAAAACTTTTAAAATCCCTTATGACGACAATTCGGAATCTCTTTAAAAGAATTATAAGGTGCGCTCAGAAACTCTCACGTTTGAAGCTGGCGATGTCTTGGGTTAGCAAGAAACATGGTACGTCTTTATATGGGTGAAGTAGGACGCATTCATCATCAGCTGTGCAACTGTGTTATTAATTCACGGTCAAGTTTTACGACTGAACGACTCTGAATGATTCTCTGCATAACATCATAAACGTTTATTACACGCATTTAAAGGGTAAATTTTGTATAGATTGTTTTTAACATTTTTTCCATGTTCTGGGAAATCTCTTCTTTCGTCAGTATTTTTTGTCAATCTATTCAAGAATCTCCCTGTAGTTATAATGAAGTAAGAAGTAAGTAATTTATATACATATATCTAATAAATAAATACAATATAACGCAACGAAGTCTTCTTTGAAATTATCGTATTAAATTTTGCCAATTTGGATGCAAACACTAATTGCAGTTCTGACGTGTTGGTTGAGAACGTAAACTCCGCGCAATAGTGCAAACATATTAGTAAACAGTTCGGGACATAATAGCTTGCAAAATACGAGGACACCGAATTGTTCCGTGCCAGTGATTTGTTTGCTGCAATTAACAAGTCGCTAGCTTTAGTCTGCAGAAAAGAAACAATGCTCGGTTGCGAATGTATTCGTGTACGTTCTGACAGAGACTGGCGCGTGCTAATTTGTTTATTAAATACACCATTATTTTAAATCATAAAGCTCATTAGATAATTACCGTCACGTTCGTTATTATTAGGGATCAGAATTTTATACATTGTTCGATTAAATAATAATAATAATTAATTAAAAATTTACCCGAAATGCACGTTACGTCCATGCATAAGACCAGTATGTATGTACGTACCAAAAGCTTACAGCTTTAAAAGCGTGCAGTAAACGTTTATGGTGTCGTAAAACTTGATCGTGAATTAATAACACAGTTGCACAGCTGATGATGAGTGCGTTGTGCAAGTGTATTAACTGCTAAGAAATTAATTACAGTCAATTACGTTTTCAAAGGTGTACAAAAGTGATATATTTACATCGAAGCTAACAATAATTTACGACAGGTAATTCACTTTAAAACACAACGTTGTTATCCTTATTTTATACAATTTGTACGGAATAATTTACTTCAGATAATTTGCATGTATTTGTCAAGTAAATTTCGTTTAAAGGTCAAATTTATGCCCGACGCCACGCCGTAACAAACATAAAACTAAAAAAATACTTTCATTTATTTATTTATTTCTAGAGGTGGGCGATACGGGAAATTGTGTATCGAATTTCGATACGATTTCTGTATCGATACGTATCGATATATCGAATATCGATACGTATCGAGTATCGGCTACCGATACGTATCGATATGTATCGAAATATCGGATCGATATGTATCGATATATCGATACGTTTCGAAATATAAGATTGAAAAATTGAACAGAGGCTTAAAAATACGAGATGAAAAATAGAGCTGGAATAAGTTTAAATAATAACGCCGAATATTCGACCATATAAATACAAATAAATAAATAAAATCTTTAGTTAGTCTGTAATTCGATATTTCAATACGTGCCGGTATATCGATATTCGATATTTCGATACGTATCGACATCCGATATTTCGATACGTATCGATATTTCGATATGTATCAGTATTCGATATCCGATATTTCGATACAGCTGAAAATGTGTATCGATACAGCTGGCGTATCGATACGTATCGATATATCGATACATCGACCCAGCCCTATTTATTTCGTCCATCTGCTGGACTTTATTAACCAAGACGTATCACCATTTTGGGGATAATTTTTCATTAATGATTTCTGGTATACTAAAATACATAAAAAAAGTTTAACATTCAAATTCTGAGAAGTCTCTTCTTTTGTTAGTGTTTTTTTTTTGTCGGTCTCTTCGAGAGTCGCCTTGTATAAGAATTATAGGTTGCCGTTAAAAAATAGTAACAAAGGTCCTTTATTATATTTATAAAATTCGAAGGCTTTTCATTATACTAAGCTTTAAGAAAAAGGTTGTTTTACCCAATTATAAGTACTGATGGAAACGAACAAGAAAGTCTTAGTCAATCAACATGGGTCCGCAACTCAACTATATCTGAGATATAGATATAGTAACTTTCTTATATTATTATTATTCACTCAGTTATGTTAAGTATATTAACTAATTAAACTGTCATCTTGTTTAGTTTAAGTATCTAAATTTGAAGTACCTACTTTAATCTAACGTTAACATGATTTTTGCTAAACAATACAATACAAATAATCGATTGACATAAATCAGACGAGGGAGAGCAATCTGGAGATATTTGGTTTAATGACAATGGGCGTTAACTAGATATCTATCTATCAATGCGTAGTTATTTGCTGAATGCAAAGTGCACACTTGTGTTAACATGTCAATCTGAACCTCCTCATATTAATTACATTGTTAATTTCTTGTTGTGGTTGTAAAACAAACGTAGAAATTCCTTTTTCGCATTTTAGATCTCCTAAATGAGTGATTTAAAATTTCTTATTTTATAACTTTCCTTAATTATATGTTCATGTTTGCGTTTTTATTTTTTTAAATTCATATTAACATTATACTCAGAGTTATGCATAACGCACATATGGGCGAATAATACGTAATAGGAAAAAGAAAATTAAATAAATTACGTTGCTTATTGCTGTTTTATTCGTTTTAAAGCATTTATTATTCTTTTATTGTAGTTCCTTTCCTGCTATTCATACTTGGCTCGAATACGAACGAAACTACACCGCAAATCTAATCTCCAGGCTTACACTGTTTATTTTCTATAGTGTATTCAATTTTAATGGTACATTTAAACAAAAAATTTTAAAAAAACATTACACTAATTTACACTTAGGCCCAGTTTTATAATCGTGGAATAAGAACGGAATAACTGTTCGCCAAATATCCTTTCCTGTTCCTCCATATCTACGTCACACCTACGTCACGTTATACCAATAATAATGCTTATCCGACGATTGTAAAATCGGGCCTTAAAGAATTTGCTTTAAAAAAGAAAATGTTTTTATTTAATAGTAGAAATTTATTTTACAGAAAGTTCAACTTCGAATATGTCTGTGGGAAAGATGTGCCGCTTCAGCCTGATTAATAAATATTTTTACTTCGAGTGAGGAATTTACACCACAGATGTAAAACTTAAACATGCTTGAGTGTTAAATCTCTTGCACCTTGAACTATCTGCCACAAAGTTTTTCCTTGTATCTGAAGGTACACTTCTGTGCAATAAGATCGAGCAGCGTAGATCATTATTTTATAGTTTTATAGTCTCAAAAATAATGTAAATTTCTGTGAACTTGTAAGGTAAGGTTCCGTTAGGTACGGTTTCTAGGGCACTTTTAAGGTTTTCATTTGACTCTCTTTCGTATTTTATTTTGACAGATTTATATTTGTTCTTTTTGTGTTTTCTTCGATGGTTGTCTTAGCGACCAAAATGAGGTTGCGATCCTATTTGTTGGCCAATCAGAAACGAATGCGGTTTCGCTTTAATTCGTTAAGGGGCGGCCTTTATTTTGTTTATTTTGACGATCGTCATTGTTGTTCCGATACGTAGATGTCAACGTGACATTTTGCCTGAAATAATGTTGCTTGTCGTTTGTCAATCTGACGTTTCTCATTTTGACGTTTGTCATTATGACATTTTTTACGTCTGTCATTTTAACGTTTCTTGTCTGTCATCTTGACTCCTTGACCTTTGTTGTCGTCTGTCATCGTTACGTGATATCGCTGTTTCAGCGGAATAGTGACGCAGATGCAAATTTTTCACATTTCGAGTTAAGTCTGAAGATTAAGTTTATAACACTTGTTAGATTAATTATTGGGTCCTGCACTCTTTAAATCAACGCACCTTCAACCAATAAATAATTTTCAAATTTATAACTTTTCATTTAGAGTTATGGTAGCAATTCAACCAAGTCATTAATCTTTTGCCTCTTTTGAGAAATTTAACGTTTTACAGTTGTGTCACTATTCCGCCGGAACAGCGATTGATCGCTAAGCAACGTAAGCCCCCACAAATACAAATTTATCTGTTTATCAGAATATTTGAAGAATCTACAATATTCATTAAATATAAATTTTGGTTATTTTTTTTAAAGTACTGTAAAATTCTTACAAATTATTTTTCTTTGTAAATAAGTTGAAAATACTATAGACACACTACTAGTAAATTTTCTCTTTGTCTTCTATTTGAAATAGCACCCTAGTCTTTTTTTATTTGAGATTAAGTGTATTACAAAGTTTTTTTTTAATAACTTCACTTATTCAGAAATGTTTCAAAATATTCCCCAGATATTTTTGTCTTTACAGTTGCCTTTTTAAATATTGTAATTTGGGCCCTTGATTTTTTTTTCTTTTCATTAATACCTTCCCTTTACAGAAAGTCAATTACAGGAATGTAACCATATATTTATTGGAATTATCGTGTTCATATACAGAACGAGATATTTTTTTTACAAAAACTAAATTCAAAATAAAATGCTATTTTGATACTTCTCCTTTATCATAGTATCTGAATTTATAAATAAATTCCAGAAATATGTAAATAGTTTAATTAGTAAAAATATCCATACACAACAGGTTTCATTTATCTAAAAATAGATACATAATTGATGACTGGCAAGTTTCACTAATTCGATATGAGTTTTAAACCACAGAGGTTATCTAATTACATACACGGTGTTGATTCGTTGTTCAGGCATAGGCAAATAGCATGTAAAATTAAATATTTGCAAATATTGGCTCTCCTGTAAATTTTAGAGCAAAGCGGAAAAAATTGTTCAGAATTTTAAGATGCACTTGAAGCCTTACTTATTTTTTTTTAAATTTTGTACTCATTATTCTCAAAAATAGTAAAAGTTTTCAGGAAAATTGACATTGTATTAGTAGTTAGCCATGACTATATGACAACACAAAAAAGCATCAAATTGACATTTTTAAATAATGTGTTCAAACTTGTCTCCATATGCAGCTAAACAATATCCTTGTTGATCATAACATTCCTGCTTCATGTTTGCCAATTGCTACTGAGATACTTTGTCGCATTCGACAATTATTGATTCTTTTAACGTCTCTACGTTTTCATGGGATTTCTGTCAATTATCTCAAGTCATTTGGTGATAAATCTGTAAGACCGCGAGTAAGGGAAAGGGTGGTTTATATTCTGATAAAATGGTTTTTCGCATATAACCAAACTTTTTTGATAAATGTATTTTACATGGGAAGTTCGAGAATTAGGATGTCTCAACTTTGACTTCCGCTAGACTCTGAAAACGAACATCCTTTTTAAACTTCTACCACCCTTTGTTACCCAAAACTTTTTCAAACCGAATCGAGATGCAAGAAGCGACCGACTCCTTTGTCAGTAGCGTTTATGGAGTTAGCTAAAAAAAAAAATTGCCAGGAGTCGTTCCGCCCGCTCTCTTCGGACTTGTGAATTTTGGCCCTTCTTACCCTCAGACTAACTATTTTGGGGTTGTTGAATCTTCCTCCTCTCCTTCTTCGATTTACTGATTATTAAAGGTTCTCTAAATTCTACTTGAGTATTAAATATAATTCGAAAGGTTCAACAATTAAACTTATATTAAAGAAAATTAACGAGAACATAGAATTTACATGAGCAAAATTTAACAAATTTTAAGATCACAAACCAAAACAATTTTTACGACAAACCATATGAAACTAATTACCAAAACCAAATATCAAGTAAAATTACAGAGTTAATGATGTCTTAATCTTGTGACTTGTGAACAAAACTAAATCCGACTTTACTACCTATAAAGAACTTTATAACAAAATTGATAATAAAACAGATAAAACATAGACAATGCAAAATATCCTGAAAAATATAACAACACAAAGCAAGAACTTCGACAAGAAGGGAGATTGGTGTAATACACTAAGAAAAATGCTGTTTGTTAATAATTATCCAACTTTTCAAGCAACAATGGCATTGAGCTTACCGGCGACGAATCTGAAATGTTTTTCTCGTATCAGTATTTAAACAAAAAAACTATTGATTTAGATTTACGAGAATTATTATTATTACTTCTGCCTTTTCTACCCCGAAACCGATAACAAACTTTGAAAATTTGTAATATTAAATCAAAAGTAAAACCGAACTTAGAACAAAAAAGATATTAAGTTAAACCAAAATTTCGACGAGAATTAACGCGGACAAAGCTTAGGGAATCCGGAACTACTTGTTTTTTTTCTCGCAGCGGCTATTTAAGTTTTCGCCACCACATTGGAAAACCAAAGGGCAATTTTTTTCAAAGTCAGCAATATTCCCGCAAAACCCGTGGTTGATTCGGGCTTCTAGCGGCGAGTCGCTTTTCACTAGATGGCGTACTCGTCTTGCTTTCACCGTTTTTATCCACATGTCGCGCGTTCAAGGACCAAGATGCTAGCAAAACGGCGTATTCATCTCCGAATGCCGAATCAGTGGGAATGACAAATTTTTATCATCGCAACCTAATATGGTTTGGAAGCACGTTCTAGTCTCATAAAGACTACTCTCTGATTTCTTTCAGGAATAACAGGTATAGCTTAAAAAAAGAAAATAATTTCGAAATTTCTTTGCGCATTTTTCGGGTCCTTACAAATCTAGAAAGCGTGCCGGCCAGCTAATAAAATCTCCTCTCCCTAGCAATTATTAAGATATGCCTAATTTAAAAAGATTCACACAACTGCACTATTGTATGCGAGGCAACCAACATGCTGTAGCCAAATTTCATGGTCTATGCCAAGATCTCCTAAAGTCGATCCTACTGAATTCTCCAGCAATTGGAGGTACTTGTTACCGATGGGGGATATTTCTGTAAAAAACACCAATAATTCCTAAAATTCCTGCCCATACGTCAATTTGACGGTGTTGCCTTCCGTTCGGGACAGTTAAAGTAAATTTTGTGTAGGTACTCCAATATAGAAAATGTTGAGAATTTGGGATTCCATGAATACCTTATCACTAAAGAGTATCGCTGTAAAAGATTTCTAACATTATTGCATATTTTCTAGATAGTTTCAGAAAAGATCATTCTTTGAAATTAGTCCACTTCAGAGATTTCTCGTTGTTTGTGGTATTTAAACGATTTAATTGCATATATTACTTTTACATGCTATTCTACTATGTCTTAAAAACGAATCAGTACGTTGTATAAATACGTACAGAAATTTTTTTTTTTTTTTTTCGTATTTATGTTTAAACAGAATTTCATAAACACCATAGTGACGGAAAAAACTGTAATTTTCTATTTACTAAAAATATCTAATTACTTGGAAACAAAATCTTTATTAATTCGGTCTGGATGGCATATCATTGAATGCGCCCTGATTTGATTTAAAAATATATGGCAAAGAAATACTGGTATACGTATATAGAATCTTGACACAACTGGCGGCGCTTTGAAGCCTCATAATCCGCACGTCCTGATGTAGATCCGGCTCAAAGGATAAACACTTTTTACTGTTCCGGTAGCAATAAACTACAATGCATAAACGATGTGGCGGGCAGGCAGGCAGGTACCATGTACTTTTCTAAATAAGTCCTGAAACACAAATAAACCAAATATGACGACAGTTAATAGCATCCGTCGCCGTCGTCGGTATTTATTTACAATATAAATAGGAGTCCTAATCATTAGCTGCGTTCTATAGTTAGAAAGTGCCTGTGTAAATATCTCGCAACGAGAGAAGAACCTGAGGGTGGAGCTTATCTGCTCATATTGCTTATGTGGCACGGGCCAAATGACAGGACCTTCTCAAGTTGCGAAGTCTCTACATTTCTCTGCTTATTTATTTATTCTTCTAGTGTAAAATTATAATAAGCCATATTATTATTCGTAAGGCACATGTGCACGAGCGACTGAAAAAATGCCATTGTTTGATCAACGTGTAAGCAGTTGCTTTTACAGCTGCGACTTCGTAAAAAGCATTCCGTTAATAAACGGGATTTAATGCCGAATTATGTTTCTAATTCTGTTGTATTGAGCCTGACTTAATGGAATAGTTCGAAAGCTTAATTCATAAGAAATCTGTTCCTAATGTATTAACTTTTGAAGAAAAGGAACGCATTGATATAACAAGTAGCAGTTTGTCACATAGAGTGTATTAATTCCAGTTATAAGGTATTGACTTCGGTATGTAGCACACACACAGAAAGCCGTTTATTAGTTATATATTTACATATAAGTTAATAGAGCAAAACGCATAACATACGAATTTTGTTTAAACCTCTTGCATTTTGGCAAAAGGTTTATACTGCCTGTATCACAACGTCCGTAAAATAAAATGCGCAAATTGACACATGTTGCTTCTCGAATGGACAAGTTCACACATCTGCAACATGATGTGCAATTTAAGTACAGTAGAGTCTCGATACAGTGAACTAATTGATGAATGGCTTTGTCACTCCACCGAGGTTGTTCACTGTTTAGAGTGCAGATAAAAACACATAACAGTGATACTTACAGTGTGGTTATTACTTTATTTATTATTATTATGTTGTTACTGTTAATTTTGTTTGCTTCTCCAGACGTAAGCACGTTATCACGCTTTCGGGAAAGTCCCTATGTATGTACTGTTTGTGCAATTCACTCTAGCGAGGCACAATTTGTTCACTGTTTAGAGGTTAATGTATATTTTTGTGTTCACTGCAGTGGATAGTCCACTATATGGTAGTTGCTGCATTTCAGCTGGTAAAGTTGTGTTTTAGTGACTTGCAATTATTGTGCTTATTTTTCTAACACGTCTGGAAGAAAAAGGGACAAAATTTGGCAATACTTTATAGGACAGCCTGGAAAATTGAAAGGTAAAACTGGAAACAGAACAGTGTGGAAAAAGTTCAAAATAGAAATACAGGGACTAGTTCAGAGACTAAAATACCATTACGAAAATTGTTTACAAACAAAATTTTCGGGAGAAATAGAGAGTGAAAGTGATCGGTCACAACAACCTCAGCCAAGTACCTACTTCCAAAACGCGTTAAACACCTCTTAAAAAAGAAAACAGAACGTCTCTCGCTCACCTAGAACCTAGCACTAGAAGCGGTTAACTCTCATCGTTTTTAACATGTACAAGAAAAGACGACCAAAAACATGTGCTTGATAACCAAATTGCAAAATCGTGTTAAGCAACTAATAGCAATTTTAGGTGTATTGGACACCGAGAGGTAAAAAAGGCGATCGATTTGTTGCATCCTGGGTATCCAGATTTGCTTTACTCTCCAATTTATTGAAAGATGTAATTAATGAAGTAAAACAGAAATGCTTTGCAACCTTATCTGGTGTGTCTCTATGTTTATCGATTGATGGCTGGCAAATGTGCATAATGAACCAATAGTTAACAACAGAAGGTGGTAATAATTATTATCTGTTGGAAAGCATCGATACCTCCGAAAATCCTCACCCATCAGATTATTTAACCAGCATTGCAGCTGACTTAATATAAAAGTGTAAAACCACATATAATTGTTTAGTTACGTGTTTTGTGACCGACAATGCAGCTAATATGACAAGAAGGAGGGAAAATATAAAAAGTCAAAAAGTGACTTAAATATTATTGCTTATGGATGTTCTGCACATCTGTTAAATTTGCTGTCTAAGGATTTGGAAATCAAGGATATTAAAATAAATACTGTTTTCATAATAAAATATTTTTGAAACAACCACCTAACCAACGCCAAATATAAAGCAGAAGGAGGTAAAGCCCTCACTTTACCTCAGAATGTTCGTCGGAATACATTAGCAGACAGCCTTGAAATGTACGTTTAGGAATGGGAAAAACTTCTGAAAATCTATGAAGAATATATATAGATATTAATGTTTTCAAAAAAAGTATCAGATATCCATCTAAAAAGACTGGCAGATAATTTTCTATAAATTTTGCAGCCAATCGCTGTGGTCTTCAATAGACTTCAGCGAACTTACTTTTTTCTGATGCTGTAGAATTGTGGAAACACCTGGAAGCAGCATTCGATGACACGGACATTATTAGTATTATAAAACAGACTAGTTTGTTTAAAAAGCGGTATTTACAGACTTTCACGCCACATCATTTTTTGGTATATTTATTAGACACAACTAAAATTTAATTTAATTTATGTCGGGAGGAGCCTTAGAGGCAGCAGGAAGTCTTTGTGCAAACAGTGAATTGTTGCCACTGTTAATAAAACTAGAAACAAAGTCATCGACCATCTTCAAATTTGTAATGTTTAAGACTGAAATATTGACTAGTGTAACATTAATTGAATGATGGATATCACAACAAGAAAATTACTTCCCATACGTACTCAATTATTGTGTGCGAGACCATCAGCATCGTTGAAAGAATGTTTTCTACCTTTGGACTAGTACGTTCTGCTGTGCGAAATCGCCTTGGGAATGAAAAAGCAGTGAAGTTTGTATTCCTTTTCAAAATATTTAATTCTGGTTATTTTCAATAGGCCATAGTTCTTCAACATAAAAATCATTAACATAGGAAATAAACGATTATATCTTATAATATCATATCAATTAATATCTTATAAACTTTATGTTTGTTGTGCACTCTACTTTTATGTTTGACTATGTGTTTTCGAAGTCAGTATCTTATAAGCATGTAAAAATGTTATACTACTATAGCATCTTTTGTAATTACCCATATCAGTTTTTTTTTTTTTTTATATTGGAAAAATATAAAACTTGATTTAAGGCAATGATTTTTTAAAGTAAATCACTCGATTGAAATTATAATTTTTAATCAAATGATTTAGTTCAGTCCTGGTCATCAGCAGTTTTCACTTCTCGCACTCGTATTAAGCTTCTGGAGGCTTGTTGGGCTGTCTCGAATTCCAGTGCATTTATTTGGAGAAATTACCCAGTCATATTATTTACTGCATTCTCTTGATCTCTAATTCCGTCGATAATACTCAAATATTTCCGAGTCTTTTCCTTCATCTGTAAGGGTTTTTTCAAGTCGTTCTTGTAAACTGTTTTCTTTCCAAAAGCTTAAAGACCTTTCTCGTTCGACTCATCTTTCAGAATCTTCACTTTCAGCTCAACAAGTTTCATTTTCGAATTTTAGCACCTGACACTAATTTGATAGGAATTTAAGGTTGGCATAAAAATTGTTTAATTTAAAAACACTTTAATGTCCACACAGCGGCGAACATTCCATTAACTTCTAGCACCACTTGGGACGCATCCGGAAATTTCTGTAAAAACAAGACTCTGTCGGCATCGTGGATGTAACAATAATAATGATTTATTAACAGAATATTAAAAGCAATTATAGGTAGAATTGTATTTAAGAACTTTTTGCCTGCAGTTTATAAGTGCACGATAAATTTCCCAATTATTTCTCTGTCAAATTTGTTGCATTATTTTTATTCGAAGATATACCGGCTGTTTCAAATTGAGTGTGCACTGAAGGGATCTGCTAAACCGTAAAAGATACAAATTTGGTTAAATGGAAGAAAAGTTGCACGAATCACGAATCAATGCCTAATTCGTATTCACTCACAGAATGATTTTTTTCTTATTTCTTCTTGAGATATTGATCAAAACGTAAAAATTTCGATTTTCTTTTTTCCTCTGTATCTCTCGTATTATAAATAATTTTGAAATTCTGATTTAACTTCCTACAAGCACTTTTTTATTCTGTTTCGAATAGAGGTGGCAGAATTGAAGTCAAACGTTTCGTCTCTCCACGACCAGTTTAGATTTTTTAAATACAACGTATATCTTTTAATTATTCTATTCGATAGCATTTTTTCTGCTGATTGCAGTGATGTATAACAATTAATACTTTTTTTCAAGTAAAGTTAAAATATGATAAAAAAAAAACTTGATACAGTTTCGTCATTTACTTAAGAATTAAATTTATTCCTTAGTACTTTTTTTACTTACTAAATATTAATAACTAACATTCAAATGTCGGAAGAGGAAAAATCAATAAAATAAATCAATCAATAAAAAATCAAAGGGCTAAGATCTGGTGATCTTGGAGGCCACGCGACAGGCCCATTTGTACCTATCCATATATCAGGAAAAGTTGGCTCAAATAATTTGTTGTTGTTTCAGCATTATGTGCTGGTGCTTTATTATTTTGAAATCACAATTCCCTGATACGATTTAGAGGAATGTAATGTAAAATGTTATCCAATGCTGTCCTTAAAAAAATCGATGTAACGTTCAGCTGTTCAATGATTTTCGTAAATGATCGGACCAAATATCACACCTAATATTTAAACTGAATTGTATCTGTGGTCGCACTTGTCGAAATCTTTTTTGATTCTCCCTTTACCAATATCTATGTATATTTCTATTAAATATTCCCTTGGTTGTAAAATTAGCCTCGTCAACAACTAACTCGTATAACAACGCATACTACAAATGCGCACTATCAGTGTCCGTTAAAAAAATTTGTTATACAATAGCTACAGAGACAAATATTAACTAATTCATTGAAATTTACACTATAGCTAAGAAAATGAACTAAATATTTGAAATTATGTATTAAATAAAATTTTTGTATAAAAATCTGTATTATTTAAGATTCAAATTATTATCAACAATTAAATGTGATATACTATTACAATCAGGAGAAAAAATGCCAACAAATACGATAATAAAAAGGTATACGTTATATTTAAAAAATCTAAACTGATGATGGTCGCGGAGAGACGAAACGTGTGACCACAATTCTACTGCCCCTATTTGAAGCAGAATCCGAAAGTGCCTGTAGAAAGTTAAGACAGAATTTCTAAATTATTTTTAATAAGGGAGTTACAGAGGAAAAAAGAAAATCGATGTTTTGACATTTTTACCAATATCTCAAGAACAATTAAGAGAAAATTGATTCTATTAATGGATATGAATTACGCAATGACTGGTGCAACGTTTCTTCCATTCAACCGAATCTGTAACTCTCACGGTTTAGGAGATCCCTTCAGTGCACACGCAATTTGAAACAGCCGGTATAATCTTATTTAATATTTATAAAACCAAACTGCTAAAATGCTAAAAATTTCGCTGGCGTTTATTTCCATAAGCAAGACGCAATATTCTAGCTAAACAACAAGTTTCACTTGTAGATATATTTTTAAACTTGTTTTCATTTAGTAAAGTGTAAACAACTAAAGTATATACATACATATATTGTGCAACGCCAATGAATCACACGCAGAAAAACAGCGACTCAAAAAGTTTTTTTACGATATTGCGTAGCGTTACTGGATGCTCCTCATTATTCACTCACCATCAATTAATATGGATATTCGATATTGTCTGCGTTTTTTAGGGTTTTCCGTTGCCTCCAACAGGTGAACGCACGATAGGGTCCAAATGTATTCGTCCGATCAGGAATAAACTTGTTCGAAATTGAATCTTATTGATATTTTCGTTAAGACTACTCCGATAATTTAGCGTGTGAATACATTTGAACCCCATTGTACAAAAGTTTGAAGTGATTCGAGCTTTCGTTAGTACGGTCTCAAGATACATTTTCGATTATTTTTAACTATTGTCTTTGCGTTATATTTTTAGAAACCAAAGAACGAGTTCAAAATACATATTGCTTTTATTACTTTCCTTTGTTTTACTAGATGTTCTGATCGATCTTCTTTGATATACCATAAATTAAAATGGCTAATCGATATTGTCTGGGCGGTTTTTTTAATTCTCGTTAATATTTATTCTGTGATAGATGAGCACATCGTCTCAGTTAATTTTAACATTCATTTTAGGATGGTATGATTAAAAATGAATAACTCGCTAATACGAGGGCCAAGCTATAATTATTGAGAATAAAAAATTTGGTGGGCAGTGCAAAATATAAACAGTTTTTATTAAATAGGGCATTGTTCTAGCTGTCAGTTGTGATTTTTTCTGTTGACATCAAGTGATATTATTCAAGACAGAAATCGTTAAAGTGGTAGAAAGCATGGAATTAAAACGAGAACACTTTCGTGTAATGATATTCTACGATTTTAAAAAAGGGCTTAAATCCATATGAGTTTGAAGACAGTTTGAAGTCGGCTTTGGATGATCTCGCCCCTTCCTGAGCTACGATCTATGTATAGATGGTTTAAAGAATTTGAATGGGGTTGCAACTCAGTTACACACCGAAAAGGGGCACGACCTCCTTTTACTGCTGTAAATGAGGAAAATATTGCGGCTGTTAAAAGGAGGAAGAGGACATCAAAATTACCTACGGTATGATAGTGTATAGTCTTAAAATTGGATCTCAACAGTGAGAACTATAATACTCGTACATGATCACTTAATTTAAAAACTATCAAATAAAGGGAATCATGTTGCATCGCATACAGCAGCGATAATCCTTCAGTATTTAGCTGAAAATAAAATCAAAATAATAGAGCATCCTCCATATTCACCATATCTCGCAATGTGTGACTTTGGCTATTTTTTACACTCAAGAAACATTTGCGAGGGAGAAAGAAGATTTCATTCGGAAGAAGAGATTGATTTCGCAGTTAGATCTTATTTTGATGACATACATAAACACGCCTGGCTCAACGGATTTAAACAATGGAAAGAGCAAATTGTTAAATGTATTATAATGGACGGCAACTACTTTGAACACATTTAAAATAAAAAGTTTGAAAACTTGAATTGGTTTCTTTATTCTCAATAGTTGTAGCTTGGCCCTTGTACTACGAGTTTCAGTGTCTTCTCCGAGTATTTACTCCAACGCTGAAGTATACATACCTACATATACAGGGATATTCACAGTGAGTGGCCTATTAGAATATATTGGAAACTACTCCTTGCAGATTGTTGAAAATTTGCATATGGTAATAATTGATGACGAACTATTTAAATATTACAAAATTAGGAATAAACTTGTTCGAAATTGAATCTTATTGATATTTTCGTTAAGACTACTCCGATAATTTAGCGTGTGAATACATTTGAACCCCATTGTACAAAAGTTTGAAGTTTCAACTTCCGGTTCTACCGGGAGTCGATACTAACTTTCTATGATTTTGTAATGTTTAATTAGCTCGTTATCGATTATTGATTATGTGCAAATTTTCAATCATCTGTAAGGCGTAGTTTCCAATATATTCTAATAGACCACTCACCGTGAATATCCCTGTATTCCATTCTACCCTTGTCACTGCTTGCTCGTATCGAAATTATGTTATTCCTGATTTGATACTTTCTTGAAATACAAAATTAATTTTTATAATGCGTACTTATGTTAGAATGTTAGATTGTAAAATTATGTTTCACCGGCTGTTAAAATGGCTCTCAAAGAAAAATAAATAATATGAAGAGCAAAATCACATTTTCTTTATGAAACCTAAATGAATAGTTTAATTATTTTATAAGTGTATTTGAGACAAACTTTTAATGCACTATTATTTATCTAAATATGCATATAATAATTTTTTTGTTGCAAGCTGGTTTTGATTGCAGTGGATTCCTCAAGCATCCTCTGTATAGCTGTTTCGGCCCCATTTGGGGCCTCGTCAGCAGGAGCGAAGCTCGAGAATTCCACTGCAAACCAAACCGACCGGGACCTGTCCTAGGTTATTCGCAAATATTTAATAATAGCAATAAATCATTATCGTACGATTTAACCCAACTTATCTATGTGTCTCGTTAAGCCAGTGTTCTACTTCAAAGAACTTGGAAAAAAGGATTCATTTGGAACGATAAAGAAGTATCGCGTTTGTCATAGCCTGTTTCGACACAAATTTACACAATTCTTCTCCCTGAGAGTTTCGATTATAAAAGGTTTTATTATCTGATTCCTTTACGAACATATGTACGCATTACAAAGAGAATTCATCTACGAACTTAAAGCGCGGAGGGCGGCATAAGCGTAGAGGGTTTTAATGATTTATGGTTTGAAGCATTTAAAGCAGTGTAGGGTGGCGATCGCCTGATGTAGACCCAGCACATGCCGCAGAAATTTTATTTATTTGTAAAGTTTTCCCAGTTTTCCCAGTGTTTTTGCAGTGCATGCTGATCCCTCGCGTTTAATTGTTAATTGTTGTATATTACAAATTTTAACCGTGTTACTGAACCAAAGTGATTTACGGCAGAACGAAAATTTGATTCTTGCAAATTGTAATTCCGTTTATTTCTATTTTTTGTCCAATTTCTCCACGTTTTCTGGTGATACGCGAATAGTTGCAATTTAATAGTAATATCTGACTTCACTTAGAAAATAACGTTCAAACATCCAGATTATAAAGAAAATTTAAAGTAAGATTCATACTACCTTATCAATTAATAGCTGAAATTAAATCTATACTGTTTCACATTTATAGCAACAGAATTATACCTTGAGGCGTTTTTTTATCTCACACCCGATATATGTAGTATATACATACTTAAGACGGTTTCTTTCATACCTCTCTAGTTATCATTTTACAAAAAAATATTTTAAATGAAAGTTTTACTACACATATCACGATTTGATTTAAAGCTAGTTTGTTGCACACAGAGTGTTCCGTTTAGTCTGAACGTTATGTTACTTCGTTATTTTAAATGGTACACCCTGTATATTTTTAGCATTTTCAGATTCCGGACTAAATGTTAATGTGACTTTATGTATAATATACCACACATAGGTCCTAAAGAAAACCGTTTTCGTGCTATTCAACCCTTTAAACAAAATATCCCTGTTGCAGTAACAAATGCAAATGTCTTCCTAACAAATGACGTCAGAAACTTATAGGGGAGACTGGGGTGACTGTGCGCACTTTTGCTTCAGACCCCCAGAATATAATAAAATATAATAAAGATAATGCCACCATTTTTATTTACACAATGCTCCAGATATTTGCGGAACAAATTTCAAAGCGGAGACATCTTAAAGGGAAAAAATACGGACAATAAAAAATAAAATTCATGACAGTGCTCCTGCGCACAGATACCCCATACATACGGGGTAATTGTACCCGGGTATGGGGTAACTTGGCGCAGTAGAATATTTCTCTTTTTAAGTAATAACATTGAAAATATGTTGAAATAAAATATTTCTAGAGCATACTATATGCATATTTTGTTATAAAAAAATATGGGTGATACAACAAAAATAAAATTCTTTTAAAGTACGATATTTCCATATCGGATATCGATATTATCGATATTAACGATAGAGCGATAATAACGGTGTATCAATAAATATCGATATTTTTCAGTTATCGATAACCGGTATTGAAAATATGATATCGCGCACCCCTAGTTCCAACCGTTGCATGTATGCAACCATCTAGAGCAGAGAATACACCTGAACCATTGTTCAGTTTGCATTTCAGTTACTTTTGCAGAAATATAAATTTTTCGCGCGCACACTTACCCCTTCATAATCCGCACAGTTCCCCCGTACCTACATTATTTTATTGTTATTATCACAAAATTGTAAAAAAGAATTTTTCAATAAATACCAAATGCGCAATACATTCATTAAATGTTACTGAATATCGTAACATAAAACTGAAATTAAAATATTTATAATTAATTTATTTACAGCTTAAGTTTTCGGAATCCAAATATACATTGAAAACTCATTGCTGCTATGACGTCATATCAAACTTGATTGGTAAAGCAGATACTATTAGGGCTTTCAAAAATGAGAGTTGTGGGTGGATAACAAAGATTTCATGAGCAGTAATTTCTTGTAAGTCTATTACTTTTTGAGATGAATGGGTGCGTACAGATACCCCGTACGCACACTTACCCCATTTTCCCCTATCGTTTTTTTTTTTACAAAGGTTTCATTTTGAACTACAAAATCGGAAATTTGCTCGGAAATTTGGGTACTGCGCATAGCAAGTTTATTTCGATTCGGTTCGCGGAAAACTAATTGCTATGGCACTGGTCCTAAAAAGTCTCTTCTCTAACGAGAGACGAAACATACATTAATAATAGAAGTGACATAGTTCTATCGGAAACCCTGGTGAAGATGGAGATCGACTTCATTCAAGTTTAACTAAGCAGCAAATGAAAAAATCATTCGCATGTCTCCTACAAAGGCAGGGAATATTTTATGAAAACAATATGAATTTGGAAAAGATATAAAAACTAAATGTTTGCAATAACGTTCAATTTTACTACTTAATATAATGTTTCTTTTGATTCCTTGAACAGTTTGTTCATGTTTTTAAAACTGTTTAAGTATAAAAATAATGAATAATGACATTGAACCTTGATCATTATTATTGGACCTATTTTTATGAGGAATCTGCTGTATACTTTATAGTGCTTATTTGTTAGTACCTTTTTCCTATTTTTGATGTAGAATAACTTTTTATATTCTGTGTAATTCAGGAACACCACGTAGGTACACCCAAAATTTCTCAAAATAGGCCAGCTGTATGTAGTATTTACTGACCATGAATACATTTAACGACATTCCTTGCAATGACGTAATTATCCACTTTTATGAACGGTCACAACATAGGTTATGACCTTAACATTGATAAATATTAATTTGTACACTTCAGGAACGTTTAATATTAAAATGTTATAAATAACCTAAATACACAAGGTGATGCAAAAGTAATGAGACATAGAGTAACAGTGGATTACTGACATGAAAATATTGCGATTTAGCTAAACTCAACTTAGTCCAAAAGCTTAATATCAACTTTTGGATTGGAAATGCAGGACGTTAAAATCAAAATTTTAATTTTAATTTTCTTCAATAATTATTAATGTTTTTAACATATTGCCTTAAAAAATTTTATGTGGAAGTTTTTTGGGACGAGACATATAATGTGGTCTTAATTTAGATGTAGCGGATAGATGTAGATTAGATTTATGGAATTTTTAATAAAATGCCTTATCATTTCTAAAACAATTAGGTATACCTGTTTAAGGCCCGATTTTACAATCTTCGGATAAGCACTATTATTGGTATAACCTGTGGTATAACGTGACGTAGGCGTGACGTAGATATGGAGGAACATTAAATCATATTTGGCGCACAGTTATTCCGTTCTTATTCTACGATTGTAAAATTGGGCCTAGTAGAGCTATAGTTGACCGGGTTTCGTGATATTTGCTATTTTAGCAATATTTTGATGTCATGGATCCACTGTTGATCTGCGCCCCGTTACTTTTGGATTATCTTGTACTTGTATTTTTTGTAAATATATTTTTTTATTCATAATTAAATATTTGAGTTGTAACGTATGCTTGTCGGTGTAGCTCGGTGGGGAAATTAAGTTCCAGAATTCGAAGAATTAAATATATTAAAATAAAATAAAGGTAACACTTCAATAATAATAATGAAACGAAAACGGTGTCCTCCTGGTGGCTGCAGGTTATCGCGGACGGCTGCGGGGCGGTATCTTCGGGCGGCTGCGGGGCGGTAAAACGGACGGGGGTAGCCACCTGTATTAAACGGTAGGGGGTAGAAACGGTAGCGGCGGGTTGACCACGCCAGAGAGAAAAGACGGTGAGCGGTAGCAGTAGCGGCGGGTTGACCACGCCAGAGAGAAAAGACGGTAAGCGGTAGCGGTAGCGGCGGGTTGACCACGCCAGAGAGAAAAGACGGTGAGCGGTAGCGGTAGCGGCGGGTTGACCACGCCAGAGAGAAAAGACGGTAAGCGGTAGCGGTAGCGGCGGGTTGACCACGCCAGAGAGAAAAGACGGTGAGCGGTAGCGGTAGCGGCGGGTTGACCACGCCAGAGAGAAAAGACGGTAAGCGGTAGCGGTAGCGGCGGGTTGACCACGCCAGAGAGAAAAGACGGTAAGCGGTAACAGTAACGGTAGCGGTAGCGGCGGGTGGACCACGCCAGAGGGGAAGAGAATGGCGGGATGACCACGCCAGAGAGAAAAGACGGTGAGCGGTAACAGTAACGGTAGCGGTAGCGGCGGGTGGACCACGCCAGAGGGGTGACTGGTTCGTATTCTGCGGTTGACCAGCAGTATACTCCCCTAAACGAAAGGTAGACGGAAGCGGCGGGTGGACCACGCCAGAGGGGAAAAGAATGGCGGGATGACCACGCCGGGTAGGAGGGTTGGTCAGTATACCGCGGAAGACCAGCAGTATACTGACGGTCTTCTATGAAGCGAGGCGGCTTTTATAAGGATAAGCGCCTCCTCTTCGTGACGTCTTCTATGGTAGGGCAGCGCGAAGATGCAGCGCTGTCGATGCACGGTGTTGACAAACCAGTTCAAGCGGAGGGTGAAAGGTCACGCGTAAATACACTTCATTACATTCCCCCCTTTCTTAAAATCGAACGGGTTGGAGCCCGTTTCATGGCCAAGCCTTTATTAGGGCACCCAAACCCGTTTAACAAATAATCCGGAAACTTAAATGAAAACCCAACTAGCTCTCACCTCACAGTATCGAAATCCCTGGCACACACTGATTGGTGACGTCGGCTGGCGGCATCGGCAAAGTTATCCAGCGGACCTGTTCTGGGTTGCCGGGAGCCGGATACGGAACCCGCACTCTGCGCTTCCGAAAACTATGGGCTGGTCGTAATTTCCACAGGGGGATGCTCACTGGTACAGCCAAATCTTTGCCGGGCGTTGCAGGTGGTCCGTGGGTATCGCCGGGGCGAGGATTGCTCGGTGGTGTGTCGAAGATGCTTCGCTGCCGGGTTCGGGCTGGTGATTTCCCAAACAGCCTTTCAAACATTTCTTCCCGACGAATCTCCTGCTGGATATTCCGGCCAGGTGTTACGGGCAATGGGGTGGGTGGCAACGGCGTAATAATGGCAGGAACCGGTGTCAACCGGATCGGCGACGTGTCCAATTGTAGCACATCGGATGTTGGACCTCTGGATGCCGGTGGTGTTCGCGGGCATCGCAGCACTTCGTTGCATACGGAAATCGGCGGTGTGTGTACCATGGTTACTATGCACGAAATGGTTTCAAGTCCTTGAGGTGGACGTTCTTAAATAGCTTGGCGGTGGTGTTATCCCTCAACTGGAATATGACGGGGGAAAGGACTTTGGTCACGGTGAGTGGGCCGGAATATTTCGGCGCTAATTTGGCCGCGAATCCTTTACTTGCGTTTGATAAAATGTAGTCTTTCTTCATGACCTGATCGCCGAGGTGACATCTCCAGTCTCTTCTCCGTAAGTCGTAATACTTCTTCTGCGTTTCGAAGGCTCGGTTTAAATTCAAACGGACCAAATCGAAAATTTCCTGTAGTTGCTCGAGACGCTGAACACGCCTATTGACGCCAGCTTCTTCGTTTTGCTCCGCTTCGTTACGTGGCATCTCAGGTTTCTGGTACAGGCGATTCGGGATGTTTAACTCTCGTAGGTCAGCGGCTTCATTCGTGGTTCCTTCGTCGTCGTTCCTCATCTTTTTAGTCTGTCCCTGCTCGGGCGCCAAAATTTGTAACGTATGCTTGTCGGTGTAGCTCGGTGGGGAAATTAAGTTCCAGAATTCGAAGAATTAAATATATTAAAATAAAATAAAGGTAACACTTCAATAATAATAATGAAACGAAAACGGTGTCCTCCTGGTGGCTGCAGGTTATCGCGGACGGCTGCGGGGCGGTATCTTCGGGCGGCTGCGGGGCGGTAAAACGGACGGGGGTAGCCACCTGTATTAAACGGTAGGGGGTAGAAACGGTAGCGGCGGGTTGACCACGCCAGAGAGAAAAGACGGTGAGCGGTAACAGTAACGGTAGCGGTAGCGGCGGGTGGACCACGCCAGAGGGGTGACTGGTTCGTATTCTGCGGTTGACCAGCAGTATACTCCCCTAAACGAAAGGTAGACGGAAGCGGCGGGTGGACCACGCCAGAGGGGAAAAGAATGGCGGGATGACCACGCCGGGTAGGAGGGTTGGTCAGTATACCGCGGAAGACCAGCAGTATACTGACGGTCTTCTATGAAGCGAGGCGGCTTTTATAAGGATAAGCGCCTCCTCTTCGTGACGTCTTCTATGGTAGGGCAGCGCGAAGATGCAGCGCTGTCGATGCACGGTGTTGACAAACCAGTTCAAGCGGAGGGTGAAAGGTCACGCGTAAATACACTTCATTACAGAGTTAATATTGCGTTGTTAACTAAATGACCTAAATTCAGATATTTACTTATCCCGCAAAATAGACTACGAAATTTGGACTACAGTTGTAATCCACGCGAGTAACGGCGTTAGATTTTGTTACGCGAGCGCTGAAGGGTTAAGTCGTCTTTCACTGCTTCTCGCCATTTTTTTTCTTGGTCTGCCCCTTTTTCTTCTTCCTTTTGGTGTCACCCATTCACATTTTTTGACTTCCCTGTCATTCCCCATTCTCTCCAAGTGTCCTAACCATTTCAGACGTCGAGCTTTTATCACTTGTGATATTGCAGGTTCTCTATAGCTTTCATACACCTCTGCATTTGTACGCCTTTCCCACAACTCCCCCACTTTCTTGCCTCCAAAAATTCTTCTTAATATCTTTCTCTCCCATATTTCAAGTTTCTCTGTTAATTTCTTATTCATTACCCATGTTTCGTAGCCATATAACGTTGTAGGTCTCAAAATCGTTTTATACACTCTTATTTTCGCCTTCCTAGATATTGCTTTTGCCCTGAACAACCTGCTCAGACTTTCTGCCTTTGCTAGCCTTAGATTTATTTCATTGCATTTCTTGTCCATCAGTGTCCCCAGGTACATGTAACTTTCTACTTCTTCTAAAAGTAATATCTCTTTCATTCCTATTCGTATTTTAAAAGATTTATCTTCTGTTGCCCATTCCTTCCCTAGCTTCATATATTTGCTTTTCTCTTTATTTACTTGTAGCCCAATGCTTTTTACTGTCTTTATAAAATCTTTTGCTTTTTGTTCCAGTTCTTTTTTATTTCGGGCCATTAGCAAAACATCATCCGCATATGCAAGACACTGGTGACTTTTATTGAAGAGTGTTCTCTGTCTGTTTATATTGCTTTCTTTGATTACATATTCTAGTGCTAGGTTAAACAGTGTTGTTGACAGAGGATCCCCTTGCCTCAAACCTTTTTCTACTTCGAATGTCTCTGATAGTCCTCCGCCTACTTTCACCGCACAGATGGTATTGCTTAAGGTTAGTTTCACTAGTCTTATTATCTTTCCGGGTATTCGGAAGCCTTTCAGTAAAATCAGCAACTTCTCCCTGTCTACCGAGTCGTAAGCAGCTTTAAAGTTGATGAACAGCAATGTGTTTTGATGTTGTGCTCGTAACAGCCTGTCATTATCTACTTCAGCATGAAAATCTAATCGGTCGTAGATTTATTTTTACGAAACCCAGCCTAATAGTCAGCCAGTAAATCTTCCGCATATATTTCTAATCTTTTCTTTACAATGGTAGCGACTATTTTGTATGTAACGTCCAGCAAAGCTATGCCTCTATAGTTGTGAAATTCTGTAATATATCCCTTTTTGAATATTGGTGTTATTATAGCCGTTGTCAAATCCTGCGGCATGTCCTCCAAATCTCCAGGACTAATTCATATAGCTTCATTTTCAAAATATCACCCCCATAATTCAGATTTTCCACGGTGATACCGTTTTCCCCTAGTTTTGAAATTAAAATCACAAACCATGAAATAGACATTTTAGAAAAAAAAGTTAATATTGCGTTGTTAACTAAATGACCTAAATTCAGATATTTACTTAGTTCAAAAATTGTGATCGCAAAATAAACTCCCAGGCGGAGACTCATTATTTTATGTTGTAAAAACTGCTTATAGATAGATACACAGTAACCGAGGAATTACCATTCTATTTTTAAGTAAACTGGCGCCGTTGCGCAATATGTAAATAATGTGACTGTTAGAGCTTACCTAATTGCAATGTAATATGCATTAGTTGCTATTGTCTTTGCTACGGCCTGCACATTAATTATCAGGAAAATTATTATGTATATCCCTAAAAATCAAGGTATTACTGGTATAATATTTTACTTATTTTAAAATGTTTTTTTTTTCTTTACCTTAAACCTCATTATTTCAGAAGCCTGGGAGAACACGCATTCAAAAGGAGATATGAAAATTTTCGATTCATTTCATCGTAATATATTCAGCAAAGAGCTTTTCAAATGCTGCGTATATAAATAATCACAAACAACTTGGCGAAAAAAAAATGAAATGACATTGTATTGAACCTTAAAGTGTAAGGAACTTCTCAGTAGCTACCTAGCTACTAATATTTTTATCATTTAACTAACAGATATTCACCATTACTTAATTAAAAACCGCTATTATTTAGTTAAAAACTCTTTTCATTACATCTCAAGAAATCTCAATCAAATATAATCCAATTTTAATACAGAGACTTGTAAAAGTAATTGAAAACGAAACATTCATACGAAAACAGTTTTTGTGAAACTTGCCAACACTCTTGATATACTAAAAAATATTTATGACATGTCATAGCAATTTTCTCGTTAGTGTCGAAAAATATTTTTGTTTACGAAAATAAACAAGCCTGCGTATAATCTTAAGGTACCTTTATATTTGAGAGTAATTATTGGCGAGTAGCTATCGAGAAAGTTCACGTAAAAACAGCCCCCTCTTACAAAAGCGAGCAGCCTGTGAAGGTAGATAGTTGGCATTAGGCTTTAAATAAATTAGTTTTTTATTATTAGTGCGTTAAAATAAATTAGTTTGTTAAGAATATCGTGTTTTGTTTTAAAATAGAAATTAATGGAACCTTAAAAACGTAACAACATAATAAAATAAGTCTAATTTAACTATCAATTTGCGTATTTTGCAATTTTATGTTACGTTAAAAAGTTTAATTTCTCCTTTTTCTTTTTCAAAAATACATCATATTGTTAATACTGGAACCTGTAAATTTTTTCTGATTGCTTTTAGATCAATTTATGTACGAAGATAAGTATATGAACTTTTTCATTCTTCTGGATTTGATACTTTTCTAATATTTTTTTCAAAAATTAATAATGCGTTTTAACAAATTGGTCTGTTCATATTTAACCACATCTATCGCTATGCCTTCAGATGTCGACGCCTTTTCGATTTTCATGTATCTTTTCACGTTATGCACTTGAGCCATTCTTAATGTTAATAATTGTCTTCTTCTTTCTTTTACTCGTATTTTTTTACAAATTCCTTTTTTCTTTTCGAGTAATAAAAACGGGTAATGATTTCTTCACTGCTCTACTGGTATTAGGTACTTATAAGCATTTTTCATTGTTATCAGTGTTCGTTGCCTTTAGCATTCTCCAGACATTTGTTGAATGTGATCCTCCCAGAAGTCTTTTCATTTTTGCCCAAACCATGACCCTGCTTATTTTTATAAATCTTCTTTAGAATATGTTATAGTTTCTACACATACAGGTAAGTAGAAACATTATCTGCTGCTTCTTCTTGAAGCGTTTGGAGTCGGTCTTTCCTTCAGAAAACGAGCGCCGTTAAATCTAGATACTTTAAACGCCAATTTGTGTCCCCGTTTTTAGGTCTTTTAATTTTTGCATAAACCATGACCTGGGTTATTTTTCTAAATCTTCTTTAGAATATTTATAATTTCTACATATGCAGGTAAATAGAAACATTATCTGCTGCTTTTTCTTGAAGCGTTTGGAGTCGGTCTCTCCTTCAAAAAACGGGCACCGTTAAATCTAGAGACCTTAAAGCCAATTTGTGTCCCCGTTTTTAGATACCTATAAGTCTACCAGGAAACATTTCTTTTAAAATAATAGGTTTGTACCTTGCTGTGTGGGCCGTTGATATCAAAGCTTGGGCTTGTTGATATCAAAGCCTTCTTGTACCAGCCTATGCAGTTCAATTGCCAAAATAAATTTCTAACATATTTTCATACCGATACGAGTTAACACGGTGGTTGTTCGGCTTATTTCGAACAAGGCGGCAACGAGTGCGTGCACATTAACCCGTCGATGTAGGTTTATACGTTGCCGCTTCGTTTGTATTTAATCGAACAAAATATCAAATTCCGCTCACTAGTTATAATACAAGGTGACAGAAACTGTATACCGATATGATATTATTCAGGACACTTTAAGTATTAGTCAGAGTCAGATTGAAAAGATCTTACATAATCATCTGAATAGTAGAAAAATTGGTTGTGGCTGTGAATCCCCATTTTAACTATTATTCAGAAAGAGGCTCGCATGAAATGGTGTCGAGAATCACTAAAAAAATTCAAAAAGGTACGTCAAATCACGTGTATCCGTGTATGACATTGTTACAGGTGATGGAACATGGATATAAAACCTGAAACCATAATTCAGTCGACTCAGTGGATGTTCGAAGGCGAAGCAAAATCAATGAAAGTAAAAAAAAGAACGAACAGCAGTGAAAAAAATGATACCAAAAAGTTTGGAAAAAACACGATAAAAATCACCATAAAGATATACTAGGTATAAGATTAATTAAACCCTTATTTAAATAAAGCCTCCGCCTTTAAAATGGCCAAGAGAAGATAAAACAGACTCAATTAATTTTTTTGTTGCGTTCGAAAGTTATACGTCGGATGTATCTGGAGCGTATAATCTCATCTCTCTCACTGACGAATTTTAACATATTTTGTATCTCGCTCACCCATGTAAAAAATCTTGTGTTTATAGTGTTTCGATGACAACAGGCAATCTTTTCACACCCTACTTAAATGTGTGAAAAGATCGCCAGTTGTCATGGAAATAATATAAACACAAGATTTTTTACATGGGTGAGCGAGATACAAAATATGTTAAAAATCGTCAGTGAGAAAGATGAGATCATACGCTCCATATGCATCCGACCCACGTATGAAAAGAGCGGTCAAAAGTAGAAGTATTTTTTTTTGTTAAAATCCAAGGAATTGCTTTTATTTTAAAGATCAATGACAGATATATCAAATAGCGATAGCAATAAAAAGATTTTCACGCGTTACCCCTTTTTTATACCATTAACCGAAACTCGATCATTTTTGAATTGTAGATTTTCGTTCTGAGCGCTTTCGTTTCTGACTTCGTATTCTTCTTCGTGATTTGTCTTTGTTTTTAGGAGAATTTCGAAACAAATTTTTTGTATGTGGAAGAAGAAGGTTTGTATTTTATGGTGATACAGTATTTTATTAAATTTGCAGTTGAAGTACTTGTCAAATAAATCGAGTACTCAACTCCCGAACATGTATTAATTTTATCAGAAAATAACGAATTAGATTAACTTTTTTTTGTATCTGTCGGATCTTGTCGCGCAAAATTTGTTATATATACACTAAGTTTAGACTATCCTCGATCTAATATCAGAGAAAAGTCGTCCGCCTTTTACCGCTATTTTATTTAAAATTAGTTAGAAATTAGAAGCGCATGAAATCTAAATTACATCAATTTTTTTATTTTTCTTTTTTTTCCTCTCACTTCTTCAGAGATATTTAATGGATTGATTAGAAAAACATTATAAAATATAGTATAAAAATTCCCAAATAAAAGGACTGACGGAAAGTGGAAAGTGAAAGAAAAAGAAATAACAAAATGTCCACATGACAAAAGAAGTGTTTGAAATCGTGTTTTGAGATAAAGGAGAAAACGATATATGTACATATAAAATTTGAATAAGATTTAAACGAATGTATGTCAGATATATTATTTTTTTCATTTTCAAAAGAGTCAGTCAACTTAATGGTAACAAGCACTCCGCCTTTACCTCCAAATGACAATAACAGCGACCAAAATACAGAACTTGAGTCTGACTGAAATGATGTATCATTTTTATATTTCTTTACGTATATTCCTCAGCATCGTTATCATATGTATACAAATCAGTTTTTTCAGTTCTTTTAAAGTAGGTAACTGTTAGGTTCTAATTAATTAAGTCATATTCATACGGCAGACACTGATTACTGGTTTAATTTTTTTAAAAAGATAATTAATTATCATTCGAGAATGTTTTTTTCATTGTCATACATTGCAATAAAACGCGAAATAATTTTGACCGGTTTTTTCATATATGTAAATACTCCTATGTGCGACGTATAATTTTGTATCGCAGTATTTGAAGAAGAATCACATCACGTCACGTCACTAATGGACTTTCCTATAGCTCCGACTTAACACCTTGTGATTTTTATTTATCTCCCGAATAAACTCTGCTTTGCAACACCAGAGGCAGCAGTAAACACATTTGAAAATTTAGTTTTTGAGCTACCATCTCTTGTCCATGACAATCAAAATTACATGGGATAGTGTGAAATTTAAAGACAAAGATACTTCAAAAAAAAATATTTCCACAATATACTGCAATCATCACATTCTCGCATATTTTCAATATAATCATGAGAATTGTTCAAATTTCGATAGCAATGTACTCGCATTGAAGTAATCGGAGGCCAATTACCAATTAATTCCAAAGTAAACAAGAAAATCCTTTTAAGTATTACCGATTTTGCGCCTATGAGTTAGAGTGAAGGAGTTACTTTAGGTCAGTTTTATATGAAATGCAGGGAAGTTTATTTTTATTTGTTATTTTGAAACCATCAAAAGATTAGAGTAAGTAATCCAAAATTTGTAACTATTTCGAAACGTGTAACAAAGACAGAGAATTGTTTGGTTCAAGATTCAAGAATTGTTTGTACCGATGTAAATATTTAAAAAAATTATCTGAAGAATAATTATTAAAACATTGTATAATTTGCATTGAAAAATGTCTGAACTGTCAAAAATTGAGTCTTTTACCTATTCTTTACTATTAATTGCTGAAATTCTAAATTATTAATTTGGTCGCCTGCACGCAGGTGTATTAATTAATTTCTATTTCTGCTTGCTTTTTAATCTGTAAGTCGTCCAAAGGATTTAAATCAAAATAATGCGATGTGTAACATTGATATAGCATTGATGCCTTTATAAATAGGAATACCGATTTAAATGTGCTGAATAATTTATTTTAATCCCAAAGGAACTTTTGTTTAAAGTGTTTTTTCTGTATGTTACAGGTATGTGAGACACTGCTGACACATCGGTAAGTTACTAGTATTTTATTAAAAAGTGACCAGTATGAGGAACGAACTTTGCTTTAAAAGATCTAAAAATATAAGACAATTATTAAGGTGCTTTTGTATTGCACCAATAGTATAATAACTTGTATAGAAATAATAGAATTCTTCATTTTTTTTTAAATTTTTTAATGAATTTCAATAGTACAGGGAGTTCAGAAATAATTTCAACCCACGTGACTCTGTCGTACAGGCAACACATAGTACTCTGCTGGTAACAATGCAGTGCTTTATGTTAAATCGTTGGTAGATATAATGCTTGCGATTTACAAAGGCATCATAATTTACATCAGCATCTGGAATGCTTGGTTAAACACAACAGAACACCTACAGCCACGAACGTCAATGACAAATACGCGCCAAATTGAAACAGCAACCTCGTTTTTCTGTGCCACTTGCCACTTCTAAGCAAGCAAACAAAACCTTATTCATATTGGTCACGTGGGTTGAAATCGTTTCTGATGTAATTACGTCGCTTTACTCTGAAAATATACATAGAAAGTTATATGCGATGTCCCGAATTTAGAAACATCATAAATCTATAAATTTGAGTGTGCTCTTCCATATTTTTCAATAATTTCGATTGCGCTACTTCGACATAAAACATTTATAATTGATCTGTTTTCAATCGATCAGTAAACAATAAATCAATGGGCTAAAGCTTATTGGTATGGTATCTCGTGAAAGTTTCGATCGTAAATACTTTCTTTAATAAGATATACGTGTAATTACTTACTGGGTTAATAAGTTTGCTGGTGACTTCTCACCGGTAAACATGCGTTATATTCAAAATGATAGAAAATAATAGCCATATACTTCTGCTTGAAATTTTATTTATGAGACAAACTTCATTTATTTTTTCTGATTTTACCTACATGTCTATGTAACTACATATGTTAAGTTAATTATTTTGTATCTTTGTAATCTTTTACAAATGTTTTTTTTTATAAAGTAATTTATTATGTTTATTAAACATCTATTGAAGATAATACTGTAAAAAGAAGTTTTTTTCGGAAAAAAATTATGGACTTGTAATTTAACTGTTTACATTTCCTGCGTGTGCCAAACTCTTTTGCGGTCGTTAGTATGACCGAAACGCACATTGACGTTAACAATGCTTAAACATATTGTCTGGTGACCGCATGATTCACGACTATTGACGATGCAAGGACATGCATTTCTATACACAGGATATACGTAAGTGGATATTGTACCTGAGTTAATGCGTTGAAATTGAGTTTAGTAATGTTTTCAAACATATACGTTGCAAACATAATTTTTGAAATAATTCGTAAATGTACGCGAAACACGTCAGTCAGCAAAACTGACATTTAATTTAAAACCCAATTTTCGTTGATGTAATTTTCTTTGTGCGGTCGTATATTAAAACCGTGAAACAAACGTTTCATATTTTCAGCAATTGTAATATCAACTAACTCTTTCGTCCTTTTTTATTCACTCACAGTTAACTTTGACAAATCGATTTGATTCGTTGATTCATTTTCATTTATATAGTACGAAACTTTTGAAATACGTACCTATGTGTAAGTATTTAATTATTCAATACGACAAGAATACGAGGAGTAGTCTCACAAATAACTAAAAAAGTCGTCTACAAAGAGATTTAGAATACAAAAGAACTCCAACCAAGATTCCAATACATAAAAAAAACTTAAGAGGTGAGAAAAGAGGGGCGTTAGTTTATTGCGCTAAGTCATAAACAAAGAATTACAAACTTACCTGAGAACTATTTCTCGGTCTTTTTCGCAGAAATGAGTTTCGTTTCATAGCTCTGGAGTGCCCAAATTTTGGCTGTTCTATCTGGCGTAAGTTGTAGCTTCTGTCTTATTGAGCAGTACCTCAAAATCGTGAGAAAAGAGAAAAAAACAACTAACATACTTTGGTTTCGAGACAAGTACAGGGTGAACTTTTGGTTATTGTGTAACATTAGAAATAATCCAGATTCTATTTGAAAGATTCAAACCAGGTCCTTTTGTAAAAGGCAGACCAACAACTTTAAAGGTCTCTATAAACTTTTGTGAACGACAGATCAACATTCCTACAAGTTTACAAGTGCAACAATTTCTCATGGAATAAAATTTTACGATGTAATTACGACTTAGTTTAAGAAACAAATTTTACTATTGAATATAACTGTCCGTAATAAATTATCAATTTGCTACTTAGTAATTAGATAATAACAGTGTCTGGAATTTTGACACCAAAGACTGATGGATGTAGGCCGAAAAAATTACAGTGTTTTATGGTGTACTCAATCACTCTGCAATTCCGTTTCGCATCATTAATTCAGTTTTACGACATTGTTCTGACTTTATGCTTCTCCACTGAATTCGGTTGGAAACGTTCCATACAATTGCAGTTCGCCTCGAGTATCTGTCGACGTGAAAATTATATATTTAGAAGCGAGAGCATTCGAGGTTATAAAATCAACTGTGTTCTCCGCTTCTTGGGTGTACTTCCTTAGTACAATTGCATAAACTATTAGATGGAAAACTGGTGATTATCAGGGGAAAGTTTTCGGAATTTACCTATTTATGTTATCAAAATTACTTTTTGAATTAAGTGTCAGCTGTAAGACTAGAATATATTAATTGGTAAAAAAAATTTAAAGTTAATTAATAACAAGAATACATTTTGTTTCTCTTTAAATGTTCCAGAAGTAATTGTACGAGTATGTACTAGAATATTTATTCTTAAATTGTTCATAGGAGAGAAAATAGAATTATATGTATTGTGTACTCAAAATTGTAAATGATAATCCAGCTAATTGCGAACGAATTAACTAATGGTAATTAAAGTGATACCCCTTATCACCAGAGATGCTGTAATTTCATGGCTTCAAATAATCAAAATTTTTTTAATGCAAAACGAGACCGCAGTAGAGGTGAGATAAGATAAAATTTTATGTTTAGCTTTTACGTTTTTACCAATGTTTATGGATTATACTGAAAATAGAATCAAGTTCATTATCAAACAATAAAATAAAAAAATTATACGGTATCTGGGATCACATTATACACGATGGTACAAAAGTAATGATACACTCCTTAATTCGGAGATTTAAATTGTGTTCGTGTTGTAGTGCTTTATTTGATTATCTGTCAAAGAATCTGTTCAAAGTAGGGTCCGTTCTTATCCTTATTTTTAACAATTTGTACGACATAATTTACTTCAGGTGATTTGCATGCATTTGTCAATAATGTTACGTCCGAACCGCCGATGATTCAATTTTAGCGTGGTTACAAGTTGACATTATTCTAACGTCCATTTGAACATTCATTCATATTCAGTTCATCAACGTGTTTTTGTATAGAAACTGTGACACGCCCACCAATTAGACTTGCTTATTGACTATTACTTACAAGTACACAAGTAATGAAAATGTACAAACAAACACCATTTGAGATTTATGGCCAATTTAAATAACTGTCCCGTGGCCTCCGAAAGGCTGCACTGCTGGTCGGTAATATTATCTGCACTACGGTCAGACTGCTACCTGCTATTGTCTATTGCGGCCGCTTACGAGTTATTCTACTGCCTATATTTTCTGTTTACAGTTGAACGACCCTCCGGAGAACACGTTATAAAGAATAATACCTTTAATTAGGCTTACGTGATCGCTGTGAGTAGGAAACTACGTCGTGATAACTCGTTCTTTTGGTGGAGCAGTAAATAACTCTTTAGAACAAGGAATTTAACACTTTAAATAAAAAAGCAATTAACTTTAATTAATTATTTATTGCAAAAAAATGGGAAAAACTCCTGATATCCGCCTCTGTGGGATCGGAGATCGTGAGCAAAAAACCCTTGCGTTTGAAATCAATACAAATAAACAAAAATTACGATTTTCAGAAAGTACAGTATAACTCGTTTAACAGATTTCACTTTCGAATATCGGCGCGATCGATTTAACTCGAGTCCTGGTATAAGTGTTCGTCACTTCTGATCGTACTCAAAGACTTGTTCTGCTTAATAACTTAATTGATGGAGTTAATTAATGAACTAATCCGATGTTTTTGAGAAGTATGTAATACCAAATGCCGCCTTCAGCGATCAATTTGCAAGTAAATCAGTAGCAATCACCTGTTTTTCAGAGACTCCCGTGGGAGGTGTTAGGTACCTATCTCTAGCTAAGCTGATTAATATGGTGCGTGTAGTGAGCCGAACTTCTTCTACTCCGTCACCTGTGCGTTAATTAATTGCTTATGGGCGGTGCTCTACCCACTTGCCTGTTTTTCAGGACCCTCTGTCTGTCGCTCTTTCGCCGACTAACCTAGCTAATTAATTTATAGCGCAAGAAATTAGTTTTTTGACTGCTTTATTTGCACCCCACTATGAGTGGTTTTGGCATTGCAGTCTCTAGGCAATCGCTGCTAATTAACCGACAAATCTCTCGGCAAAGACCACCGTTTGATCCACCCACATATCCAGGGTGTGAGAGAAACTTTGTTAAGAAGATGGCTAGGAATGTAGTTCAAATTGTTTGGTTTCCAATTTGCCGGAGAAAATCCCCAAAGGTAGAATGATTTCTAAAAGTACACTGTATTGAAAGCCCAGGTAGATGTGGGGAATAGTTAATTGCTGTTGGTTGATTAAATTACAGAATTAGTCTAATAATTAAAGAAACACTGACCAGTAAATTTTCCAAGATGAAGGTCACTAGTGAGCTTTAATACTCGCTGAAATGTAACTAAAATAGTTGATTAAATTTATCTCAATGTAATGGTACCATGAACCGTACTGACTCTTTAGTCTAATTAATGGAAATCAAATTATCTCTATGCAGTTACTACCACCAAAGGTGCGCTGAAGGAAACAAGTAAATGTCAATTACCTAAGCCGTATAATCCGTGTCCACTTCCACATACTACCACTCTGATTAAATCACTCGCGTTGCGACGCCTACGTATTTAGTTTAATTGCCTTTCTTAACACACTGTACTTAAACCGTAACGAAATAAATGATTTAACAAAAAATAAATAAAGATTACAAGCGCCTAAGGAAAAACTGCTAACTCAAATTAGAATTGAACTCGACCGTTCTCGTCAAAGCTTCAATGCTATGTGCCTCTTTTCCGCGTTTCTATCCCGCAAGTAAAAATTAACAACACCCCCTTGGACTTGTCAAATAGATTTTTAAAAACCCACCGACCAATGGTAGCCGTAGCATTAAGTTCACACGCATGCCTCTCCCCGATGTCAAAATGTATCAAGAGCCCCCCTATTAACTAATCAGAAACATTCACTGTCGTTTGGCGCAAACGAAGCGCCCAGAAATCCAACTATTCACGTGTAAACGCTGACATTTTTAAAGTATCTGCTGCCTGACTGAAAAGACCCAGAACTATGACGCTAGGCTTGGACAAAAAACAGACAAACCAAACACTTCAACTTGAGCGTAATTCGATATGCCTTTTCCGCTAATGTACATGTGCCCGTGATTTTACCGCGACAAGCTTTTGTACAGAAATTCGAAATACAAAGATAAAGATTACTTCACATTGGCAGATTTATGGCTCTGTGTGTAGTCCATCATTACCCGAAAGGGACTGCACGTCGCCCAGCATTACTGGCTTATCGCTTGAAAAAAATAACAAGAATACGGACATCTGTTTGTTATTTGAAATAGAACACGCAACCATCGAATTTGTTTTGAAAACAAATTTAGCGAAACGTTTCAAAACTTACATCAGAAGTGATTGGATAGAAGAAGTTAGATTTTTTTCTGTGGAATATCTAAAAAAAGCAAATAAAAAATCGAGGAGCTCAAATTTGTAAAGTTGTTATATACTTTTTCTTGTCCAATAATGAAAAGTGTGTTGAAATTAACTTTCAAATAATTAAATATTATAAATTATAACAAATCCCAGAGAGTCAGCCGTTATTTAGTTGGATAAAATATTTTATTAAGTTGTAAAATGTTTATTTAAATGGGTAATCTCTTATGGAGAACCCTGCAGAAGTTTTATTTGTTAAACAAGTTCGCTTATTCTTGTGTTTTTATTGTGTTGTATTGTGTTATTGTGACTGTGGATATTAATGTGTTTTAAATTAAACGACAATTTTTCTGCGAACGCCGAGTCCGTAACAATATTTTGGAGTTCGTATTTCAGTTGATCTCATCAATTCTGTTTAAAGGTCAAGTTTACGCCTGCGCAGCGCCGTAACAATTATAAAACTATAAAACACTTTTATAACTCCGTTCTTTCTTAACCAGGGATGTATCGCCGTTAATTTTTGATTAATTATTTTTCTAAAACTAAAGTACCATCGTAATCAGAAAAACCGACTACATTCGAAATTTTAGTCAATTGAAGCGTACTTTAAAATGAACTTCTGTCATTTTGACGTTAATATTATTTTAACAAATCAAATAAAAATACCCCAATTAAAAGCAATTCAGAAAGCAATAATTCGAACGCGACTGCAAGACAAAATCAGTATTCGAG
The DNA here is from genome assembly GCA_958336345.1 of Dorcus parallelipipedus. NCBI lineage: Eukaryota > Metazoa > Arthropoda > Insecta > Coleoptera > Lucanidae > Dorcus > Dorcus parallelipipedus. The sequence continues at coordinate 13,224,110 of OY284482.1, forward strand.
CAATTGCAACTGAATTTGCTGTTAGTATTAATAATCATAGAGAATATTTATTTCTTTGGAATTGAATAAGATGGATGAGATTTTATAGGTTGACAAATACATGACAAATGGTGTCAAACCTAATGTTACACAACTAAATTTTTTGAAAATGGAAGTGTCGATTTCACTTCGCATGTAGTCGATTTTTATGATCACGATGGTACATAAAAATTTTTTTAACATATCGTTACCCTAATTCGCAAATGTCGTAACTCCATTTTTACTAATTTTACAGGAGACGATAAAAACCGTAATGACAGTTTACCTATTATCTGTAATTTTGTTGTTGTTGAATTAGGTAATGTAATCATACTTTTTTATTATTTTGAAATAATTCACACACTATTGATTTGACCATGTAAACTGACGGATTTGCGATAATTTCTGATTCAAATTGTCAAGTGTCGGAATTACGATGTTTTTTAAAATGGCCTTTAATAATAGAAAAATGTAAGTTTCTGCGCTACAATTTCTTTAGTAGGTAGGTTAGTCGTTTGTTAACGAAATGGTGTCAATATCTCAATTTTGACAAAAAGTGGACTTACGACATTTTCGAATTAGAGTAACGATATCTTTAATCTCGCATGTCGCTTCTTTTCGAGTTTTTTGCTGAACAGTTGTCAGTCGCCCTGTATATCACAAGAAACTATTTTCGTGGAAACATTATGTGCACTGGTGCCCAAGTAAATCTTTACAACTCTAAAGACAATCTTTAGCGGCAACAGCTAGCCATTCATGCCATTCTTTCTTTCGAAAAACTCCCTTCAAGAAATTGAAACGAAACAAATCATGTTCTAGCCCACTAACACAAATTGAATCTTGGAAATAGTGGAAGTATAAACAAGTATACAGGAAACTAAGTATTTGTCGTGTCGGTCAGGAACGTTGGAACATCCCTAACATGATTCCAGAAGGAAGTAAGAATGTTGGCTAGTTATCTCATACTTCACTAAAACACGTTCTTTCCTTCACGATTGCACTTTCCGGCAGGAATGAATGCTCGTGTATGGTTAGCTAATATGAGTGGGAAGACCTAAACCAATTGCAATTACAACGATAGCAATTGTTTCCATTGCAGGTCAATAAGCGCGAGGTTAGCATGCAGCGGGATAGTTTTTAATGGCCACCACTGTACCTATGTATGTTTAACTCACCCAGTCTATTGTCATTTTGCGCAAGTTTTTGAAGGCATCTCGATGGCTTTCTCTAAATTTCAAGTTTCAATAAAGCATATTAAAAATCATTTATTTATTATTGCATAAGTCATATTTTCTTTTGTTCAAAGTGTATCTATAATTCTGGCTTGTATTCTCCAGTAGTGGTTAAGTCGACGAATTTTCGAGAAAAGTATATTTACAAACATAAAAATTTGTAGTTTAAACTTTATGTCTCATTTTCCTGAGTGGGTATAAGAAAGGGTAAGACAATGTTGCATCTTGTACACCTCAAATTTAGTTTACAACTAGTGTTTTATGCGTGTTTTAGTTTAATGTGGAAAGAAACGTCATAAAATATCGTTCTGAATAATGGAAATTAAAAAAGTTACATAGTTCATAGTTGTTCGAAATTAATTTTTATATGTTGCTTCTGTTATAGAGATAATATAATTAAACATGATATACAAGTGACATTTCATTCATTCCCGTTTTAATATTTGAAAAAGACTAATGAGGCCAATTTATTTTTAAGAGTGTTTGCAATAACCTGAATTCATTTGCACTTGTGTTTGTATATTTTTATTTCAAGTTACAAAAAATTCTATTTGCTGATAGTGGCTAAAGCATTTACGAACAGTGACACATAAAAATAGAACGAGGTAAACGTTTCACAATGTGTTAATAGTTCTTATCACGGCCATAAATACCGTACAAGACAATGAATTCAACAGATAGGAAGCCGGAAGTTGCGGATATGTAGCATCCTGTAGGAAGTCTGAATACACAGGAAGTGAGCTCAAACAGAAACTGGGTTACACGGCGACCATTACCTACCAATATTGACGTTGAATTTTTTTTGTGTCAGATCCGCATAATGGCCCTCATTTCGCAGTAGCGAGTTAATTGACTTTGATTTTTTTTTGTTTAAATGCTTCACCAATACTAGAGCGTGCCTAATTAATTAATCCTGAGATATTTAGAAAGTGTTATTTAGTGCTGTTTTTAATTGAAATTTGACCGGATGACTTGTACTTAAAAATTAATTTTAAATTAAACGAGTCATTTAATTCAATAGTTTGGCATTTAAAAATTTCATTCATAAGTCAGAACATTGAAAAAATGATGGTTTATAATACATATTTATGGAATACACCATCATCTAGATGTGTTTAAGGACATGGAGTGAAAATATTTTCGCATCAGACGAGAATTAATTAATACCATTTCTAATACGTTTGAAAATCTCGTACGAAATAATTTGGAAACATTTGCGAATATCGGCCAATTTAAAGTTAATTGTGGCAACCCTGACTTCCCAAGTACTATGGCGCAAGCTCGAAATTATTTATCGCCAGAATCGACCCGTCCGTCGACTCCATGTGGGAAATTAACGATTACTATTGGTTGGCGCTGAATTCATTTGCGCTTACCCCGCGTTAACCCTTTTCGTTTTGTTTCACGGCGTTACTTTTCGCCTAATTGTGCTGATGCATATATCGTGTGTGTGAATTATCGAGGTTTTTGCTGGGAATTTTCAGGAAAACTTAAATCGACATAGTCGGAACAACGCATCGCCAACGTTTAGGGAAGTCTTCTTTTACCCTGTCCAAGGTTGACTTTTCATTGATTCAATTGATTTCTAATTGCGCGTTTCTTCTTTAATTCAGGCTTTTATTGATGGGCATGCTGTTCGTGTACTCTTTGTGTAAATCTTCCTGTACGATTTGATATTCTCATATGTGAAATATCCTTTTCGGCCTTGGTTAATTAATCAGCACGTGCAAGCAGTTACGAGGCCCGGCCAAAAGGACGCGTTGCCACAGTTTCGCTAAGTTAGCTCCAGTCAACGTATGTCAAGTACACCTGAAGCTGACAAACGACCTTCAATCTTCTGAACACATTTTGCCGTGAGTTTGTATCGCTCTCATTTTATTTTACTACTTCCACGCGTTGCATTTTACCAAAGAGCAAATTTCGACTAATCTTGCGCTTAATTAATGTAGTTTCATTTTCAATATAAGTGGAGTAATTTAGAATTTGACGTATTTTGTTGACCTGTTTTAGTCGAAGTGCATTCGACATCCGTTGTCGCATCTGCTTCATCATTTTCCTTTAATTAGAGTATTTGTTAATTTAGCCATAGTGTTTTGTGCGTACACCTTCAGCATACAATCGAGTAAGATAAGATATCCTGCTTATTGCGAATGATCACCTGCAAAACTGAGGCGGTTTGGGACGCTGCTGAGGTTGTTACGGATCAGCTGGCTACGTTGTTCATCCTGGCGCCTTTATTAACATCAAAATACCCACTCATTTTTCACTGTTGCTAGTCGAGGGGGAAGCTGGTGCAAGAAACAGCGCAGACTTGTCACCAATCACAGTACGTAAACAGGAGTATTTCACTTTGGAATTTTGGTAACCTTGTAACAATATGACGCATAATTCCTTTTTATAGGAAAATATGAATTTTACAGATACCACTTCAAGAACGATTTCACCTTTTATTACACAAATTTATAATTACAATAAATATTTTAGTTCATTTCGTTTCGTGTTATTACTATTTTAGATGCGGCGTCCCAATATTTGTTGAATTTTATAAACAACTAAATTGGGGGCGGATTTAGGCATGATCTTTATGGATTTTTTCTAATGCTGTGTAAAATATGAGTTTGTAAAACATATCATTAAAATGAAGACCATGTGTATTATAAACAAAACTGATTCTACTGTATATCCACTTTATAGAGAGAATAGAAATATTTAAAGTTCTAAACTCGTTTAATTCATATTTCTGTTTCTATTTTTTTTTAATTATTGTTATTAATTACTGCGTTGTTAACATAAATGGAAGCAAACATATTTATATTAAGTTACATTATAATCGACAGTGACGTTAATGAAGTTTCTAAATTAAACTATTGTCATAGTGTTTGATAACAACAGAGCGTTTATTATCAATTGTCTCTGTAATTGATTATCCCAGCTGAAATTAAGGGTGTAATCCCGAGTGCAACTATGTAAATTTTTGATTAAACTTATTAAAAGAATAATTATAAAAGTATGTTTCGGAGAACTTAGTACTTTTCAGAAAATTAGTTTTTATCTCATGGTATTAACTAAATAAAAATTAATTCAGTTGTTTTCCTTTTTCTTGAAAACTCGTTAATGAAGGCGTATCGGAACTTTAATATTCTTCCACTTTCCTTTGTCTCGGCTTCCCGAATCAAAGATTATTCATTATTTTTCATTTTTCACACTGGAATCAACTTTTACGCTTTACGTTTTTATAAAGTTATATTTTTTATTTTGTTCCCAAACTTTATTTTTAAGTAAAGCTCTTATCATTATTCCATTTTAAAATGTTTGACTGCGTGATTTGAAAAATATTTACTATTTAATTGATTTTTTTTTATTCCAATTTTTTTTATTGTTGCAAGAACTACCTTTCGACTTTTAATTGTATGTAAACATATTTTCCACATGGTTTAAAAAAGTATCGCTTCAGGATAAAACTTGAAAATGCTTTTTGATATGCTGTTTTCCGGGATATAAATTTACAGTTTAGTAAATAAGGATTACGGTTTTAATTGTTTGCTGTAAACTGAAATCTCCGCATAACATCACGGGTTTCAGCTGACCCTAATCGTCCGTCTATTTTAGTCCACGCAAAAATAACAAAATTACGAAAATGGCTGTCACGCTTAAATAAACGCCTACATAAATGCGTTTTATCCTGCGGCCCACAATTACAAAATTTCATTTATGAGATTTTTATGCCGCCTCCGTTATTCTGCAAATTTCGCCATAAATTCACACAGAATATTTAAAAAAAAAACATAACTTATTAATAAATATATGGTATTCAGCTGATTATATATTTTAAATTTATTTTATTATAATATTGTGGTTAAGCACAGCCTTATGACTTGCAATAAGTAACATTTTCACGAATTTTTTTTTTCGTTTTAAGTGTGAAACTTTTTGCAAATTAAATGTCTTCTTCAAACATTTTTTAAGTCTCAGGAGAAAGTTTCAGATGTGTGAAGGTTTAAAACACATAGCCCCAGCTTTTATATTAGAAATTGTAGTAACCGGGAAATACCTACGTTAAGTAGAAATAAAACTGTCTTTGTTATTTCAGTATTTTAAATTTATATGCAGAGAAATAAAAGGTTAAAAAAATATTCCTTAAAGTAAATCATTGAAATATCGTAACGAATAAGAAATAATAAATAAGCGCCTACGCTTATTTGTGATCATGATCACTAATTTTTATTATTAAATAAATAAACAGAAAGTTTAAAACACATAGCCCCAGCTTTTATATTAGAAATTGTAGTAACCGGGAAATACCTACGTTAAGTAGAAATAAAACTGTCTTTGTTATTTCAGTATTTTAAATTTATATGCAGAGAAATAAAAGGTTAAAAAAATATTCCTTAAAGTAAATCATTGAAATATCGTAACGAATAAGAAATAATAAATAAGCGCCTACGCTTATTTGTGATCATGATCACTAATTTTTATTATTAAAT